>VXBO01010258.1:805508-991085 GCA_013400135.1 Rhinoptilus africanus | reverse complement strand
CTCTTTTTTTTTTTTTTTTTTCTCATTTCATGCATCTTTATGTAGAAAATGCAATATGTATGTAATTTGCTGTTTTGTAATGCTGGAGTAGTACCGCCAGCTTGCAAAGAAATCCAGAATATCCAACCGTTAAGCATTATTGGTGTCTTTCCTAAGAGTTCTGTGCATGCTTGAAGAGGGATAACATACATAAGTTGTAGTATTCACATGCCTAGGTAGAGGCATTTTTTAAGGCATTAAGAGGCATTATTTTTAAGTTGAGGCAGATTTTTAGATAAGGCTAGGACTCAAAATTTAACAAAGATTATTCTTTGAAAAATCTTGTTATTCCTAAGAGTTTCCTCCAAATTCATTGCAGTAAACACTCTCTACCATATATATACTTCAGGGGCATTTATTTCAAGCTCTAACAGAATCTTTAATTTTTGCATTAAAAAAGCCTTCTCAGTAGCATGTTGCTAACTTAACACAGTGTGCAGCTGAGACCAATACAGTTATTTGTCTTTTAAGCACATGTGTGCAAATCCCTCTGTACATCAGAGTTCTACATCTAAATGTTGACAACCCATGCAACAGATACCGGGTAGGAAATGTGTCAACCTTGGCCTCTTCGCTTTAGCAGCATCAAGGAACTACTAATAAGATCTTAAAGGGATTAAAAAGCCTTTTGGAGAGAGGGTAAGAAGTTGTTAGTTTCAAACAATTATCTTGAGATCAGTATTTCTGTTAGTGAAGATGGAACTCCTCAAGTAGTTTGGTTGACGATACATGAAGTCATAAAGAACCGACTGGAATAGCACAAGTTTATCTTTCAGGATTGAAAATACTTAGGGGGCTCTGAAGCTTATAGAAGTATGTGAATAACTTTTTTCATCAGTAGCAAATTTAAAACGATTTAAATCACATAGCAGCAAATCCAACATTATTATTGCCCATTTATTTTTGTCAAATTCAAAAGTTGATAATCTCCATAGGTCCTGCAAAACAGTTTTCATAGAGAAATGGAACATCTAGTTTTCAAGTTCATAATTTTTTTTTCAAACAAAATTGAAAGAAAATTTGAAGAAGTATTACAAATCACTTGTTAAAGTAACTATTTTACCAATTTACTTTATTATTTGGAGTAAATTATTTAACCTTACCGGACCTCAGCCCACCATTGGTAAATTTGGATTAATGGAAGTTCTCCATTTCAAGTGTTCCTGAATTTTCCATCTCTAACAAGTCTTATGAGGATAATTGCATTAAAGATTGTAAGTGTGCTACAGCAGGGAGAGCTGTTACCTCCTTGTAAGTAGCAGAAATATAGAGAAATTCCCCAAACAGGCATTTGAAAACAGCTTAAATAATGCACTTCTTTTTCTTTGGGATGCAAGAGACAGATTGACTAGACTGCGTTCTTTATTTTTACTCCTACATAGAAATTTGCTATATAGTGGTGTGAAATGTTTGCATAAAAAGAGCAAGAAATGCAGTCAGAACAACTGAAAAACCACCCAAGGTATGTACATTGGATTGCCAGATGAGTGGCGTCAATTCTCTCCTTTCCAGAATATCTTCTTTAGTTCCTGAAAGAGATTCAGGTAAAGTGAAGAAGCAATAGAAGTCAAACTGTTAAAGACTGCCTACAGAGATCAGTTTCAAACTCAGTCTAGTTGCCAGCAGAACTGCCTTTGGTCTGGGCTGGCTGAAGCAAATGGAATGCTTTTCTACTCCCTGTACCTTCCATAATAAAAGTATATGAAAGGTCAGTGTGAATGTATCCTTTCCTGATGGTGTGGATGAGTGAGGACTGAAAGTGAAATAAAGCTATGCCTGTAAGGTCTTTGCCAAGGGTTGGATTTTCTCTCTTCTAACATCATGCACAGAATCCACAGTTCAAAGCTTTTTTTTAGAATTCTTACTTCAAATCTGTCCTCAGATACACTTTATCCTCTCCCCATCAATACCTTTGAATTTGGTTTGAAGAAAGCAGGTTTTGGGCCATAGACTTACTCAATGCACATTCCAGAATTGGAGATAGGTACAACCGTGCACTTTACTGGCTCGCAGTCTCCTGCGGTTGCTATCTTCCCTCTCTGCGCTGGCAACAGTCCTGAGTGCAGGAGAGCGAAGCTGGGGAATGCAGTGTGTGTTTCAACTTATTTTCTGCTTACCAAGTCTCCTGCCCTTTTTGGAATATTTCAGAGCAACTTTCTACTGCTGCCTTGTTCTTGCACATGTTCACTTTCCCTGAGCCTTAGAGCTGATGGGAACGGAGGACACTGCTGTTGCCTTTACAGAGGACCTCTCTTCTGAGAGATCTCCATCTGCTGAGAAGCAGGAATAAAGGTCTTACTCCAGCCCTGGAGTGAGCTGGAATTGTCTGTGAAAGGAGTGTCCTGTGTGTCTTTCTGTCTGAACAGTGATGTCATATAGCTTTTAATGCAAATTTTAAAATGTGTAATGTATAGTCTTAAATAAAGAAATGGCCATAGAGAAACCCATGGCCACCAGCTTTTGTGGTTTATAAAAGTGAATGAACTACTTTATATGTTAATTTATTGTTTTCAAGCCTTATTACTCATCACAGAAGACTGAGTAGTCTCGTGGTTCTCCTTTAACTAGAAAAAAGTAAGTTAAATCATTGCTTTATCTGAGCCAGTTGCATACTCAAATGCATACATGAGAGGAGAAGTAGCTAAAAGTATTTTTTTCTGTCATGGGAGTATGAGTCATGCACTTTTATCTGTACCCACTGTCTTGCCAACATTTTTTGTTAAAAATCCTCCAGGGAAAAAAAAGATGACTGCATAAATACTCATGAAGTTTTTAGTAAAATGCTAATGATCATTGTAATAAATGATATAATTATTTAATTCTTGTGTGTAGGGAAGAAAACACAAGTTATTTTTATTCAGTATCTTCTGCACTTCATGGTGCAAAAGATATCCAAGACAGTGTGATAATTGATTTTTTTTGTCCCCTTGGTATTTTTAGCCTTTTCGGGAAGGGACAATGAGGTTTTGTTGCTATGGGTAGTTATCAGGGACGGACCTGAGTTTGTTTATCCATTTCTGGCTTTTCAAAAGTCTTTTTAACTCTCTGTTTCTCAGTTTCTGAGTTGAAAAAAAAAAAAATGGGGGGATGATGATGCTAGTTTGATAGCTTCTAATGAAAAGTATATTATGGGTTAGTATTACTAGTATTTCCCCCATTAATTCTTTCTAGGAGTATTTTCTGTCTTTTTGCTTAAGAATTGTCAATGAGCAGAAGGATTTTACTCAATGTTTTTGTTCAAAATTATGAGCCATATAGAATATATGAAGAAACAGAGACCTAAGAAAAATGTATGAACATTTCTTGGTGTGTCTGCTTCTCAGATGCAGTCTGCTTGTGTTTCGTGCAGGCATGGTAACATGTTTTAGTGAAGCCCATTTGGCTGAGTTTGTGGATTTAGTCCTGCATCAATGACAAGGGGTATATCTGAAATGCTAAGAGTCCTTATGAAGGAGTTGCTTTATTATACTCATGCTTTATAAAATCTTAAGTGATTTAGCAACACAAATATTGCTGATTCTCAGTGGGGAAGAAAAACAGGGAAGTCACTAGGGTAATTTGAGAGATCTCACTCCTACAGTATAGTCAAGAAAGCAATCAATATATTTTAACCTGTTATTGAAATAGATCTGGCAGCGCGTCTTCCTCCAGAGTATGACATAATGGTCACCCTGGCCTGCTCTGTAAAAGTCTGCCATAGTCAAGGCACTCCATCCCTTTGTGTGGCGGTTCCATCTCTTGTCTGTATTGCCCATGTAGTCTATAAAACTTTTGAGCAGTCTATTCTTTTGTGTAATGTCTTGTGCATTGTAACTCAAAGCTGATCCTGCAGATGATATTATTAAAAAAAAAATGTAATAGGATACTGTGCCAGCAGTATTCACTGGGAAAAGAAATGTTTCTATTCTCAACTCTGAAATGCCGTTTGTAGGTATCTGCTCAGCTGTCTTTCAGGCACAAAAAGCCAACCAGTCCTGGCATCTACTAACATTCGCTGGCCTGATTGCACATGAAATGCATCTGTACAGGTGTGTTCTGAAACGGATTAGTTTGTCTGGAAGGAGTTTGCTGGGAAATGATTTCTATTTTCATTTTGTAGTGCACTGGCAGCAATGAGAAAACTTAGGTCTTATCTGCAGCATACGACAGCTCATGTAGCAGCTCTCCGAGTAAGCCAGGCAGGCTCGTCCTGAAATACCTAGTTCAGCCCTTGGCTGCGTTACCTTCACATCAGCACAAGTGCTGAGGGCTGGGATGCTGCCTGGTCAGTCCTCAGTCACTCGGCGTCTCCGTACTACACTGCTGTGCACTGTGCATGAGCTGTGCATCATTTTATCAGGGTGTTTGATGCACCTTTGCTTTTTTGGAACCTACCAAATATTCCTGTTGGTTTTAGCCAGTTGTTGTTCGTGAAGAGTTTCTTGGAAGTACTATAGAAGGTAGATAACAAAGTAGGTGAGAAAGCAGGAGAGATGTTTGTTGGTTTAATGCCTCTTATCTAATGGAAGAATATTTCAAGCTTGCTAACATGGTAAAAGTGCTGAAGAGAGAATATTAATGAAATGCTTGAATTCATGATGTTCTTCGAAATGTAAAATTATATCGAGAAAGAAAAGCCTTGCTTTTACTATTACTGAAAAGGGGTCATGAGAGCTAACATATCTAACTTATATATGTGTCCTGCCATTTGAAGTTAAACATGACTTAGTTGCCTGCCTCTCAACTCTATTGTTACAGTGATGTTTCATCTGAAGCAACATACCAATAGTTACTGGTCCCCTAACCACTGCTACATTAATGTATACATACTTAATGCATTTATTCTTGCTTTATACACCATTTGTTGGAATTTGAATGTTCTCTGAGTCACTTCCGAACAACTTTATGGTAATGCCAGTTCAGAAATTAACATCTCCGTTCAGGTAGGACAGGGATACCATCCCCAGTTTATTACTTTCTCCACTAAAATTTTTACAAAAGAGCAAAGTTGACCTGCTGCTGACTCTTTAGATTATGGAATGCATAACTAGGGAAGGTTTCCTTGCTAAAGTTCACCAAACAGAAAATCTTGGTACCAGTACCTGAAAAATTGTTCTTAGTAAAAATTGGATTGAAATTGGTGTATGCCCAATAAGTATCTTAGGAGTCACTTTTTCTTTCCACAGTTATATATGACTGGGTATATTAAATATGCAAAGGTTGCAGAAAATGGAATATTTTTATTCTTGATATATTCTTCTAAGCAGCACAGCACTGCAGCTGTTATCTTTTTCTGCCATGTTTCTTGCATGCTATCCCCTTGCCGTGTAGTCTCCTTCAGCATCCCTGCTATTGAGACTCTTCCCTTATTGAATGAATTGCTTTTTTTCATTAGAAATTATTCTTGTCACTTACCTTTTTAAAATGATTGATAGTAAAGAAATGTTTCTACAGAGAACTATGCTGATTTTATCTTACAGAGATATTTAATATTACGGAAAGTCTTCTGGGGTAATGTTTGTCAATTGATTTTACTGATACTTCCCATTCTATGGAAAGTAAACTTTCTATTACACATAGTAAAAAAGAAGGAATGACAGCTGCTTTGTGTGTGATGAGAGCACTTTTCTGACAGAAAAAATGTAGAACTGCTTGTAGATATTGAGGGATTTCCCTGTGAGCCTATTAAAATTACCACATGCAAAACCTAATTGCAGTACTGCATTGTTGACTTTCCAGAAGCTTTTCATTTTATTGAAAAGTATCCTCCAACTGTCTTGGCCTTGGTCCAGACAAGAAAAGTACTTTAAGCTATTTGCTGGAGAAACAAACTATTGTAAGTTAAACTGGACTGTGGTTATAGCACATAGATACTTGGCAGTACCCTGTGTGTGTGCTTTTATCCCATGGTAAGT
This sequence comes from Rhinoptilus africanus, assembly GCA_013400135.1. Taxonomy (NCBI): domain Eukaryota; kingdom Metazoa; phylum Chordata; class Aves; order Charadriiformes; family Glareolidae; genus Rhinoptilus; species Rhinoptilus africanus. The sequence goes on along the minus strand of VXBO01010258.1, from coordinate 985,152 downwards.
GCAAGGTAGTTCAATTAAATTAGGGTAGGCAAACCCTCCTACACCACAGAGAAAGAGCACATACAGAGACTGCTTTTAGCAGAGTAGCTGACATGCTGTAAAATTACAGCCTAGCTTGCTTCCTGATAACTCACGTAGCTATTTCATGTTGCCATTCCTCTATTTGCTTTGTATCATAATAATTTTCAGTATAGGCTATGCCTTACTTATCAAGATTTATGGCCACTGATTTGACTTCACTTACATATTAAAGTGTAATATGTGTAGAATATCTAGGAAGGACAAGTCAGGCCACAATAGGGGTGATAAAACACTGTGAGATTAATCTAAAGAGAACATTACCCAGCATAGAAAGCCATATGACCAATACAAACCTAGGAAAAACTAGTAAGTTTGCAAGAATTAACTTTCCAGTCAGGAAATACATGTTGCCTCTATGTCACGGTGTCAGTTGGGATAGAGTTAAGTGTCTTTCTAGCAGCTGGTATAGTGCTGTGTTTTGGATTTGGGATGAGAGTGATGTTGACAGCGCGTGGTTGTTTTTGGTTGTTGCTAAGCAGTCAAGGTCTTTTCTGCTCCTCGCACCAGCCCACCAGCGAGTGGGCTGGGAGGGCACAAAAAGTTGTGAGGAGACACAGCTGGGACAGCTGGTCCCAACTGACCAAAGGAGTATTCCATGTGGTATGATGTCATGCTCAGTATATAAAGCTGGGGGAAGAAGAACTGGGGGATATACATAAAGCTGGGGGATGTTTGGTGTCGTGGTGTTTGTCTTCCCAAGTAAATGTTATGCGTGATGGAGCCCTGCTTTCCTGGAAATGGCTGAACACCTGCCTGCTGATGGGAAGTAGTGAATGGATTCCTTGTTTTGCTTTGCTTACATTCACAGCTTTTGGTTTGCTTACATTCACAGCTTTTGCTTTACTTATTAAACTCTTTTTGCTTGACCTCATTACTTCTCTCATTTTCACTGTTCTGATTCTCTCCCCCATCCCACTGTGGGGAAGTATGCAAGCGGTTGCGTGGTCCTAGTTGCTGGCTGGGGTTAAACTATGACACTCTATTATATGGAAGGATATGAAAGACAACTAATGCTAATTGTGGAAATAAATCAATAAATTGTTTTATTATGTTTTAACTGCCCTCCTGATCCATTAATCCACTAATGGTTATAGTCCTGCTCTTAATGTCGAAAGCTATGTGGCATCCAAGCCTGGCCAGAGTGCTTTCTGGGGCTTGGCGGAAGCCCCTGAGGAGAGTGGTACCTCTTCACCATTCCATGGGCAGGGGGGGAGTAAGGCTTCTTTGCTCGCCTCCTGGCCATGGCTGGGACAAGGTAGTACATGAAAGTTTAGCAGTCGGCTTTAGGATTTACAGTCTGCCCCTACTGGGCTGTGTTGTTCCAGTGCTGAAATCTGTTACTTTTTGGGTTACTGCTGAGGCAGTGTCACTGACTGAGACACCAGTAAGATGAGACTCAGAAAAGACTGGCAGGGCAATTTAGGGGAGAGCGTTGTTAAACAGGATTTTCTGGACAGTGGAGGTGGATAGAGAAGTGGTTAAAAGACAGAGCCCAGAGGGTTGTGATTAGGGGCGTGGAGTCTAGCTGGAGGTCAGTGATGAGCGGTGTTCCCCAGGGGTCAGTACTGGGCCCAGTGCTCTTCAATATATTCATCAATGACCTGGATGAGGGGATAGAGTGCACCCTCAGGAAGTTTGCTGACGACACAAAGCTGGGAGGGGTGGCTNTTGAAGGGTGGGTGTCAGGAGGATGGGGCCAGGCTCTTTTCAGTGGTGCCCAGTGATAGGACAAGGGGTAATGGGCACAAACTTGAGCACGGGAAGTTCCACCTAAACATGAGGAGGAACTTCTTTACCTTGAGGGTGGCAGAGCCCTGGCACAGGCTGCCCAGGGAGGTGGTGGAGTCTCCGTCTCTGGAGACATTCAAAACCCGCCTGGACGCGTTCCTGTGCAACCTGCTCTAAGGTGGCCCTGCTCTGGCAGGGGGGTTGGACTAGATGATCTACTAAGGTCCCTTCCAATCCTATGATTCTATGATTCTGGAGACAAGCAAGGAAGGAAGCAACCTCTTCTAGAACATTTAGCTCCTCATTGCAGGAGGGAAGTAGATATCACAGCACTCTCAAGAAGCCAGGGTACAGGTATTCTGATATTTATAAATATATGAAAAAAAAAAGCTACAGGAAGGTGCTCAGAATTGAGAGGATAATATATTTAAGGCTTTATAGAAGTGCATCTATACTATCTTTACTACCTTTACTACCTGGTTTATTCCTGGTTCCCTGTTTGTCCACGCTTCATATATATAATTTCATGCTTGAGATCTCTTTTTGGACTAGTATGTCTTGTCCCTCCAAGACAGAATCTGGGGGCACATTAGCACTGAGGACAGACTCTGACCCACCGTGTGGGGACAGGACACCAGAGCAGTTCTTTCGCCTGCACAGCCCTCCAGCTCTCTTGCGTGGGGCCTTTTACTCCCAGACGCAGCAATTGCTCCTGCGCCGTGCTATTTCAGACACTTTGAATTGAAGAAATAAGAGTTGAAATAATAATTGCTAGGGCCAGGGGCTCACCACAGAGGGCCCAGAGGACACCTGGGCAAAGTCCTATGCAACTTGTCTGATCTAAATGGAGCTTCACCTGAGCAGAAAGGCTATGAGCCCTTTGCATCTCGTATCCTGTTGGTACAAGATCAGCAAAAGGCTGCAGTCTGTACAACCTAATTTGTCCTCCTTGTATACATATGATGGTATAGTCTTCAAATATTGTTTTCCCTTTTGCTAGCCAAGAGTAGTCCTAGGCTGTTGTGGACTTACTACTTTCCAAGAATGGAAGTATATTTTTTTCCAGGAAGTGCTAGAAGCTGAGAAGAAATAAAGCACGTTGAGTGAGAGCAGGGATGTGGGGACTCAAGAAGAGTAAAAACGTAGATGGCAATCTCTATGCTCCTTTTAGCAAAGTTCATAATAAAACACCTCCCAAGGGAACTGAAATAATTACACAAATTAAAGAGTTAAACAAAAAAGATTGTAACTTTTAAAGCATTTTTCACAAGATAACATGAAAGCAGACAGCTTCTGAAACTAAAATTAGATAAAAACACAAATATGTACTGGGGTTGTTGTTTTTCAACTTTTTCTACTACAGCTGGCATTATTCAATGCAAGAAACCACCTGCCACTTTTTACATCCCATAAAAATATTCATTAAATATTTCTGTTTTATAATTCAGCTTCCTAGAATAATGCCTTTTTATATCAAATTGCTAAACTCCTACACTGGAGACTGTTTGGATGCTTTGTAGGTTTATTTATATGTAGCTTAAAAAGTAACATCCACAGTTCTGTGGGCTTGCCTCATACTGTGTTCCTATAAATTGAGTTCAGGATGCATACCTTCACAGAGCCATATGACTTTGAGATTTTTTTTCTCGTAATGTAAGTGCGGGAGGAGAGGGGGCAAAAACATGTGTGCTGCAGTCAGAAACTTCTGTATAAGCACTGCTACCTCCACATTACTTGTAATACATTTCAAAATAAATTGTTCTTATTTTGTCCTCTGAACCAGTGCTTCAAAGGCAGCTGTGATTTACAAGATGTTTTAAATGGAAAATGTGTTGCCTGCTCCCTTGCAGCCTGTGATTTCCGTCTTCCTTTCCCCACCCCTCTGCATAGGTGCTGTTCGCTGTACAGGCAGACTAAACCTCACTCAGTGCTTTCCCACATACCTGCTATTATTTGTTATCCCAGTTTTTACTGACTACCTCAGCACTTGCTGAATTCTAGCAGTCTTCCTACCTGAGACATTCAGTTACTCTTTGCACGGAAGAGAAGGTGGAGCCAGTGTTTGAGTGCAGCCATCAGCCTGCATAATTCTTTCAAGCTCCAGGCGCTAATTTTCTGTAACGCTAACCTGAGGCCTCCTAGACCTTTTCACTAAAAGATTTGCTGGCTTGTAGAAATGAAAGAGAAGTGACTTTTCAGAAAGTCCCTGTTCAGTGCTGTCTGTATATTCTCAGTTCTTAATACTGGAGAATTTCCGGTTTCGGAACAGATAGGATTTCTGTGGTAGAAGAAACGAGGCTATGAAAGTAGTAGCAGTTGCAAGACTACAAAAATTACAAATTTTTCTCCTTACTGAGCAGCAGCAGAAATAATCTATTGTTGCCCCCATGTCGAATTGCAGCAGATGTTGGGGCTTTACAGCATATCAGGTTCTTAGTTGAAAAGAAATTAGTTGCACAGACTTTGAAATATTTTCTGTTGGTCTGTTGCTATTCATAAAGTGTAAACAACCATGCTTAGCTTTGACAGAGAGGATAAAAACAAGAAATATAGTATTCAGGCAATTTTTCTAGAAGAAAATCCAGCTCGGATATAGGAAAATGTATTTCCTATAAAAAGCTTCTATTTTATGTTATTTTCCAATCTTACCTGCTCCCACTCTATTCCCTGTTCACAGTCGTCACTGGTAAAGCTGCATGCCCAGTACTGGCCAGCCAAAATGAAATACGAGTTACCAAATAATTTATTTATTGAAAAGTGCCATTTCAGAATTGCTGGAATTTATAATAAGTTCAGAGTAAATTTCCTGAAAAGTTTCAGATTTCAGGTGGAATGAAAATTAAACATTTTAGAGTGTAAACAGTGCCTTAACAATTTAGAAAATGCTGAAATAACTGGAATGTTCCATAAACAACGTTACCGGCATTGCTGAAATCTTAACTTGGGTTCATATAAATTAATGGCCAAGGAAACAGAAACTACTATGCGTGGGAGTGCTCTTACCTCTCATTTTTCACTCTCCATTAGTGGTAGAACTCTTAAGGCATGCCCTTATTCTTACCTAATGATACTTTTCATTTCTGCATAGACCATGTAGGTATGTATTGAGCCACTATAACTTTGTGATGGCCTTGTTACTGGGAATTGGAATGAAAGCCTTCTATATATTCCTGAAGTATGCCCTGATGACTTTAGAAACTGCTGGTTTTTTGTTTTGTACCAGAAGACTCCAAAATGTTTTCACTCAAGTAAGAGTGAATGGGTGAGTTAATGGGTAACTGGTATTAATGAACAGGGGGGAAAAAAAAGGAATTTTCCATTGTGTCAAAGGCAATGTTACTGTTCCTACAGACATTCTAGTCAAAAAGTCAACCCTCTATTATCTATCATACTGTTTAGAAGTAAAAAAATGCAAGCTTGCAGATGAATGCGACAAAGATTTGGAATGAGGGCTATGCCTTTTAAGAAAGTGTATTTTGCAAAGATAGATTGTTGTTCTAGTCTATGAAAATACATGCTTTATGAAGGAACAGAGGTGAAATTTATTTAAAAATTATTTTTTATCTGTATTTATGTAGAAGTTTCTGAATGCACAAAGCAAACAGGATGAATCAGAATAGAATAACCTTCTTAACAATAATTTTTCTCCATTTTGGAGAAAGCACTCATATAATGTTTCATCCTTGTCAACTCCACTTACTTCCAAATGTATTTTTCTAATATTAGCACTTTCAAATTGTTTTCATAGAGTTTCTCTAGGCTGCCTATGAAAGCAAATTGTAGCTTTTCTGTTATACAGGTTTTTCTGTTATATAAGTTGGCATCATTCTCTGATAATATTTGAATAATGGTCTGTGCTACAGGAACCCACCAATTTTACAGAAGACGATCTCCATCCCAGAAACAGTTGTCCCTACAGCATGTAGGGACACCCATGTTACTCACTGGGTGGATCTTACTGTAAGCTTCTACCTCAATACTGCAGGCAATCTAGATGACCTTCTGATTACTGTTGAGACTCAACATGATGGCTTAGAGCATATTTCAAAAAGATAATTTTAAGCAGGTTCAATAACCTGGCATATAAAGCTTTTCCAGTTCCAGTTATATCAAAATGCAGGGAAATAGAACACGTGTGTTGGAGTGCATTTCTTCACTTCTACACCTGGGCCTACTCGAATTTCCCTGTGAAGTACTGGCTACCAAAACTGGTAGTGGCTGTTGCCCAAAGCATATTGAAATTACAGCTACTTGAGGCAGAATTTCAGAGTACAGAAGCAGCTGGACCTGACTTTGACCGTTTGACACGGTCTCCCACAGCATCCTCCTAGGGAAGCTTAGGANGATGGGGTGGGGAGGGGGATAAGCCGGCAATTTTTGTGTCTTCTGTAGCAGCTGTGACAAATGAGTGAGGCTCCATCCTACAGGTCATTTTCACTTTTATCTTTTCTCCTGTGCTACGTATCTCCCTCCTTATATTATAATCATTTATCACACCTTTAAGATTCATCTCACTGGCACATAGCTTTTGGATCATGGACCTTACATCCATAATTGATTCCTCAACAGGCCATCCGTGACTTCTTTCTTGATAAGATAGCTAAAAATTCAGAATTCAGCTCCTTGACTTTCATTTTTATTCCGACCGCTTTCTAAAGGAGTTTCTGACAATTTCTGCTCATTGGTCTCTGTGCTGTCTATATTAATTTTACAGCTATGTGGTGTGATTTTGCTAAATAATCCAGGGGAGCTAGATCTTTTCTTCTACCTTATCTTGCACATCAGACTAAAAAATTCTGTGCTGTTCTTCTACACTTGGTATTACCTGTTGCTTTAGCATGCCGGATGAATGTTAACACTGCATCAAAACCAGCATGCCTATTCTTGTGGGCAATTGCAGGTACTATTTTTTGTTACGTAAATACCTAGAAGATATGGCAGAGACCAGAATATCATGCTTTTCCCCCTGAGGGACACCCTGGCGCTTGAGGGGCAAACGTGAAGGGATCTGGCCATGGCACCACACGTCAGACTGCAGGCGTCCCCACCTCGCAGCTGCTCCTCCTGCCATCGCCCTTCCTCCAGCAGCCGCTGTGGTGGCCCTCCTCAGCATGAGACGTGGAGTAGTACAGTGCACGACCTTCCTTAGATGATCATTTCAGCAGTACGGATCATTAAGATGTCTTTAATTTATCTTACTTCGAATTAATTAAGAAGCTCAGCATTTCCATGAGTTGTCATTAATACCTAGAAATGTTGCATGAATTTACTGAATAAAGTATCAAGTGCAATTTCATACATGAGGAAGGAAAGGTTATTTCTCTCCTCCGCAGAAAGAGGATCTTACTTGACTTCTTCTTTTTTCTGCGGCCATTTTATGTTCCGTACATTGTACTCTTTGTAGAAATAGTTAAATGATCTATTACAAATACCACTTTCTTTGGTGCCTTTTTGGTTTTTGTTTTTTTTTTTTTTTGTGCAAGGCAGGATGAAAAGTTTGGTAGCAGGTGATACAGGTTTCAAGAGGCAAAACTGCAAGTGCTAATCTCAGTTGATAATAGGATCACGCCACCCACCCAAAATCTGAAAGTATAGAAAATTGAAAGAAATGTCCAACAGGATTGTGTAATTAGTGACATCTGCAGGCTCTCACTTCCTCTCTGACTTTATCCTGTCTTCCTTCTCATGTACTATTAGCAACAAATCTGTGACAAGAGGAAAAAAAGGTGTCTTGCAGGAGTGTCAGTGTACTGTCATCTCAAGGACAGAGGTAGAATGGTTTAAACATTAACTCTTGCTCAGGGCCGTGCTTCAGGGTACAATTGGACCCTATAATTGCCCTAGAAATATTTTCAGATACTCTGTCTTAAAATGAGGGTAAGAAACCTGTCTTAATTCCATGTTTCATGATCTCTCTGCCATTTACTGCTGTAAGCAATGCTAGTAGATCGTTTAAGTATTCGGTGCTTTCACAGAACAGGAAAAAACTCCGCACACTGATGAATTTTCTGTCCAGATGTTCAAAAGGAATGTGATAAAGCAATACTAACAGGCCTTAGAGGATAAATAAAGTTCTGTCACAAAATGAAATTTAGGAATTAGAGCATCTGAATTAGCTCTATGGGTCAAGGGACCCTGTTCAATTAACTTCAATTTTGAAACATGCAGCTTTGAACATGAGTGTTTGCTGAAATGCATAGATGTGCTGCCTGAGATGCACGAGATTCAATTGTATTGTATTTATGTTTAATTGCATACATTTTTATTGTGCCATACCTTATTTCTACATCTTACTCGTGGCCTGTTTTGCAGACAGTTTAGCACACTTGCAAGACTGACGATACTTTCCTTGGCCATGAAATGGACAAAATGTCAGCTTCAGATCAAATAGTTACTGCTTTTTTTTTCCCCTCCCATCCTTGCTTTTTCAGGCTGTTTCGGAATAGATCTGTATTGCGTGTTTTTAAGTTATACTCAGAATATATACAGTTATAACCAGTCATTGTAAACTTAATTCAGACTAGCTGAAATAAGCATAGCCCATGTCAGAAGAAAACTTATGAAATGTTTTTTTAACCCATTGTTTCACCAAATTCTGACAAAATGGAAATCATGTACCCAGTTGAAGATAAAACATAGCAACTTTGTGTTAATCATAATACTCTGCCTCCTTAAAAGATCATCAAATATATAGGACATACATGCAAAACTACTGGAAGAGATTAATTTAAAAGAGATTATGGTTGTATCTTTACTGATACGTAAAGACTGTTACTGCGAGGTTGGGGCTGATGCTTCTTAACAATGTCAGTGTATATAGAAGGGCCTCTTCCATCCTCACAGAGCATCTGTTAGTGGTCCAGGGGTGGAGGGCAGCTTGCTGTTCCAACTGCCTTCTGCTCTGCTCCTGTGAGGAAGAATGCCACAGTCTTACGTTGGCTTAGCCGCCAGATCCACATCCAGCAGCTGCCTGGTTTTAAGACACCTATCTCTTTGTAGAGGCTAAAGAATATTGGTAAGAAGCAAGAATAATTTGAGAAAACATGCAAAACGGGGAAGGAGTGTAACTGGACAAGATTTTCAATCTTGTTTGAATCCCCAGAACTGGGGAAAAAAAAGGATTCTATTTAGAAGTCTTGGTAACATACTCTTGAAAGGATAGAGAAAACCATACTTTTATTGGTTTCTGTCCCTGCTGCTGAACACAATTTCCACTTTATGACAGTAGAAAACTATGTTCATAAAATTGACTTTCCACAAAAAATAAATCTACAGCAGATTTAGTTTATGGAGAAAGGAAAGGACACACAAAGCTCAAGCTGATTTTGTGAAATGTACTCTACTCAGTGTACTCCATCTCTTTTTTAAAAACAAAAAAATCCACACCAAAATGTAGCCAATCTACACTGCGTTAAAGCACATACTTCCTCACTCTCACATGCAAGTGGTAGTTTCTGTCTTGCTTCCCAAGAGTTGTGCAGCACCACGGCAAAATCTCCTGTTATGAAGACTTCATTATTATTGTTTCCAGTGATAGTACCAGTGTGTCACAAAATAGTATAATAATTAAAAACTAAGCTGGTTTCAGCAGCATAAAAATGAATGAAGCACACACTGATGCAGAATACATTTATTTTGTGTTTATTACCTTACTAATTTATAAAACTATTAAAATGGTTATAGCTGACTTTCTTACTATGTGAACTCATAAGGTGATTCCATACTAACAACAGTAAATACAAATAAATACTAGGAAATTAATAACTAGAATGAGGAAAACAGCTTTTAAAATCTGGGGTGATTTATCTTCCCAATCTGAATAAATAATTAAAGAGAAAACCTGACTATTTTTACTTTTGCATTTTGTTTCTGTTAATTGTTGCCCAAATTAAATTGAAAATAGTGGAAGGAGAAATGGTTAATTACTCAAAGGCAATTAAAAATTCTGAAGGCTGTATAGTAATTATGATTATTTTCTTTGGAAAATGAGAGCGCTATTTATCTCTAATGTATGCTATGTAATTAAGTCCGTATGCAATTATCTTTCTCTTACCATCCACTTCCAATGGGAATTGGTTTTTAAAATGTCTGGCAAGAGAGAATATAATTGTGTGCAGTGGGACACTCCTGTACATAAAGAATTTCTTAGGTTTCGTTCAGCATGACTTCAGTATGTTTCCTAGTCTGTTTTTGCTTGGCAAATTTTGACGTGGCCCACCTCATGCTGGACACATGGCACAATCACTTCTCTGGCTTTTGTGTCTGCCCCTCTGTTCCTCTCTGAATTCTCCATAACTTAGCATATCCCTCAGCTTTTGTAGAGCTATGTTGCTGCCCTGGCTATGTGTCTACTCATAGCTCCATGTAGTCTTCCTTGAGAAGAGATTGAAAGATTGCGGTGCAACCCTCCAAGCCTTCGTTCCCGAGCTGTTTCTGTAGCCAGATAAGCAAAGGGGCAAGAGAAGCTACATGTAATGAAGAAAATTGCCTTTCAAAATAGGGCTTGATGATTTAGCTGATAAAGAACTAGACACTGCTTTCTATGCATGTTGCTTTTTCCCTTCTCTCCAGGATTTTCCAGCCTAGTCCTTTCCTAGCTTATAGAAGGAGATCTTGTCTTGTAAACTCTGTTTTGTGGAAAATTAGGTAGAGCTTGATTTCTGAAGGAGGTTGCTATGGGATGTGCTCCGAGGCCTGTGGAAATCTGTCTTCGAAATGCAACTGTAGTATCAGCATGCTTTGGCTTGCACTGCACCGTTTTATCACTCATTGAACCCCTTTATATGGTCAGTGCACTGAATTACTCTAACGCTGCACTGGCTTTTCTTGTGGCTCTTATGTAGCTACAAAAGGGAATTCCCAGTGCTAACAAGGTTCTCTCCCAGTGGCAACAGGTTGATCCCATGCAAAATCCCAGCAGGTAACATGTACTACCCAGGAAGCTACATGGGTAGCACTTTCCATAAGAGTCAGAAGAGCAACAGCAGGAAACCTAGCATGAAACTGCATTGCCCTGGAGGAAACCGCTAGGGTAAAAGGAAGGTTTTTCTCTGAGTGTGCTGTGAGGGCACACACACGTGCATTCATAGACACATATGTGTGCAGTGAGAGCCGCAGCTGGTGCGGCTTTTTGCGTCGATGGGCAGAAGCCATTCAGCAGGGAGGGGGGTTCGCGTTCAGAAGCAGGTAATGACCTGGAAACAGTGGGTAGAGGCAGATTATGAGCATTTCATGGCTTGTTGAGCTTTTATTTTCTAGGCAACAAATATGAAGCCATAAAACCCAGGAATAAAGATGACTGGACATAAGTTAAATTAACACTGTGTCCCAAGATTTATTTTATTCTTAATTTTGGTTGTTTTTTACATATTTATTCCTCTTAATATCTAACTTCCTGAAGTGGGACTTTCTGCTCATATAGTTCTGAAATGCCAGATATGTCCAAATAGCAATGCTGCTAATAAAGTCCATAGCATATTTTTTCTCTATGAAATGTACAGAAACATGAACGTTCAGAGGCCAAAAAATAAAGGTTTTATTGTCCTGAATGTCTAAGCCACTATTGAAATAAAATGCAAACCTTTGCAGTATTTGTACATTGTAAGCTAATATCCTAAAGCAGTTATTAAATGGTTATATACTGCTTTATTTATATATCTGTTAAATTCTGCTAAACCTCTGAAAAAAAAATCCTGATTAGTACAGTTTAACTGGATTTCATCACAGTGATGTACTATGCAAATAGAATTTAATACATATAAAATTGATTTAAAACAAAAACTAGCTTCCTAAAACAGTTGAATATGAACATAAAGAGTGTTGGTTTTATCCTTATTTGTTCAGGATCTTAACAGATTGTCCTCAAAGTACACACACCTACATTTAAGTCATTGCCTGGTGTTTCACATCAAAGTTCAGCATTTGAATATTATTTACTGGTATGTATGCCAACCCTTTCCTATATAGGCACATATAGTTAAATAACTAAATAAATATTTAAGCTCCTAAGCAAAAACAAATTCAGCCTCATAGAGCTGCAGAGAGTTAGTGGCTCCCTTAAGAATTTGCTGATCTCAGCAATTTCTGATAATCATGCTCTCCTTGTTTGGATGCCTGAAGTCAGTCACTTTATATAGTGATTCAGAGATGTGTAAAGATGATTTGCCACAATGAAATTCTCAGTGAAGTTGGTTTAATCAAGGACTAAATAGATTAGCACTGTAAAAGGAAATTGCATTTTTTTTTTTCAAATATCTGAGGAGGAAATTTTAGCTCACTTGCTCAAAGACTCTTCCTTAATCAGCTTGAATATTCTTATCAGCAAAACGTAAGAAAAAATAATGACCCTCTCTATTTTGATCTCTAGATTCAGGTCAGTCTTCTCTCAGCCGGTATTTTGTGGGAGAAAATATCTGAGTGGCATACATTGTACAAATAACTGCATTTTAATAATGAGTTTAAATGGAATCTGAGAAATAATCTATCATTCATAAATGAAGGCTGAGGAAGAATCATAAAGAATATATATCTTGCCTTGAAATTATAATGGTGCCAATTTTTGTCATTTCATCCCCAGTTAATCAGTTCTACGATCGACCTCATATTATGCACCAAAGGCAATGAAAGATGCATATCCCTTGTTATTTGTCACACTGGCACAAGAAAATGGATTTTCCCATTGATTGTGTCAGTTAAGTATAGCCTATATTCATTGCGCTACCTGCCAGGGGGAGCTAGTGGGGTCCCTCTGTGAAAGGAGGAACCTCCCGAGGTCTTAATTACTTCTGATTGCATGCTTGCTTTTCAGTTTGGAGCGCTACAGCTTTGCATTGCAATGCCAGTAAATAATAAGGCAAGGTGGGAAAATATTCCTGATCTTACAAGCCACATAGCATTTTTCAAGTGCCCCTGAGTTGTATATGTCACACACACAGCAGATCACAGGGAGAAGAGTTCACAGAAAGCTTGCCATGCTCCTCAGGGATCCCTCAGCTCTGATGTGGAGCTGGGCTGCGCCAAAAATGCAGCAAATGTAGCTATAGGTGTTGTGGTGCCTATACTGCTCCTGAACCCCAGGTTGGCCTCCTGGTGTAGGGAAACAGGAAGGCGGTTCTTTCCCTTTATTCAAAGGTACCACTTTCTGAAGTTCACAAAGGCCATATAAAGTGAGTAAGGCTTGTTCTTTATTACTGCATCAGAAAGAACATGAAATAATCTTTGTGATTAATCCAAGAACATTCTGCATATTTTAAAACTTCCTTTTGAGGTGTAAAGCATATTTGAAGTAGTGCAGATGTAGTACTGTTCAGGTCACATACAGAGCTTAACATACATTTTCCAGGGAAAAGGTGATGGTGTAATCCTTACATCAGTGACCATGAAAGTTTGACAGTGTTTTATTATACAATAAATTAAACCGTCCTCTTATTACCTAAATAATACCCTCATGTTTATTATAATAGTTTCTAAGCCAGTGAGCAAGAACCTGATACTGTAGTCTATGGAGATAAAAGCATATTATTGGCAGTGGTCCTGTTAGGACAGACAAAGTGTTTGCTCTTAAAACTAAGCCAGCTAACCTTTGTCTGCCTTGAAAGACACTGCTGTATACAATGAAATCCATTTCTTTTTCGAGAATCCTTAGGTGAAGGTAGGCAACATGCTACTACCTTCAGTGAAGGGATTGGTACATCTTACCTGACTCAATCTTGATATGATGAAAGCAAGATCAGTCTTTCAAAACTTTGGTCAAGTCATGCTGAAAGGTACCATCTTTCTGTTCACTGGTTATTTGCTACCCCTGATTCCATATCAAATTCATGTCAAAACCCCTTCTCTCCAACAATCAACACTTCATGCTTAAAGTCACATTTGAAAACAAACTGCTTCTTTCCGTTTCATAAATTATGGCAAGCTGTCTGAATCGTGTATATAGTTAACTGCCTAGTAGTGATGATAGAGAGGAATAGATCCCTGACTTTGACTGTGTGCTTTTGCTTATATAGTCAGAAATAGGTGTAAAACATACAGAATTGACCACTCTCTTCAAAAGTGGAGGCAGATGTGTTCCCATGTTCTTCTCCCACTGCCTCAGAACAAACCAGAGGGAAAGAAATACTGAAAGTTATAGACCCGCATGAGAAAGGGGAAGTGGTTTTCCTCCAGGGCTGGTATGGCATAATGTTTCCTTTAGGCATAGGAATTACTTGAAACTATATTTAGCTTCTCTAACTGTACTGGAACTGCCTCCAAGCTGGGCTTTACATATGGGCCAAAAAGGTAGAAACTTTGTTTTGGAAGGAAAGAGTGGACAGGACTCATTAAATGTCTCTGAGTTTGTTCAATCTGTTCAGCTTCTTTACTTAAACTGAGTACAAGTGCTGCAACAGTAGAGCAGGGTGTCTGAACTGCACAGAGTCAGCACAGTCCTGATGGTTCCTGTGGAGGCGTAACCACCTCCTGAATTTATATAAAGATGTGGGAATGCAAAAAGATGAAGGTGGCATTAGAAGGCTGAAAAGCTGTAAAAAGTTCCATTGTTTAAACAAGGACTATTCTTTATACTTAGTAAGTACATTATCACATTATCGTTCATCTGATGAGATGTTTATCGGTGTTGGGAATTTTTTTACCTTGTGAGTGATGTTTTTAATCACAAAATGATTTTTCTAAATCTATAGTAGCTCTTTCCCTTTCCCTACCTGCAATGATACTCTAACACATTACTTTACGCTACTTTAAATATGCAATACATTATGCGATTATAGTTTTTAAAAGTTGTGTGTGTATATGTGTAATGTATCAGCACAAAATATGCAGTATTAGTATTCTCAAAACAAGCAGCAGTCCATCAAGTGTGACGTTAGCCTACATTCAGTGTTATCAGTGGCAGAGAGAAAGCTGGGGCTGACATTTTTAAGAAGATACCATGGTTGCCTTGTTCTGGTGCTGGCAGCAAAGGAAAGCTATCACTTATTTTCTTCTGCTCCTTTATTGGCTAAAGCCATGGGAAGTGTAATTAATTCCTAATCTGTTATGTCATGGGTGGTTTGCTAACTGCCATCTTAAACCTTCCTGAAGGGGAGATGGCCTTATTACCACAATGAAAAAAAGGCTGGGTTTTTTTTTTCAATTATTAAAAACTAAACTTCATTAAATAAGGAAAAGTCGTATCGCCCCCCCCCCCACGCGCAACTCNNNNCCCCCCCCAAACTTCTTCACTCTGCATGTGCTGCAATGCTGGGTATCTCTTGCCTTGAAACTTGCATGAGTTGGCTGAAAAGAAAGCTGAAAATTCCTGTAAGGTCCATTTTCTTTCTTAATGCCAGTCTTGCAGGTAAGCAGTGTCTGCCTGCTGCCTGCCTACACAGTAGAGATTTACTGCGTTCAGAGAGGAGAATGATATACAGGGGTCTTTTCTCCCTCTTGTCCAGGTTACTGCTCTGGAAACCAGGAAAAATTATACTAAACTTTTCTGGGGCTTAGGATTTAATTTTCTCTACTTGGAATTGTAAGTCAAATGACTAACAAACCATATATTTGTAAAGGAAGGAAAGAAAATTGTGCAAGGAAAGTAAGCAGTAATAATTACTATTTTAAATACTAATTAAAAAAATATGGTGTTTTCTTTAGTAAAATCAGCTATGTTTTGTTGGGCTTCTGCAATAACTTTCTTACAGTTCAAAGGTTTGCAAGACTTGCTGGATATAGAGGTCTGACTTAAACCAATCTGATCTGTTAGTGTGGCTTGCTTCTCTGAACCTCACATCACTGGCTGCTCCCGTTGCCTGCTTCTTCTCTGATGGCCCCACCTTGCAGGGGTCCTCGCTCTAAAAGCCACTTTTCCATCCCATGTTTGCTCCGTCAGCCTCTCCGTGTTCCATCCTTGCTCTGCTAGCCATCTGCACTAGCCCTGCACCATGCTGCTCCTCATACCATTGCCATTCCAGTTAACTGAGAGAGGTTTGCTGACAGCTATCCCATCTCAGCTCTTGGAAGAGTGCATGGGAGGGAGAGCTGAATACCGTCTCTTTGCTCATAGGAGACTTTTAAGCAGCTTGATTCTGTCTGGCACACACACACGAGATGCACGTGCAAAGCTTTACGTCTTGCTCCCCCCTTCAACATTTATAATGGTGAAGTCTTACCTGTTTAAGGGTAAAGCATCCACTCACCTCAGGCAGAGTTACCTGGCTTGGCTTTGTACACCAGTTCAAGTACATACTTTTCTTCATTCCTCATGTAACTCCCTGCTTTCACAGATGTGGCTTTCAGTGCACGCAAAACAAACTTTTAAACCCTTTTAGTCCTTTAATCTTTTCCATTTGTTTGCCCTTTTCTCCATGAGAGAAATGGCAATATTGTGCCCTTTTTCTTTGAGATTCCTGGCCAAAGTGAGTGGAAGGGATGAAAGAGGTGTGGAGGCTTTGCTTTTGTTTAGTCCTCAGCCAACAGATTTATATTAGGAATTGGACGTGGATGGATTCGTGAGCATTTTTGGATCCCTCTTTTACTGCCTCCCTGCCTTACTTCCAAAAAAATGTACTTTAAAAAACCATTTTTTAATTTTGGTTATTTGCACCTTTTACATATAAATTAAAACCCTACTGCTATTATCTCTTGATAGAAGGTTTCTCCCAGTCCTGAGCTGTTTAACATCAGAAGGACATATCTAAGAGTTCTCTCTTGACAAGAGAAATAAAATTTGGGAGGTCACCTATTTGTGAGACAAAGACTACACAGTTGATGTAACTTCTGTATCCTTACACTTGAAAGACATACCACAAATCAATCACATCTTCCTAAAACAAATACTACAGTATGGTTAATTGTGCTTAATCTTAAAAACTCATTCTGGAATTCTATGCCAAACTTCGTTGCATTGGTATGTTGGAAAGAAAATTCCTTTTAATTGCAGAACATATACCAGTTCTGTGTCTTTAATGAGTTTACTGGGGTGTTCAGCCCAGTGAAATTGAGAGTTTGCCGTCTGTCGTAGATCCTAAGGCAAAGACACAGATTTTACATGTAGAAACCGACTATTCTTTGGATGGGGGGAAGCGCTTTATTAATCAAAGTTAATTTCACTACTTTCCAGTGTTGGAATTTTTATTAAGTGTCATTTGACCTTTACGTTGCTTATGTCTGAGATTTGCCTTAGTTTGACCACAACCATATATTAAAGACTTATCTTTTTAAGGTATGGGTAGATACATAAAATCAAAGGCCAGATTTTTCTCCTGGAAATGTCATCTGTAGTAGATCTCCTGTTAAAGTATTTATTTGGTATTTCATAGATTTTAAGGGCAGGTGGGAGCATGCTGATTATTAAGTCTGACTTCCTGCATTAGCTACACTAAGTACCTCATCCAATTAATTTATGGTGCAAGACCACAGTTTGCATTTAAAGCTACAGATACAGGTTTTTAAATGACAGTGATCCTGACTTAGACACTTTAGATAGCAGAAAATCCACTGAGTAAGTAGATTTCGTTAGTTGTTCCGATGTGTATTATTGTACTTGGCATTAAAATGTGCAGAGTGTTATGAGTCTTGTTTGTTTGTTGTTTTTATTTCCTAAATTAAGAGCACTGAATTCATTGGTACATTAGAACATTCCTACTGGCTTCAAAGTTCAGCACTAGCTGGCTTGCAGTTTAAAAAATTCATGTTACTTATTTTGTAGACTATTATCTTGCAGTCAGACACAAATTGAAGTAAGCTTAGTTTTCCCCAAGCAAGCAAGAAAACTTTAACATTTCTCAGAGCTACAGAAAATACACACAGCGTGGACATGCCTATGGGATATCTTTCTTTTCATTCCTTTCATTTTTCAAGAAATGTTTCAACTTACCCACTTTTTCTGATCTGGTCCTTGTTTTTTCACAATTTCCCAGACTTGGAGGTGGGTATACAAAAGAAGACAAATCTTTCTCTGTCAGTGTAGTGAAAACTGTGAGAGAAAGAGTAAGAGCAGCTGTAGAAATACTTTTGCAAAATACTTGTCTTGGTCACATCTGACAAATACACAGACCAGTTTTGCATTGGAAAAACAAGGAAGTTGCACATTCAAGTTCATTTCATGGGTCTGATGCACCTGCAGATTGGGTGGGTGTTACAAAGGGGAATTTTCTGTTACACTATGTTGTTTCTCCTACCTCTAAGCAAGTATTCGTTCATGCCATTTTGCATATCTGCCTACAGGAGAAAAAAAGCGAGGAAATCCTGCTGCAAATGCAGGAATACTGATATAGTGGAATATTAAAAAAACCCCAACATAATGCAAAGGAAAAACAGAATAGTGAGAAAATTGAAATTTGGAAATCATCATGGAGACTATCAGAACTATAGGCAACGACAGATCTCTCCTACATTCAGATTTAAGAGCCCTGAGTCACAACATCGGTTCAGTCCCATTGAGAGAGAGAAAGATGATCCTTAACTAATCTAGGCTTTACTCAGGCAAAATTTCATCATTAGCTTTTTCTTTAAAGGTTTTACTTGTTATTACTAACATTCCTTTATTATTTAAGATATTATTTCAAATTCTAGTAAATTTTCAGGATGCAATATTCTTACTGGAAAGCATTCATCTAGCAGTTTGTATATTATTCTAAAGAAATCACGGAGAAAGGCTATATAGCCACGCATTTCTTACTTGTCTTACTCATCACTGATGGTAGTATTCTCAGTTAATCTAATATTGGCATAATTAAGCAAATCAGTGCTCTTCCCCCATGTTAATAATTTGGATAACTTGGTGACATACACATTAAAGTGAGACAATCTGAATACTTTCCACATTTATATGCTTTTACCCTGTGTTGAAATCTGACAGTATGTTATCCGTAGCAGTAGTATTTTTACTGTATGAAGTTTACCCTTGTGGTATCGCTACATGATGAGAAGTCAGTTTGGGCACTTATAACTACAGTGGGTCGTGAACATATCAGCAGAAGTACAGCAAACAGTGAAGAACAAATTTCAGAGAGGGAGAGAAGTCTTTTGGTTACATTGGCGGTAAAGTGGTACAAGCTGCGTCTTCCAGAGATGCCACGTTTCAGCACAGGATTTAAAAGACCAGAAGCCGTCAGTACTTAGAACACATTTCTTTCTGACAGTTACCAGCAGGTCTCTTTTGGCTTGTAAATCCCATTTAGCAGTGATTCATTACATTTGGTGTTGTCTCACACACTGAATCAGCTGCAGCGTGTTCTGTTTCAGTGCCGTAAGCGTCACGCCAAACATATGACCAACGCCATAAGCAAAGACGTCTCAAACTCTCAGCAGGAATTCTTTCTGGAAACAAATGTGTCAGCTGGGTTCTGGTACTCTGGTGTTTCCTTCTGCATTTGCATGTGTAATTTCTGAGGTTCTAGGCTTTTTTTTTTTTTTTTTTAATATTCAGTGACTGTTTTAGCAGTATAGTAGTTTTTATCTTGTATGTTACTCACACTTGCTCACACTTTTTCTTAGCATTTGTCTGCAGGTTAACAATTTATCTTTTCCTGTATCAATGATATACTTTTATTTAGTTTTCTTATGTTCCATATGAATTTCTTCTTCCCGCCTTTGATCTGTCACCATGAATCTCAGTAAGACCTCATGTTTGACATCTTTTCATGCCAAAAGTCATCACTCTGTTTTTTACAGCGGTATGAACATTATTAAGTTTTCTTCTCTTCGTGTTGAAGAGAGTTTTATTTTGTGTTTGTCGAGTGCCTAGTGCAATGAAGCTGCTGTTTGTTTAAGGCAATAAATAATCAGGAGCAAAAGCCACTATGTATCTGAGATTTCTCTTTCTGTGGTGAATGAGAGAGATACATGTATGCATGATACAATATCCAAGATTGGCATAGATTCACGTCAGTCATATATAATCAATGACTGAAGCAATAGGGATCTTTTACCTTGGTTGATCTAGCTTCTCCTCCATTGCATCCAAGAGCTATACAACACTTCTCATATTCTCGTCTATAACCTCATCCTTATTAAGGAAACTCTTTTGTTGTCAGAAAATTTGTCCACATTTACAGGCTAAATTTACCCCTTATGTTCTTTTGGTGGACCAATTTTTAGAAAAATCCAAAGTCCAGGATTTAGCCTGTAGAATTAAGGCAAATGTAAGATGATAATCATCTCTGTTTCTTTCTTTTTCTGAACTAAGTGTTCAGCTGTTGTTTCTGAATAATCTTATCCCAAGTGTTGTGCCTCTCTCTGCAAAATCAGGTACAGAAAGAATGTAAGCCCACATTTTGTTCTTCATAAAATGTCAACCGGGAGAATTCAAGTTAGAGACTAATTGAATGTAAAAGCTCATTCATGTTCTAATATGAATGTTTGGGGTTTAATTTGCAAGTTTCACCACAAAGATGAGTTAATGGGTTAAAAGCTGCAAAACAATGTTAGTCTAGATACACAATTTCAAAAATTTCTCTCTGATCCAGTATGTGGTCGCTACTTTAGGACCTGCAGTGCCATTTCATTTCAAATGATAGCATTAAAGGGTATTATTTTCCCTGCTGTATTTACAAATTACATTGACATTTGCATGACAGCAAAAAGGACTTGAGTTGAAAGATTTCAGAAAAATGGTTTTGCCTTCTTTCTTTTTCTTTCTTTTTTTTTTTTTTTTAATTACGAAAAAAAAAGAGCTAATTATCGCAGATATGTTTGTTTGTAAATGCAGCTGGGTGTCCTTTGCAAAGTGTGGATCACATCTCCCCTGTCTCACTCTTCCTAAAAGGGCAGGCAAGCAGATTAGACTATGATCCTGCATGTCTCACCTTGTAAGTGGCAAAGGTCTTATACCATCGAAATCCCTGACACAGGTGCTTTCTGGAAGTTTTTAACATCATGTGTCCAACCCACATGAGGCAGAACAGGAACATGAGGAAATCAATGAAGTTCAGTGATAAATTATTTTAATTGAAACATTTATTTTACAGCTTTTAATAAAACACCTTTATATTTTGGGCACTTTGCTGCTCCTGTCCAGTACAGTCTCCTTTCATAGTCACTTTCACCTAAAGTTAGGAAGCACCTCACTGAATATGAAAAGTCTGTTGTATTGAATATAGTACAAAAAACCACGACAAAGTGGAGGAGAGTGAGATGGTTTTAAGAGAATTGGTCATTACGAGTAAATGTGTGTTTCCCTTGGAATAAGACATTTTTAATTACCCAACAAGATATCAGGTATCTTGATGGGAAGCTTCATAGAGGTTTACAGACCAAGTACAGCTAGCTGATAATAAAGTCACTGAAAAAAGAAGGTGGTCTCCAGAGGCCACACCTGAACACCTGTCTAAATTATCTTCTCAAAGTGCTTTGCTGTCTCTGTAGGTTGCCTGCCTACTTTTTGGGGCATATCCACTGATATCTCCAAAAGCAAATGACAGGAATTGATTGATGGATGTAGTGTGCTAACATAAAGACCAGTGTGTCTTTAAGCAAGACAGCTTCTTGAACTGAGGTTTTTAAAGCAATTCCCCAACCCTTGGAATTCAAGTTATAGACCAAGATAGAGGATAAAACACCTCATTTTCTCATTTTGGATTTAATTTGTGGTATTTTGAGAAATGGTGAAGAAACACATTATCAATCTGATACTTGCAGACAGGTTAGCAAAAATATTCTAAATCTGGGAACAACATATATACCCAAATCCATGAAGAAATTTCTCATATCACAAAGAAACTTAGGTCTGCTTCATCTAAAACAATCCTTCCTTCAACTGCATTCTTACTGAGGAAATTGAAGGCCCTGTGATTCTCCCTCATCTTCCTCTGCCTAAAAATTTTATCTTTACAGAACAGAAACTCATACAAGAAAAATAGCCAGGTGGATGAGGTGACCAGTCAAATAGTTAGAACAGTGAATTTCAAATATTCAGCTTCAGTAAATGGTTTGCAGACAATCATAAAGCGAAGCGTTTCGCAAAACATAGAAAAAGGTCAAATTCAGAAGCCCATTTGTTTACAAGGATTGTTCTTTCTCTAATGATACTAAATGCTAAATTAAATTGCAGTGACAGATAGTAAAACACTAAATTAACATGACTGTGTTTTAGTATCTGAAATATCTAATGAGCAGGTGATAGTTTTTAAATAATTACATTCTTTAAAAAAACAGTTAAATAAAACCAAGAGTTCAGGATATTATAGATAATATCAGTTGCAAATGTGTTTCAAAATCATTAGCTTCTCTTTTTTCCCCATTGGTCATTTTCT
Organism: Rhinoptilus africanus; assembly: GCA_013400135.1. NCBI lineage: Eukaryota > Metazoa > Chordata > Aves > Charadriiformes > Glareolidae > Rhinoptilus > Rhinoptilus africanus. Next base: position 963,112 of record VXBO01010258.1, on the reverse strand, counting down.
GTGTGTGTCAACTTACAGTATTCTTGTGTAATTTGTTGTATGTGGTCAGGGATTCAGTCCCATGCATTAGTAGAAGTAGAACCATAGTTAGCAAGACTCCATAGAGTTTAAATAATAAAAACAAATTCCCTTTTACACTGCAAAACAGTGGGATTCTTTCAGGGTCCATCAGACAGAAAAGAGTTTAAAAAACTTGAACGAACCAGGCTACTGTCTTCAAGGATTTTATTCTTTCTCCATAGGTCTTCTACTGCTTTTACCCAGCTGGTGGTCTGTTTTCAAGAGTGACTTTTTTTCTTCCCTGATAATAACAAAATGGAAGTAGGGCAGTTTCCAGAAGGTGGAGAGCTGGTGCAGTCAGTCCATACTCAAATTTCCCTGAGCGCCTACAGTAAAGATAGGAAGGGACAGACCCCAGGATGGCCAGATTCATCCAGTGCTGCTGAGCCACTGGGTGGTTTCCTGGGGGACACCATCTTTGTCCTGTGCCACTTTAAAGACTTGGGCAGCAGATGAGGAAGCTCTCACAGGTTTCGATGACTGCCTCTCCCTTTCTCGTTTGCCAAATCTAAACTTAATGAAGCAAGCAGCCTGGCCCATAGTCTGCTGCTTTGCATGGACCTAAGTAACCCATAACTTAGGTAGCAGAGTTCAGGGAGTTGGATACCCAGTTGCCTGGTAGGAAGATAATTATATTTATAGCTAGCATCTGTGAAGAAATACAATTTTTTCCCAGTATACCATAACAAAACTGTTCTGTTGTCTTAAAGATCTCTAAGACAACAGGTACAATCTGGCTATTTTTCATTATTCTCTGCCCTTTCTTCATTATCCACCCAACTTCACCTTCCCACTGGAGGTGGCAAATGATTTCCAGCTTAGCTGCCTGCTGTGTTTCTGCTGGAAAGATAGTCTTAACGCACAGTAAAGCTTTTGATTTGCCCAGAATATTCAATTCTTAGGTTTTACCTTAAATGGTGACACACAGCTCACCTATTTCTGTAGCAACAATATGACTATTTTAGTCCAAAATTCAAAAATTATAACAGTTTACAGTGTCAGATTCAGCCCCATAGAATCCTCATACCCAAAGGAAAAAATTAATTTTGAATTTTTTCTGCTGTTTTTACTGCTATTGTCAGCCTCTGAGTCAATGATACATACATATTTCTCAGTGTGGAGTATTTTTTCAATAGTAACTGTAATGGCAGAAATCATGAAACACCAAACAAATATTATTAATGATTCCTTTTAGCAAAAGAGCTTTTAATGACTTCTCTGGTTGTACACCTTTTCTTTACTCCAAACATTATTCACTTTTCTGAACAGTCATTCCACTGAATAAACATAGCATGGTTGTCATGGTGCAGTGATATGTCTTAAACCAACATTTTTTAGTTAAAGAAAAATCTCAGTGCTTTCATTCTCATTTAGATTATGATGAAGTTAAAATTGGTGGTACCTCTCACTGGTAGATGAAATATACTACACAAAGGCTTTAACCTCCTTCCTCCTATTGAATCTTAGAAATGTAAAGGTTACTTTATAAGAAATAAAAATGCATTAGCATTACAGTCTTGGGATGAACAGGGTAGACCCAGTAGTCTAATGTATTTAATACCATGTTTACTTTGTAATGTGGTCCTTTTGAAATTTGATAGCACAATCACCAATGACAGGGATGAAAGGACATCAAGAGGACACCTAATCCCTTTCCTTGCCCAACGCCTGTCTAATTCCTGATAGATATCTATCTAATGTATACTTAAAAAATCTCTAATGCTAGAGATTCCACTGCCTCCCTAGGCAATCTATTCCAGTGGGCTTCATTATCCCAACATTAGAAAATTTATCAGTGTGTCTCACCTGAATCTCTTTTAATGCGGCTTAAGCTCATTACTATTTGTCATATTGCCGTAGACACGGAGAATTTTGCAGCAGCTTTTTACTACTTGAAAGCTGTTACGTCTCAGCACTGTCCTCTCTTTGCTAGACAAAACAACTCTGTGAAATCACATTTTCTGCTTGTTATTGATCTCCCCTAGTGTCCAGTTGGCCCACAACTTTCCTACAGTGCAGTCTTACCAACGCTGAATGGAAAGGATTGTGCTGCATATTTTGCAGGCTGTGCTCATGCCTCCTGGTACACTTTTTCATAATAGCTAACGCCGTTGACTCATGTTCAGTTTATAATCCTTTAAAACCTGCTGATCTTTCCTGAAAAACTGCTACCTACTCAGTGATTACTCATTTTGAATACAGACAACTTACTTTCTCTGCTTAAGTGTAGAACCTAATGTTTATTTATTTCGGTATTTGGCAGAGCATTTTTTCAGTTTTTCAAATCATTCCCTCATGTACTGAATGTAGCACAGATGTGGTCTGAACTGGTTTGTTTGTGTGTGACTTTAATAAGCATAATATCATCTGGGACATTAAGAAAAATACTGACTAATACTAGGTGAAGATGACTACATAATACATTCTTTCATTTTGATACAGAAAGACAATTTCTAATCTTTTCACTCTTGCTGTAGATTTCATCTGGCAGGCATTTAGATTGTGAGAAAATGTGAGGAAAACTTTACTAAAGAGAAGATATATGAGACACACATAATAATTTTCATGAACTCTTTTAGGGACAGAAATTAAAGTGATTTGACACTGTTTAGTCTTGACAAATCCATGTTAGCTGTTACTAATCTGACTTTCTTCAAGGTGCTTATGAGTCATTGGAGTGACATAGTCCAGTATTTTTGCAGGAACCAAAGACTACTTTGCCAGAAGGCAAACTCAGAGAGGGGGGAAAAAGAAGAAATAAATAAAGCAAGCCCTGCATCCCTTTTACCAGATCAGTGAATTAAATCAAACCTCAAAAAGGTCCATGAAGTACCAGGGACAGCTGTCTGTAACTTTCTCCATAATCTTCCCCTGCTCCCCTGAGGCTTCAGCTGAACAAAGGAAAGATTTTTGAGGGATTCGGGAAGAAAAACACCAACCTGGGGAGGTGTAAAATCTTATAGGAAAAAAGCCCCAGGTTGTCAGTGTGGTTAGCGCTGCTGATATGGTAGGTGATGGCAACCCAGCGATGTTAGGGATATCCCTTTTTCCCAGTGACATTACACATTGGCCTTTCCCCTCTTGACTGACGCCTGCCTCACTAGCCATGACTATTCTAGGTTTTATTTGTCAGGATGTGTAATTAATGCTTGTTGTAGCCTAGATATCTTCCGTGGGTTTACCAGCAAATCGTTGCTATAGGCTTCCAAGTTGTGTGCATCCTGCTTCAGGTGGCTCTTTGTGCCCAGCTCAAGGTGCAAAATACTTTAGGAGGGAAGGTGAGAGAGGGGCTGCAGAACTTTGTGGTAGTGGAGGGACAGGTCTTGCAGGGGGAGCTGGGAGAGAAAGATCCCTTCTTTCGGTGGCAGCAAGCCGTGAAACTGGAAACCTAATCTATGCTGTCTGTCATCCGTTCTTTCCTGTTGCCTTTGTCACCGCCTTAGAGCCTTTACACAGCTGCTAAGAGCCCGATTGCTTGAAATTTTTCTTCCATCTGCCTTACAATTTAAGCATAACTGGTAGTACCATGTTAATATTATTTTTTTTAATCTTGTGGAAGTATATGACTCATAAATAACCTAAAAGAAGTGTCTTCTTTCACAGTTGACACATTGTTTCTTCCAAATGGAAGTAAAGCCCAATTGTCCTTGCAACGCAGTGACAATTCCCTTTGCTGGTACAAGGTAGAACTGTATACTCACAAATGTGTGCTGGGGCAAGAGTCTGACAGCCAGGTTGTTGGCCATCTTTAGACTCCATTTTCCACTACTACAGGAGAAGTGAGTTTTAATCCATACTACCTATCTGATACGTAATGCCTCATAAAGTTAATTCCATGCTCATATGAGTAGAATATGTTGTATTTTATATAGGAAAAGTTAAAAACTTGTCTATCACTGTGATATAGAGGTGAACAGTTGCTGACGCTGCAAATCTGCTAAATTGTTTTTTCCTTCTCCCCGTCCCCCTCCCCAGACCTTTCTCAGTTCATGCATTGTTTGTCTCATTCTCAGAAGAATCACCGAAATCAGTATTGTACTTCATTTCAATAGGGTTAGATTGGGCACACATTACACTGTAGTTACCCTAAATCAGCACTTAAATCATCCCTAAATGAGGGCTAAAATTTTATGTACTTATATGTGCCTACTTGTGTATTGCAAAAATTGAACTCTGTACTAGTTGAAGCTAGTAATACTAATGAATATTATTTTCTGTCTGGGCCAAGTCTTTATCTGTATTTGTTGAGAAGATTTAAAAGGATGTTAGATTCCATAAATCACATAAATAGTTTTCCCCATTAAAGACTGAGTTACAAGAATTTGAGGCACAAAGGAAAGAAGGAGGAGGGACTAACTCATTTTCAATATTCTATGCTACATTTCCATTCTGATAATTTTAGTATAATATTGTTAGCGTAGCTGCTAAATTCAAACTGGATTCATATTAACAGTAATGATTGCAGTCTGCATTTTTTATTATCTCATTTTTTGATTTACAATTCAATGGAAGCCAACAAGTAAAGTCACTCATGTAAATGATGTCCAGGATGCGTTGAAAGAATGTTCTGTTAACCAACACAGCTATAACGAAGTGTGAAAAGCAGCTTACAGACTATTAATAAATGTGACAATCATCCTCAAGATGTGACAAGCATTAGTAGCTTTTAGAGTTGTTTAAAGTTATTCTTCAGTATAGATAGCTTACAAATGGAAGCAAGAAGGAAAGCTTTTTAAAATATATTTTCATACTTTGCTTATTTAATGTCAGCTGAAGCAGTTAATGGTAGAAGACAATTTTAACTTTGAAAGGTTTATCTGTGAATATTTTTACTATGTAATCTGCACACCTTAAATTCAATGCAAAATCGTAGAACTTGTTTTTACATTAGTGTCTGTGCCCAGTTGTTTAAAAATGTACAGAAAAAGTGCTTCTAAATTGCAGTTTTTAAAGATACCTAAATAGTAAATAAATGCATGCAAGTAAGTATTTTTGTATTGAAATTTACCAGTCCATTGAAATCTCAGTGTTTCATGGGATGATGTAGAATTTCATGACAATCACCAGATTGTTCAAATGGAGCTGAGGAATTTGCCTTTGGAGCAGAATTCCAGTCCTCTCACCCACCCAGCTCCTTGGCAGTGTCTGCTGGGTTGCTGCTAAGTGTAGACTTCCAGGCTCGTGACTTCTTACATTCCAATTTCCCAGTGTCTTTCAGCTCTTTCCTCCACATCCCCTCCAAGTTTGTGCATAAAGGCTGGATAAAGATGGAAGATACTTTTTGAAACTTGTGTAGTTTGTTCTTTTTCTGAATGAAAGGAATTTTTAAATACGTGCAATTCTTAACAAAACTGATATGCCGTTCTCTGCTGTCCCTATCTTCACTACTTTTAATACTCAAGCAGTCGTGAGGTCACATGAGAATTTAGCATCCACGTTAGAAATGGCTGTGTAGGTGTTACTGTAAGTGGTTTTAATTTCTAGATTACACACAGAAGACCATGCTCCACACAGCTCCAACTCCGCACACCGGCAAAATACATTGGCAGCACCAGACTTTCCTCTGTAGTATGTTGACTGTCTGACTCCATGACAAAAATTACACAGACATTCAGTGACTCAGAGGAGAATAAGTGGTCCTGGATATCATTTCTTCAAAAGCTTTAATTGATATGTTTTCAGTGTACTATCTCCTTCAAAATTGTTTTAAAAGTGATTGTTAATATCATGTAATAGTCTGATAAATACGCTTCTTTTGTCAAAAATCATAGAAAAATACAGCTCTCCACTGAGGATGGGATTTTGTTCAAATGAAAAAAGATTATGCTAATTCTCTGTGCGGTCTACTTCACCAAACCATTGTGTCAAAGACCCTGTAAAACCTATTCTATAAAATCTCTATGAGAAACCTCACACAAATTATTATTCTTTGAATATCTGCAACAAAGCTTCTAATATGTCAGGGGAGACACATTGAGTTCTGAGTTTAATTAATCCCAACCATTATACACTTCTACTGGCAATTTTTAGTGTATTCGTGTTCTGACTTCAGATACGAATACCATGTGTGATAGCGGTCACTTTTACATTGAGTGACTGCATTTGTGTGTGTAGGCAGTCACTACTGAATGTGTTGATGTAGTTCTTTCTCCAGTTTTCCAACAAACTTCTCTAAACAACCAGGTCTGTAGCTCACTTCAAATCTGTGCAGTCAAGCTCATATGTCAATAAGTATTCTAACCATACAGCTTTCTGTCCTCCAGATATACACTCCAATTTGTCATCAACTTGGTTAAGTAAGGGAGACCAAACAAGTAGTGCATGTCTACCCGCAGCCTACATTTGATTGCCAGTGAATGACAGTATTCACCATTAGCATATTTTCACCCAGTGATACCTCCCACGGCTTTGTGAAAATGGTTCTTGCAAGATAAACATAATTTTATTTATTGATTAGATTATGAGTCTGGCTGAGAAAAACAACTTCCTACAGTTGCTTTACTTAGATTTTACCCTGGAAATGAAAATAATTTCTAAAGGATGGGCTAACTGGTTTTAAAGAGCTTGAGAATAAAGAAGTTTTATTGAAACGGGAGACATGCGGCAGAAGTCTTACAGAGCTTCTATACAGTGTATAGATCACTCTGTAAGTAAGATGGTTCCAGTCATACGAGATACTCTTTTAATAGAGCCAGTTGCAAAAATACACACATTCAGGAAAAAGGAGTATGGGCCACAATGCAAAGGGAGAGTACAGTATTCTAGAAAGCAGCAGCTCACTATAAATTATTTTAATGTAATGATTAATAACACATTGATGCTACAGAATAGGACTAATGTGTTGGAGATTTATGCAGAGGGGTAGGTGTATGACTTTTCTTTATTCATTTTTGTTATTGGTAAGACGAATGTTGGAATACCCTGTGCAGTTTCAGCCTGCAAGGCCTCTTGAGCAGGAGAATGCTGGCCTCACCCATGAGTGCGTCACCTAAATGTCTCTGACTGGAGGAGGTGTGGTGGCAGCCTGCTGCTGTTATGGATGCCTGGCTCCCCACTGTGCTAAAGGAGCTGAACATGCCTTCTGCTGGGTGTGAGAAGGCTCTGGGCACATGAAGCAACTCCTTCATTCGCACCAGCTATAGCCACTCTCAAAGCTGAGAGCAAAGTGAACACAAGGGAGAATTAGATTTTTGCCCCTGACTTTACTAACAGCAACTGGCCCTGGCTCAGGAGGGGTGCAGCTAGATGTCAACATGGCCAAGTGACAGTTCTGACATCAGCTGTGGCTTGAGAAGAGACAGCCTTGTCTCCAATGTAGGAGCCTTGGTGAGCACTGTAATGAAGGTGTGGTAGGATCTCTCTCCACCCAAGAGTGGGCCATAAGGAGACATCTGTATAGCCCTGAGGGACTAACAGCACGCAAACCCCTCAGACGGGTCATGGCAAAATGCTGTTCTGAAGCACAAATTAAATTTTTGTATATTTTTTAGAAGAATGTTGGACAGTTGAAGACAGTACAGAGAAAACTTGTAAAGGAGTCTTCTGGAAGGAGTACCTGTCTTTATACTGAAAAGCAACATCACTGGATTTCTTCAGGAATGCGCGTCTTTCTGGAAAATGCATTATGCAAAGACACATTATGCTTTAATCACATGCCCTTTGTAAATGATCAAATTGGATGATCAAGTGAACTTTCCTGCCCCTAAGATGTCTGAAAATTAAATTTTAATGAATAAATAATATAAACAGGCTTAAGTTCAATTACATTCTTTTTTCTTTTGTTTTTCTTTAAGCTGATAAAGAGAAGCATCACAGTATTTTTCCCTTTCTAATCCACCACTGCTTCCAGTATATTTCTTTTCTCAGTTGTGCCAAGTTTCACTTCATCTTCAGGATGAGTCTTCCTGGTTAAATGTTTTCCATCTTGTTCTTAACTACAGTGTCAATTCTTCTAATAATTTAATGTTACTGATTTTTTGATGTCTGAGATATGATTAGAAAGATGGCTAATAAAGGTAGCAATAGTTGAAAAAGTGTCTAGTCTGTTAGTAGCCTCAGAAAGAGAAAACTGCTTGAAGGGAACCTGTCTCATCATTCATGAAAGCATATCAATGTTTAGGCATGTGAAATGCCGGAATTCAGAAATATATAACTATTACAGAGGATAGCAGAAAGGAAGAGTCATCATTTCTGTATCTTACTTGCATCTTTCCACTCCTTTACTATGTCTGGGTTTCAAATTTGCAAATTTGCTCCTGTCTTATTCAGCACAGCTGAAAATAATGAAGCCAAAATAAAACACAAAGGTATTGCTTTAAAAAACAACTGAAAAAAAATCCCATTTGGTTTTCAGCCAATTCACGATTCCAGAGGGTTTGCTTTTTGAAAACATTTGGAATTGGTAGTACTTAAAGCAGCATAGAAGACTGTTTCACATGACCTCCTATCCATTCCATTGTAGGACTACAAAGGAATTTTCTTTTATAACTTTACGTATGATGTTGGACCAATAAAGTTATGTCAATAAAACCTTTTTTAAAAGTTTTAAAAATATGTATCTGGTTGATTTTAAAGAAGATACTGGACTAAGAGAATTGTCACAGAGGGGACAGGTTTGTACCTGTACCATGCTGCCATGGTAACTAGTAAAATCTTTCCCTGCTGACAAAATTTAATGCCCAACACGACCTTTTGGCATTATTGTCCTTTTATGTGCTCCTTAATACTTTCATAGTACAATAATCCCTACTAGCAGAAGATCAGTATCCAAAGGCTTATCATGTAATTAAAAAAGGCATAAGATGGCAGAAAAACTGTCTTATTTGGTAAAAAGAAAAAAATCAACAACTGAATGGCTTGCTCAGAGACACTCGTGAGTTCTGCCAGAGTCTATGATCTGAGTATTTATCCCTGAATGTCTGTGCCTGCAACTGGGAAGAATTCTCCTTCCTCAATCTTTTTAAGTATTAGTGACAAATTTATGGGTGTTTTGGAAGAGCATTTGTGGTCCTATAACATTTTTCTGTCCCTGTTGGAGGTAGTAGAGCCTGCTTGCAGGCAGCTGTGGAAGTAATGGCGTTAACCAAGTTCAAGTCACGGAAGTATTCGGTATTCCCAGTGAAGAAATTCTGTCAGTAGTTGCAAAATATTTTTTCAGTGATTCGAAAATAAATGAGGATTAATATAAGTTATAAAAAAATAGAGTCCTCGAAGATTTCTGCCTAGCTGAGGGTGCGCTGAAATTAATAGAAACAAGGTAGGGGACAGACAGAAACTGGAATTGCTTTTACTGATGCTCATTAATTGCATGTATGAATTTGCTCCAACTCTGCAGACATTGTCACTCACTGTATGTAAGAAAGTGTTACTGGTAAAGAGGAAGATGACAAGAGATTTGAGGAAAGGGGAACTTTGCATTTGAAATATACCTGAATCTGGCTTGTTTAGCATGGCAAAATGAAGGGACGAAAGCTTTATCTCTACAGATACACCAAAAAAGTAAATAGAAGGAAGAAAAGCTATTTAATTTGAAAGAGAAATGTGAGCACAACTTAAAAAATTAGTGTGAACCAGTCATGAATAAATTCAGATATGAAATCATAAGGAAGTAAAGAGAAGCAGAAAGCCTTGCTTTAAATTGCTCGCCCATTTAGGCAAGGAAGGAAAACTAGTACGTTATGGATTTTAGGGGTGAGTTCAGTGCAGTATTTAAGCAGTACTTCATTCCAAGCTTTAAAAAAAAAAATAATTCTCTAATAGCACAACATATAAATGTTGATTTTCTGTATTTGTATTGACTTTGAATCTTTCTCTAATGATACTTATTTTCCTAGTGTCAAGTCATCAGCTTTAGAAGGATTGTGTCTGCTATCATCCATAGTTTAGTGTTTTGCATAAACCTCGAAATGGACCAAGCTCCTTTCCTACTCAGCACAGCTGAAGATAATGAAGCCAAAATAAAACACAGAGATATTGCTTTAAAAAACAGCTGAAAAAAGTTCCCTCTTTGTTTTCATCCAATTAATAATTCTAGAGGGTTTGCTTTTTGAGAACATTTGGAATTGGTAGTACTTAAAGCAGCATAGAAGACTGTTTCACATGACCTCCTGTCTTCACCTTTCTGAATACTGCATGTAGTTTAGATTGTGTTTGCAAGGTAAAGTTAAGAAAGAGACAAAATGTAACCAGATGATGAATGTACTAAATTATAAGAATGGTTTGCACATATTGTTTCCTTAGAGATCTCAATAAGTGAAATGCACTCCCTACTCTGGGACTGAAATGCTAGCTAAATGCTAAAGACAGGAGGAGACAGGTCACTGTTAAAAGTTGTCAGGGCCCCCATGGCATTTGTCTGTAGGCACTAGTTATCCGGAGCAGCTCCACCTGGGACCCCAGCCATGCACCTCCCACCCGTGGGCCTGGGGGCTCCACCTGGGCTTGGGTCCTTGCTTGGGCTGGCTGTGAGGGAGCAGTAAGGGCAGGGGCTCTGCAAAGGAAGAGGAGCCAAAGGCAGAAGACAGCCTGTGCCTGTTCCCACGCGGGACTCAAGGCAGGAGAGCGGAGCAGGCCTGCTGACAGCAGCCAGGGTTGGGCAGCAGCTGCTGCCTTGGGATGGCCAGCCAAGTCCCTCTGGCCAAGGAACGTCTGAGGTCGAGCTGAGCACTTTTTTGCTTTTTGAGAACATTTGGAATTGGTAGTACTTAAAGCAGCATAGAGCTGGGGTAAGGAGTGGGGCAAGGACCTGTGCTGAACCATAGCTCACATACTGACAGTGTCAGTGGAGCCCTTGGGTGAAACTGGTCTGGGCAGGCGCACGCAGGGCTCTGAAAAATTACCCCAGAGCTCCCAGATTTGCAGCACAGAGGCCTTTCTGAATGGGAGCATTAGAAGGTAATTAATTTTCCAGTAGTAGGTACTCCCTAGATCAGAGCCTACTGTGATAATTAAAATGAAATCATGACTTGCAGTCTACATAAATGAGGTAGGTGAACAATGGGTAAAGGGACGTTCGCTGTCCCAGTTTGATTGAAAAGAGAGGGAGAGAAGACCCTTTCTTACCCTGACACAGGTTAATGGCAGATACAGAACTGCACACTAGGTTTCTAACCTCTTATTTATGAGGCTGTCTTATTGCTGAAGTTTCCAGTGAGTCTGACTCGGGCTTACCTTCCGTAAGACGCAGGAGCACAGAGCAGTAGAAGAGTAGTTCTTGGGCAGTATCTGGAGACTCTGCAGTCCAAGTTACAAGCATTAATCATTTCCATGCCCCTGCAATAGTTAAAGGATTTTGTTCTGTAAGAAAATGTTGCTTGATTTTTTTATATAAATTTTTTTAAACCTCCATGCTGGAGACTTTATTTTTGTAAAAACAGTAGTAGTTTTGTCGTTTGTTTTCAAAGACAGCACTGTTGTATTTGCTCAGACCACCTTACCCCAGCTGTGACTTGGCAGTGTTAAGATTTTATATTATCTTCTGGGGAGGTGGTGCAGACCTCCTGATCCTTAGCTGAGTGGTGACAAGAGTGAGCCAGTTTGATACTGGAACCAGTACAAGCCATCAGAAACTGCCTGCACTGCTTGCATGCTTTGGGTTTGTTGGTTCAGTGCCTGGGTTTCTGGCCAGTCTCCCAGTCATAGGTTTTCGGGTAGTAGAAGTATGCAGCTACCTCAGCATTACCTTATTATCATGGTTAATTACTAGTATGAGTCTACCGCTGGCACATCTGAACAGTGACTTCCTGCACACAAATTTAATTATGAAATAGGAGGGTGTTTTATTAAAAAGTAGCATTTCTGTTTAGCTGCAGTTTCTAAAAGTGTCTTTTGAATTCAACATGAATGGCTTTTTCCACTCAGCAGGTTGAGTTTTAAAATTGTGTGTGCATCATTGGTTTCAAATATTCCTTTTGTCCCAGTGTTTGAAATAAATACTTTATAGTTCAAATAATGGGAAAGTTTGGGGTTTTTTCAGAGAGAAATGAGATGTCTGAGGAAAGCTGGTGCAAACTGAAGTAGATGAAGGAACACTATGTGTTTAGACCTTTTGTGTATTAGAGAGAAGGCTCAAGCTTAGGTCATGTGAAATGGCACTTTCTTTGTAGGCAACTTACTCTAAAGCTCTGGATACGAAGGGGTCACATCTTCTGGTGCAGCTCTGGTGAAGTCAATAGGCATCTGTTTTGTACCAGCTGCACACCAGAGCCGTTGAAGCTTTGTTAATTTTCATTGATTCTTCACTTTTTCTTCCTCAGTGGTAAGAGGTATTTGTTACAACTTAAGTCATATACTACAATGATGGGTACCTTAAAACATGATTTATGCATAATCTATCATTCCAAATAGAGGCTACACAGATGACTTGGGTTTAGAAGTAACTTACCCATTGTGTTTATAATGGCAAGAATAAATCTGTTGCCGTCTAATTGCTTCATCCAGTATATGCTAGGATTTTTCTGACTTTGTATCTCATAACACATCCTGGTTTCCATAATAGAAATAACTTGCTTAAATGCTTTTCTTTGGAATACTTTGTCATTCAGCTCACTGTCTGTGTTGGTTTTCATGAGGTCTTAATCAAATATATCAGTCTCTCTGGATTGCCTTTTTACTATTCCATGTTTGTGCTTGTGTTATTTTTTTTCCTCCCACAAGATTTTATTCTTTAACTTTCAGGTTTTTTTCAAATATTATTTCTCCAAAAAGGAAATGCAGATTTCTGTGTCTTCTGTACCAGGATTCAGCTGCAATGAGCATAGCCATTGGCAAACTCTGACCCTGCTCCGAAAAGTGGGGTAAAGGATGCGGGTTGGGTTCACCTTTGGAGGATGGCGGTTATAATTCTGTTCTAACGTTTCAGAGCCAATGTTAAGAAAAGCTCAGAATGATGCTCTGAGTGGAGTGTAAGAGGTGCATCGCAAAAGCACATCTCATTGCTAATCTCTTGCTAATCTTATTCCTGTTGTAACTATTTAAATTCATGTAAAGACAGGCAAAAATAAAATTTATGAGATACTGTGTTGTGAAAGACAATTATTTCAAACAGTGTCAGGGGTTAGGACTGGAAAATTAGGAGACGGTGAATTGGTTTATTGAAAGGGGAGAGTCACTTTTTATGTGTGATCCTCCAGTGGTTCATATGCAGTGCTGGCCCTGTAGGCTGTACTCAACAAGGAAATAACTTAAATGATGCTTGTGTGCTACACAGACAAACATTAATAACAAAACAGAAAATGAAGGGTGAAGAAAAAGGAAAAAGAAAAAAGGGGAGGGAAGAACTTAGAAGAGACAGAAGAGGGAAGGTGAGGAAGGAGATGGAATGGTGGCTTCCAGTCAAGCTGTCGATGTGTGCTGACCATCATTTGCTCTCAAACAGAGTTTTGCAGGAGTTCTTAATTTCAAGTGCATTTTGGAATTCAGCTTCTTTACATGAAAAAGTAACACAGCCATGCAAAGTGTCTATGTCAAAGATCCTTTCCTTAGGTGTTCTCCAGGTATTGACAGTGGAAGTTTAAGGTATTAATTCAGAAATATTCAGCCACTAAAGAGAATTGCCCTTTAATGTGGTTTTGTGCTACAATTGATTAACAATGGTTTATTAGTTGTCCAGGGGGAACTGAGCACACACTTAGGCTGTGGATACATCAACCACCAGCTGCTCGGTCAGACTGATCAATACTCTCTTTGCGCTTCTTTGTACTTGTCTGTCTGTAGCTCTCCTTTGTTTTTTTTCACATCTCATTCATAGATTGTGAATGTTTTGGGGTTGGTTCTGCATGGTGAAGATCTAGTTTATGGCTGGAACTGCTATTTACCACAGTAATAGAATGAAAATGACAATGGTAGCAATAATAATATGCATAGATCTGGAGAGGGATCGTATGTATTAAATCTGTCTGGGGTTGCCTCTCAGTTTCATACCGTGTGACTAGGTCCATCTGTTCAAAGCACAGCTATTGTATGGTGCTGTTATTTTTTAAACCTAGGAACAAGCTGACAACTTTCAAACTGCTGCTTCATAATAAGGTGTCATATTATCCTCCTCCAGCTATTTCACACCTCTAGCTATTCCCTTCAGGCAGATCCTAAAATGAAATTAGTGTGGGGGTCAGTAAAGATTATGCACAGTCAAGAAGCAATGAAAAATGTTTGAAAGAATGTTAACCAGCACTTTACACCTTTATTCCCGGAGGCGGTGGAGTGATCACATACAGTATGCATTAATACCAAATCAACACAAATCATTCATAATGGCCTGGGCATCATGTTGAGAAGAAGAATGGAAAATACATAACATACATAAAATTATAATAAACTATCATAATATGGACAAAACTGACTCTATTAACCAAGACAGTCATTTTCACGTACTCCAGTGAGCTGTTCCTCCACTTCTCACTCAGAGATAAATGTCAGAACACTAGAAAGCTGTCATGCCTTAGAAAGCCCCTTGTATCTACCATTGTCTCTCCCAATACAAGCATGTACTTCTGATGATACACAACTCCGGATTTGGAGAATATGCCACTCTGTTCTCCGTTATCAAAGTGACTGACATGATAGAATAAGGAAATCCATCCCTTAGAGCCACCTTGATTAAAGAGTCCTAATTTCCATAGCTAACTCATTTAGGGCTTGTTATAAGATGTTGCAAGGTTTTCTGTAGTCCTACAAATAATGACCATCTCCTAGTGGACTTTTGCTATTCCTTTGCAAGGATGCTACTGTTTGATTTCTGATGTACTGCCGACAGGCATTATTTAGAGAACATACAATAGTTAATATTTTATTTACCTACTTCTGCAACAGAGTAAAACCTTATTCTGTTGAGGATCCTGCATTGTCGTGTCACAGTGAGAGAGAATCAAGTTACTGGACAAGTAGATTTTCGAGAATAGATAACACACTGCTCCACTGTCTCCCTTCTTCCACGACACGGTGAATGTTCTGCTAGTCACTAACCTGGTTCCTTTATCCAACCAGGAAAGAGAGCTACTCAACTTCTAGTGGTGTGTTATCCAGAAGGCTCGATGGAGTCACTAAATTATGGTCAAGGATGAAGTCAGGTTGATACAAATGATAAACAGGGGTTTGTTGCTCTCAGGATTATTTGCTAAATCCTTTACTCTGTTTTGGAACATCATCAATGAGATATGGGTGAAAATGGTTTGTTCTCCCGGTCTGTAAATTTGAGAATGAACAAAGTTTTTCAACCAGAACAACTCCATAAAACCACCATTGCCACCACATTTTTTTTTCCTTGACATTTATTAATTTTATTATGGTGNNNTAATTTTATTTTGGGGGTTTCTTTTTTTTTTTTTTTTTTTTAAAGCATGGGAGATCAGGAATTTTATCCCTCATAGTCATCAAGCCATTTTCTGCTATGTATTCTGAAGGGAATGGAGGTTTTCAAGTTTCATCCTATTTCTGTAGAAATTGCATTCTGAATATTTAATGATATTTTTTGTCAGAATAAAAATATGCTTAGAAAAGAAAGATGCAAGTTTAAAAAGTGTCACTATTTCTTAGACAAAAAAAAAAAAAGGCAAAATATTCCTGACAAGCTTTAATTTTCACATATATAAAGCAGCTGCAATGAGCTCGTAGGTCAGGGGAATTCCTTTATTATTTCTTGAGAGCCATTGCAGTCCTACAATCATAAAATTAAGATGGGTTTTTTTTTAGCTGATCTTGTTTCAGCAGTCTTGTAAGTCTCATCAGGTGTCGTTGGAAGCCTAATTTATTAGTCAAAATAGCAAAGTGGATTTTGTTTATTTAACAATTTATTAGACTCAGGTTCATTTATTTAGAAGATTTAAACACACAGGGAGAAAACTGTCGAAATAGCATATAAGGATTTGGCGTACTGACTCCCATTAACTTCAATAGGAGTCATGCAGCCTAAACCACAAATCCCACTTTAAATATATAATGGAGAGAGATTAGGCTTAATCTGGACAATGAACCTGAAACCATAAAAATGTCAAGTCTTTGAAAAGTTTCAAGGTAATATACATACTTATAAGAAATTAGACAAAGGTATGGTGTTGATGCAGACTATTTCCTTTTGACAACAATCTCTTTTTAGTGTTATCTTTCCTGTATCATTTAAAGCTTCCATTCCATAAGGCTGGTGGCTAAGGAGTTTTATAATCTCCTTTCACAGCTGTCATGCGCAAATAGATACACAACGCTGTCTTACGTCCATCCTGTTGACAAGCCGCAGATAGACTGCAGATCACAGCAGGTATTACAAGTAAGCAACGTGTTCATAGCTATATCTAGCATCTTTAGAAAAAGGATTATACAAGCCCTTAACTTCAATTATATTGCTTTTTTTTTTATGTGTAAGAGCTTTGGTAGAGTCAGTGAGAAAACTACAAGACTGGGAGTATTTAATATGAGGGGGGAAAAAAAGTGCTATTGTGTCCTTCTCTTGACCCACTAGCCCACTTTACTTATCCTTTCCACTCCTGTATATAAACAAAAAAATGAAATATGCTGTTTAATGGGGCAGGTGGGTACAGGAATCCAGATAATTAAAATGTTTACATGGGGAACTTTCAGGCAAGTTACAACAAGACATTTAGGATATTTTTAAGGTCATTTGAATCTTGTTTTCTGCAGTTTTGATGCTGGTATCTAAATTCCTCAACGTCTCCTTCTTTCACTGACCAAAGATGTGCTGTTGCTAGTTTTGGTGTCACCTTCATTATAGAGCCTTCAAAACAAATCTTGTTTCTTTTTCTACAGTTCTAACTCTTCTAACAGAAGTGTGTTGCAGCCATTCTAAGAGAATAGTTACAGCTCTTTGGTAGCTTGTGCTTTGGTCAGATTCTGCAATGTCCCCCTTCAAGAACAGCAAGTCATTGTGAGTCTCTGCATGGACACGCCTGAAACCTGACTGTATTTGGGCAAAGGGCACAGGACTGAGACATCTGGATCACTTTTATGTGAACAGCTTGTTGCTGGACACATCCTAAATACAGAAAGGACCAAGTTAACTTCAAAGCTCTCTTTTCAAATACTGTGGGAAATTGAGTCAAGGTGGCCAGCTGCCACCCTGTGGCAATAAAGCTGTTCGATCTTCACCTTGAGTGGAACCTCAGCAAGGGTCCTCTTGGAATGTCAAAAGGAAATTTTGGAATATAAGTTAAAAAATGTTAGCAATGAAACGCTGAAAGCACCAAACAGTGGAAAACACTATTTTCCTGCTCACGAGCTAGCCCCTGTATTTCTACTTGAGAACTCTTAAACTACTTGAGAACTTATAAATGAAACTCAGCTGTCACTAATGGTGCCTTCAGTGCCTCACATACTAGGAGGAGGTGCAGAGCAATGTGTCACCCAGCACCAGCAGGAGGTGCAGGATCAGGCCCTTTACTGAACAAGTGAATATAAAATCCTAACGCTATGACATATCACTCCGCACATGTATGTTTGATGTGGCAAACAAGCCCATCATGCTGACTATACAAATTCTGTCTGGCATCACAAATGTTCTCAATATACATTCACACTTCGCAACACTCAGTTCTGTCATCTTGCATTTACTAACACGTCAAATTCTTATAGTTGCTTCCCTATATAATTACCTTGGATGCCTCTATATGAATAAATTGTGTCTGGTAATAACAGCCATGTATAGAAATCTGGCAGGAGAATCTAAATTACAGTTGAATCTGAAAGTTTATAGTATAATGCATTATACTTGGTGAAGAATGAAATACAAAGAAAAGATAGTGAAGCAATAAATTAGTTGATTGCTAGTGAATAATGTGCTTAGGCTATGTTTGACTTTCAAATCTATACCCATGACACCATGTTAAGATTACATTCAAAAGTGCATTTGCATTCAAAGTGAAACCCATTTAGGTTATACCAACTAAGTTCTGAATTGTAATGTACATCTGTGTCTACTCAGCAGGCTACAGTTCGTGAAATCTGTCTCTTGTCTGCTGCAGTGATTGGGTTGTGCCTTTCCTCCATGTCAGGCAAAGCACTTCAGCAGTTCCCTCAGAACTGCAGTTATTGTGAATACTGTCGTTTTAAATGGCTGGAAAGTGGGCATATAGTCTTCCCAGAAGCTGGAAGAATGAACATTATTTCAGAAATTGCAGAAGTCACTCATTCCTGGCCAATCTTCAGGAAACAATTTCACTATAGAAGCTTGTTCCAATTTTTATTGGAAGCATTAACACTTTCAGACATTTGATCTCCTCAGAAGTGTTTGTGTCTATCTCAAGCTTAACACCAACTATTACTGGACCCTAAGAGACAGTTTGTCTTAAGTTATTAATAATTAAACCAGCAGATAAATAGACTGTACAGTATGACAGAGCAGCTGCCATGAAACATTTATTAAAATTATTTGTTTGTGGCTCTCTAAGAAAATGCAATTTCTGTATTTTTGAGGTGTCTCAACTTATGAGAAAAGATTAGGGTGCAGGTGCAAGTACCTTATACTAGTAGTGGTGCTATCCTCCCAGCAGAGCTGCTGAGAACAGTGTGGAGGTGAGGGGGTGAGCTCTTCATGGTCACCCATGGAGGTTCCCCTCATCTTGACAAATGGGTTTCAAGCCATCAGACTATCAAGATGATAATGTTGTAGATTATTTTTTTTTTTAATGGTGCTGGGATATTTCCTCAGAAAAAGGAATTGCATCCTTACATTTCTAAGCAGTAGCTTAGATTTAGGGTAAACTACGTTAATGGGGTTTTAAAAATGGAAGTTTTCTACCCTTGTTATTTCTGTTACTGACATGTTATGCACAACAGCATGCCATAACAGCATTAAAGAGGAGAGTTAAGAATGAAAAAGGCCCAAAACTATATACTTTCTTTTCTGATTGCTTCAGTTACTGGTATGTTCTTTCAACCTTAGCTTTTCATACAACTCTTTCTAAGTTTGACACTGAAGCGTCTTAGTTGCAACTGGCTTTTGAATCAGAGCTATGAGGAGATTTCTTAAAAGTTATGTCCCAGTTTTCTTTTGTTTTCTACTTCAAAGACTGTCTTCCACATCCCCCAAACCTCTCTTTCTTTGCATTAACTGTAACTTAAAAGAAGTAACAGTCCCATTTCACCCCTCTGAACCTTTGCTTGCTTGTAACTCAAACACAGTGTTTCCTTGCACAACTGGCAGCTGGTTTGAGCGACTTGAAAGGAGCGTGCAGTTCATACACTTTGGGGGTTTTTCATGCTTTCCTGAATGCCAACCCCAGAAGTTCACCATTTAGATTGTATTTCTGATGCACAGTTTTTGTTTCAAAACTTGAATTACAGTTTAGTTGCTTTCTAAACCTTTGCCCTATGAAAGCCATTAATTCCCTGATAGCTTCCAAGCGTGATTTTTCCAGATCACAAACTACTCTTCCCCAGTGTGTGCACCTATGCCTGTGATCAAAACATGAATCTATGGCTTCAATGGCAGCCCTCTTTGCAAGCTCTGGGACTCTTATTTAGTAGAGGAGGTAAGAGGTTCACTGCAGCTTTAATTCTCTTTCATCAATCCTCATTTGGTAAATATTCGGAAGACATTCTTTTTTTGATGGTTGAACAGCTCTGGAACAAACATCTGGTTCAAACAAATCTTCAAGTTATCACTTTGTCATCAGTTTACAATCAATTAGAGACAGGCTTTTACCCTTTTAAATCCCCAGTGTTCTTATTTGTTTTTTATTTCATTATCAAAGGGCAATCTTTTCTGTAAACTTTTTTAGATTTACTGTATGAAGAGATCGCAATGAGCAATGATGTGATTAAGGATGCCAATATGCTTTAACTGAATTTCTTCTGAAGCAAGAGGCGCATAGCTGCTGTATATAACAAACTCCAAAGAAGAATTGTATCATCTCATTTATACTTAGTTCTGCATAGAGTGTTTGTATGTCAAGCTTAAGGGACTTTTCTTTCCTGTAAAGACAAAAATCAGCTCAAGGTTGAAAAAGAAATCTGCCTTCAGATATGATTTTCCTTTTCACTGGGTCTTTTTTCCATAATATCCTACTGGGTTTGTTTCATTCCTGCATATGAGGTATTTAGTTTAACTGGCATTGTATTTTGGCTGTGTGCAGTCTTTCTAAGCTTGAAGCCTACTCTCTTAAGTATCAAAGGTCTTTGCTCAGCATTTTTGCAAGCACTAAGCTCTCTCCTGCGCTTCACTGAGAAGTGCAGCCAACCTGTGGAGTCTCCCAAGTTCTGCAGCTCCAACTTTTTTCAGGATCATTCTTTATGATCACTGAGAAGTGCAGACAGAAAAGTCAGTTGTCACAGAAAGTAATAAAAGCAGTCCTAGGAGTTTCTGCTGTCTTCAGGAGCATACGGACATATAAAATACAGTCAGCATGTATGTTAGCAACAGCAAAACCCAGATGCCTTCAGCAAAAAGGAAAGTCAGTTTATCATGCAAAGGAAAGGAATAGGAGTACAGTCTGGGATTAATTAGTGGACATCAAATGGATTAGGATCTGCCAAAAGCAGAAGTCTGTACCTTGGCTTCAGTGAACAACCATTCACATAGGGAACAGAGGGATTCAAGTTTTCTCTCTAGATGTGTATTTGCTGTGTAGCTAAGTTTTGCATCTAAAAAGAGTGAGTAAATGTTCACAGAAAGGCTAAGGAAATCCTGAACTGTGCCCATATTTTGTGTTCAAAATATGAAAACATATCCAACTGTAGATGTGTAAGTGAAAAGTAACAAGGAAAGAAGTCACCACAATGATTTTAGTTTTATAAGTCATCTGTCACTCATTTAAAACAATGCAAGAGCAGCATGAATTCAGTAACTCATGAAGACACATTTCTCATTACCTTAAATTTGATTTCAAAACTTCTGTTTTCTGAGGACGGAAAGTCTCTGATTTCTTAGCAGTATTTAAACCTACTGTGCTATAATGAACTCTCCTTTAGCATTAATACTCAGATAAGATCAACAAACAGCAACAGTGGTTAAGAATATTGAGTACAGGTTACTGTAAAAAGGTAGCATAACTTGCACATGTCAGTAAGTTTCTTTAGTATTTTTTAATTTACGAACTAATTCTACCTGGAATAGGCCTTAGTGTGGTTTAGAGTATGCATGTATAGTCAATAGGATATAGTCAAGTCAAGGTTAAATAAGACAAATTTTTTCTCTTCTATTTTTATAGGAAGCAGTTTTAGCGAATCTTTTGAGATTTTATACTTTAGGTGGAATATAATGACTTAATATAAAATCCACTTCTATCTGGGCAGGTAGACAACTTCAAAAGCATAAATAAGATCATATATCAGTATGAATTAGCTTATTCACCTTCGGATAAATTGGCAGTGGTCAGATTCAACACACGCACTTATCTGCACACACACACGCACACCCCCCCAAAGAAAAATAATACTGATGTGTGTTGATTTTGCTGCTGTCCCTGTAAGGCAGACAGCATTTAATGAGTACAATAAATCAAGAGCAAGACTGCATTTTAAAGCAAATATTTATTTGATCATTTCAATGAATAGCTATGGTCCATTCAAATGTGGATGCATGAATATATTTAGAAACTTCTGAATAATGCAAATGAGGATTAAAACTTTGAAAAAGTTACTTTTTCCATAACAACTGGACATGAGAGTCAGCCCTCATTATTTGCATTTGCACCAAAAAGGAGATGGGCAATTATTCTCAGGCAGCTACTTCTGTATGGAAGATAGGAGATTTTCAGGGTCCTAAATGTAGTGGAAGTTCAGGGCTAGCATGTTCTGCCTCAGTTTAAATGTTAAGAAGGTAAAGATTTTCCTCCCTAGAGTATCTCTCAAGACATACTGATTTTGCGGGTGGATTTTTTTCATTTGTGTCAGTCAACTTTGTATTTGCTCTTTTATGAGATACTAGAACACCGTAATACCCTGAAGTATGTGGCGCAAATTGTTGGTGCTGCCAGGCTTTCATTGGCATTCCTGTGAGTTCTTACTGATGACTGTGCAAAGGTGAGCTGGGTACCTGGGGGGTCATTGTTTGGGGCATTTGACACTTTGCAAAAATCAAGACTTGGCTTTCCTGCCATCTATCTGCTTACTGTGGTCTATGGTGTCCTGCTGAATAGTTGATCATGCAGTTTTCAGTGTTGTTGTCATGAAGAAAAGCAAGATACACTGATTTGGCATTAAAATACTATGTGCTACAGAACTCAGAAGATAAAAATGTTTAGTGTTTAATGCTTTGGTTTTTTTGCCTGCTTTTCTCCTATTTTTTTCTGTTAGGTCATAGCATTTATTATAACAGTTTATGGCAGCATATTACCTTATAGTGTACTGCAGAGAAGCCCAGGAGAGGTCACATGCCATGGAATCATTCCTCCTACACATTTTACACGTTTTCATGTTGCAGTAGCCAAGTGACTGGCTGTGCTCTAAATAGATAAAGGAGGAGCTCCTGTTTGCAGCGTCATCTGTTAACAACCTAATTCAGCTGGTGTGGAGGGTAGGGAGTGGGGGTAGAAGTAAGCCTGCCTAAGCCTAAAGAGTGCATTCTTGAGCCAGCACAGGAGCTGCTGTTTTAGGAGGTACATAATGACTAGTTTGACTAGATATCATAGTTTGACTTTGCTATAGTAATCATTTGCTAAAGGTTTGGTGTTTCAAGCAATTCGGAACACATTTCTTTAAAAACAAGGCAAGACATTTGTTCATCTTAAACTCCGTAGCTACAATGAAATGTACTTCAGGGCACAGTAATGTTAAAGCTTCATCAGTGTTATCTGACAAGTACTATCATTATGGGAACAAAGTGCCCTGTGTTTCAGACTAATGTTTTATATGGACAGCGGTTGAGTCCTAACTCATTTCTCCAGTCTTCTGACAGAGGCTGTGATAAATGGATTGCAGCCATCTTAAATTCATCATTATTACATTGTATTAGTGCAAATAAAACCTTGTAAGGACCTTGAGTCCCTGTATAGGTGCCCTTCTACTGTTTTTTTCCCGGCAATGCCAATGTATAGAAAACACAGAGAAAACCATCTTCAGAACTTGGATTCTGGATGCCATCCTTTCTTGACACAAAAATAAAACCATAGAATCTTAGAATACCAGGTTGGAAGGGACCCCAAGGATCATCTGGTCTAACTTTTTTGGCAAGAGTACACTCTAGACAAGATGGAGCAGCACTGTGTCCAGCTGAATCTTAAAAGTATCCAGTGTTGGGGAACCGATCGAATCTGAATGATTCTGTGTTGTAACTATACATCACTGGTACTGTTGATTTACAGAGGAACTTGAACTACGTCTCAAGCAAAGTTGAATCAGGCTAGAATCATACAACACACAAAGTGGTACTTATAAACATGGTATATTACGTTTTTCTGTTTCACAAAAACAAGGGCTCTAACTTTGTGTGAGGAGTTTAAGAGAATCTTGGGCTCAGATTTTGGAGAGAATAACAAAAATTATATCCTACACTAGGTTGACTTTTTGCCATAAAATGTCACTGGTTTGAAGCTGCTCACAAGCTGTAGGCTGAGCATAAGTCCTGAGGGTATGAATTAATAAGCAGATGGTATAAGTAGCTCACAGAAAACTGAGGGATACATTCCAATGTCCCCGTTTAACTAATTTGATTTTGTCATTAACTTCATCAAGAGCAGGACTTAGTTCTGGCTGCCGTTTTTCCAGGGAAAGTTTAATTCTATTAGTTAGTTAAAATTCTATATTGGCTAATGTTTTTTGCTACTTTTACAAAAAAATTATTTTTCTTTTTTAACAGCAGATGCCATCAACATTTAACAGGACAGGCTTTGGCTTTGTTCAATGTAAGAAATTTTTTGACTGTTACCAATTTGCTGTGGAAATGTCAAGACTGTAGAACTTTGCAAAGGTAAATGCATAGGTTTACAGACAGCTGTAATCCTGCTGCAGGCTCACAGGCAGAGCATATCAGTACATAATGCTCCATCATCGGAACATATCTTCCTTTACTGATTCCTCAGTTTTTATGAAGCATTCCCAGTTGTATCTGCAGCTAGTCTAGTTATATTGTGCAGTTTCTGAAGACCATGTACAGAACAGAGGATGTAAAAAATGCAAACAAATCCTTTTTAGATAAAACATCTCTCAGCCACCCACACAGGCAACTAATTTTGACTTCTCAACTGTTTTGATCAGCTAGATTAAATCATAGTACTGTACCTAGATGCACCCATGCCATTTTCCTACTTTTTATGTTACTGCACTGAGAAAACTCCTTCACACTTGGATTTTTTTGCAGAGTTCCAGGTGTTAGGAACTGCTTTCATTTCAGTCTTTGATAGAAAAACCATCAAATTATTGAAATTAATTTCTATTTCATTTGGTAGCTGTAGCCAGTGGATTATAGATTTTTCCGTGTTTTTAAATATCTCGTATTTACAGATGATCATTTGAATACTTTAGAGACCATGGAGAATTGGTGAGAATGACAGAAGTATGAAATTATTAAATTAAAAGTTTGATGCATATTCATGCACATCACAGAATTATTCAAGGGAAAAAACTACATAAAAGTATCAGAAAAGTACCTGAAATAATCCATTTATTTAATTAAAGAGAATATACAGAAGCAATTGAGATACTAGTGCAGCCGTGATTAATATCTGACTATACCAATATACTATTATTTGTCGTGCCACGCTCTTTTCCATGCTGTCTGCTGATATTGTGAACTCTGACACAAAATATATCTGTCCTGTCTCCAAAAGTACAGAAATTATATTTCTGTATGTCAGAGTCTTGTAACTCCCTACTGTGTGTGAAGTCGTAGTTCCATCCGCAAGGAATGGAACTTTTTCCATCCTTTTCCCCATCTTCAGCAAGCAGATATTAGGAATGATTTCTGTTTGCAGCATTTTCATCCTTACAGCAGTGATAGTCAGAACCTGCTTCCTGTTGGCAGGTTGTTTTAGCTGAATAACAAGTATTTCAGATCATGTCAGGCCAATTTGCTTAACTTATAGCAGCGTTTATACTAGCAGGGTGTTATACATAATATCCTTTCAACAGATATATATACACACACATACACGTATGTATATATTATCTGTACATTCTGCATAGTTATAATATAATAGTTATAATATTCTCTGCCTCTGGGAAACCTGCTCTATTATTCTGTGCTGTGTATAAAAACCAGTTCTTTCTAACGTCACAGCCCAAAATATAAGACAGTCTGTCATTGTGCAGGTGTAAAGCAATAGCATCCAGCCCCGCTGGTTCATAATGTTTTCCCGCATCTCTGCTGCAGGAAAGGGGAGGGTAATCACATCAAAGTTTACGCAGTGGGTATCTGGACCTCATTTGAAATGCAGAGAAATGTAGAAGTATGTTGGAATATTTATCAGTGTATTTTTCCAGGTTCTTTATTTTAGAACTGGCTAGCTTCTAATGTATGCAAATTAATTCTTTGTTAAAAGAAAATTTCAAATCCAATAACAATAACTTCAGTGGAAATTGAAAGAGTGGTTTGCCCCCTTGAACCTCTGGGAGAATTTGACCAAATTAATTTTCTTAAGCAACATCATAAATCCAGAGAAAAAAAAACACATTGAGATAAATGAAAGTCTGTCAGAGGCCACAGTGCTAGTGGTGTTGAATCGAACAATTAATTATGTATTTTGTGCACATCATAAATAGTGAGCAGCTTAAAGGATGATGACTCAATAATATAGCAAGAAAGAAATCAGACAGAATGAATCTTTTATCAATACTTCTCCCTTGTGCCCCATGTTTCACCCAATGCCATTGTCATGATGTGATGAAAGGATCAGAGTGCCGAGATACCCAAACCTACTTCCCGTTCTGACAGCCGTGGCTTTCTACCATGAGGAAAATTAAATAAGCCTATGTGGTCAAATAGAGAAATGCAGGGGTAGCTCTTTAAGCTTATTAAGTCTCATTATGCGCAAAACTTCAGGCACAAGCTAGCTGTCTCATAATATCAATATGACAAAGCAATGTGTCTGTGGAAATGCTTTGATCTCCTGATATCAAAGAAAGGAGATTCACGCTGCTCCTGTCCACGGTATTTATGTATGCAAGGCTGAGAACTCCTTCGGTAAACAGAGCCTTATTCATGTATGCATCTGCCAGAAAGGGTCTGACAGAGCTACAGGGGCGACTACACCTCCTGCTTTTTTCTCAGTATCTTTGCGTGGACGATGTTTTCCTTTTTCCTTTTCCCAGCCTAAGACTTCATTTAGATGCTGTTCTCCAAGGGCATGTCTGTTCTGTCCTTTGATTACAGCCTGTGTAGATCTAACTGAGCTAGCCTTAAACAAGACAGCTCAAGTTCTGATTATGCTGTAATTACAAACATGCACTGCTCTGTGCAGGCTGCTTGGTCAGCCTCTAAGGAACTGTCAGAAAGTGCAAGCGTCCCAGCTGCACTGAGCTTTGCACTGCACTGGATAATTTAAAATTAGCTTGGGTATATGATCTTCAGTTGCACTTTTGGTTGTGGAAGAGACATATCGTAAGAACTGCCTTGTGATAGGTCTGAGCCACTGCATCTTCAGGTCCTCCTTTTGAGCGCTGTAGCCATGGGTTTACATGTTGCGGAGGACAGCCTCCCTTCTTAAACTAAAGTTTTGTTCATTTTAACAGTAGGAACAAAATATGTGGTTGAAAAATCTTAAGACTAGTGTAAACAAATTTTGCTGTTCCTGAATGGCAAGTCAAGCAAGCTTGAGTTCATTAACGTCCTCTACAGATGCCTATTTTGTAGTCTGACCCTTCCTAAAAAATCACTCTTGAAAGCATGATCATATTTTAATTACTCTTTTTTTCTATTGCATTCCTGGACATTCTTTTTTTTCTGGACAAAATTTGGTCTGGTGTTTCTTCAGGAAATAAAACATTCAGAGATAAAGTTTGAGCATTGTTCCTTAATAGGAACAAGGCTTTTTAAGTTTCAGCTATCAGTTGTTTTTTGCTTGGTTTTATCTCATAACACTGCATACCAAAACTGCACAGGGCAGATATCTCAATAATTGCATCCTTTACTACTTTCATAAGTGATTATAAAGAAGTTTCCACCCTCCAGCATGAGTTCAGCTGAAAAAATACAACTTCAAAACGAAAATGAATGTTGGCATTGAGTTTGAACAAAAGAAGGAGGTAATAACGCTGCTAAATTGCCCTTGCCCTGTGGAGCTTTGCAATATTCTAAAGACTATCTACCAAAAGGCAGCAAGGGGAGCTAAAGTTCAGCTCATATGTTAAAACTTGTATTTAAAAGCCTTTCAGCATTTTTTTTGACCCCTTAAGAGACTCTCCTTAAAAATGTTTCTGGTTTTGGTGTGGTTTTGCTTTCCTTGTTTTGTTGCCTAAAAGCTGTGGAGCCATATTACCTTTTATACTTCCCGTAGTCATAGGTGTGAAAACAAAATGGAATGAAATTGCTGTCATTAGGTGTTTGGTCGAACATCTGAGTTGATCTTACGATCTGGTGGCATCTGTGGAGTCATTGGTTAGAGG
This sequence comes from Rhinoptilus africanus, assembly GCA_013400135.1. NCBI lineage: Eukaryota > Metazoa > Chordata > Aves > Charadriiformes > Glareolidae > Rhinoptilus > Rhinoptilus africanus. The sequence continues at coordinate 935,569 of VXBO01010258.1, read as the reverse complement.
AGAAGTCTTGCCATCAGGAAGAACCATCTGAGATCATTCACTTTCACCTCAGAGAAAGTCACCCACCTGCAGAGAGCGCAGGTCTCTTGTGCCCATCTCTTTCTCTGTAAGCTGCCTCGCCTATAATAAAAATGCCAGCACACTTTTTTGGTATTTTCTTTAACTGAATAGTTACAGGTTAGCAGGTAATTATGGGACTCTCTGCTTGTAGCTGGGCTGAGGCCACCTCAACAGCTGATTAGCAACAGAACAGAACTCAGCACAGATGAGAAAAAATTATATTATTAGGATTGTGTACAGCCTCATTAAATGTTCCTCAGTAGAAACCAGGGACAGGTTTGTTTCCACAAGCTGGGCTAGTATTCCACCTCTGAATTTGTGTAGTTGTTGCAGCAGCTGGTTACCTGAGGAGCAGGAACACACTATGGCTGTCCTTGAGATGCTCGCTAGGGGCATGACTGTATCACCTCATGGTGTCTTTCATGGCACCACATGCCTTGGTTTCCTTCCTGAGTCATCATCACTCATGTTCCAGGATGGAGCCAGGAAGCAGACAGAGCCAGACCTGTGAGAGGAAAGTGCTCTCATTCCTCTAGCTTGAATGAGGCTGATATTATCCATGAAACTCGCAACCTGGCAGAGGGGGTGATTCACAGATGGCTTTCCTGCTGGCCGAAACCATGTTGCTACATTAGCCAGGCATTGGGGGCATGTCACATGCCAGTACTGCTTCGTGCAGTGTTTGTGTTGTGTTTCTCCCAGTGTTGTGACCGTTACTTAAGGGACCTGTTAGAGATTTCAGGGTATTTTGGGGAGTTATGGCTGGTGACAACGTATCTTCTTGGAACTCCTTCCTATACCCCGGCAGCTCAGCTCTCACTTCAGGGAATGTTTTTTGTCCAGTCATCCCCCACAAGAAGCACCTCTTCTTTTAGTCCTTCTTTCCCTTCCAGAGGGTGTTATTTACCCGTTCTGTCAAACCAGCACAAAAGGGGGGTTGTTACTATAGATAACAGACAAAGGCCTTTTCGAATAGGTAGGTTCATCAGCCAGAGGGATTCCACGGACCACTGAGATGTGGCCAGAGCAGGCCATTTGCCAGCAAAGTTTGAAGGCAAGTGTTGCCAAATTACACTGTGAACTGTGCTTGTAATTTGAATCTGTTGTTTGCAGAAGAGTGCCATAATACAACTTGGAAATGAACGAGGCTAAATTTTTCTGGGAGATACAGATAAGGTAAATATATGAGTAACTTGCAGGTTATCGCAAGACCTGTAAGATTTCATGTGGGACTTGTTCTTGAAGATTTTGAAAGCTTAGGCCTGGTACAATTTTGGTGATGTTAACAACATCCCTACTAGTAGATGGAGAGGGTCGGGGCATTTGCCTGAGCAGTGCTCTGTGGTTGCCCATTTTGTTTAATTGTTGACTCTTACCTAGCATAATTCTACAGTTACTCAGACAATCCCCAAAACTAGGTCTAAGGATAGTACAGACCAATTATTTTCCCAGCGGATAATGCAGACACTGTATTTTGGGAGGATGAGAGGTTAGCCACATGAGCACCATCTGTACAATGCCAGTTGTACAGAGATGGAGGCAGTTATTTTGACGAGCAGTAGAGAAAGGACTAAAACAGTTCCCTTTCCTTACAGGCAGAAAAGAGGTTTTATTATTATTATATTTAAAATATTATAATTTATGGATCATCTTTGCTCTTACCTGTCTTCAATTCAAAGCTAATAACACAGTAAAGTTTGCTAAATTCCTCACTCATTGCACAATGCACATTAGTTTTGTTCTAAATTCTACTGACAGCCACATCCTCAATGCAAATTCAGTTTTATAAGACCTGAATGCTTGTTGCCTGTGCACCTGTTAAGACCCTTTATTTTCTAAGACCCTAAGCTGGCTGGCTTTGGAACAATAATAATAAACAGTCATCACTGGGCGCTTTTTTGGCCATAATCATTCTGTGCTTGCAGGTCACAGAAACAGAAATAGGAATTCAAATAAATAGATGTACTTCAACAAACGTAGACTTAAGCCATTGGTGCTGTGGGAAGGTTCACTGAAGTGAGCTTTCCAAGGAGTTTTCTCATGATGCCAATGGATAATTTTTCATGGTGTAAATATGAGATGGGGTAGCCACTTGTTTGTGCCCACTTGTGCTAAAGAAATTGCCTTCCTTTGTCTGATTATTTGCCCTCGAATTCCTAATTATGTGAAAATGACTGCTTGGAGCTTGGCAATATATTGGCTCATCAGCATTCACTGACACTGCTGAGAAAGACTGTTGATAAAATCAGGTAATCAAAAAAAGAATTAATGTGCGTCCTAGTTCCAGTGCAAACTCTTTCCTAAATAGGCACTGACAAATAAAATCCCTATTATGTACTGCCAAAAAATCATTTATGCTTCCTAGAACGTCATTCTTGTGTTTGTATTACCCAGATGAAAATTGGCAAGATAGTATATATCATACTCTCCAGGTCCACTGGCCTGCTTCAGTGGTTGTCTTGACTTGCATACTTAAGTCCAAAGTATAGCTGTAGAACAGGTGTCATATTGGCATTTTCTGGCTACCTCTTTCAAAGGGTTTTTTTTCCTGAAGCCTAAGGTTTTTAACAATTCATTACAGATAACAGTGCGGAAAGAAACCTTGAGCCGACTGAATAAAAATCTTGAACCAGCTTTTTTTCACTGTAAGTGATGTAAGGCAGCTAACATATTTGCCAGATGTAGTATTTGTGATTGTATTTTTTCCCTTTTAAATTTAAAGTTGATTGGAAAAAAAAAAAAGAAATTTCTAAGGGTTATTTTTTTCCATATTACAGATTTTGAAAAGGGCAACATTTTTTTTTTCCACAGAAGTTCAGTTTCCTTTAAAATACCACTTTTTTTATCTTCTCATCAACATCGTCATCACCATCATCATCAAAACCATCTCCAAGTACAAAAAGCCAGTCATCTCCAAGTCAATACCATTGTCAATCCATATCAATCCATGGTCAATGTAATTTCATTCAATTTGAAAAAAATGCCATTTTCACTTTTCTTACTTAAAGTCTCAGAACTTCTTTACAGAAGGGCAGGGAANTTTTCTGTTTTCCTTTTTATTTAATGATGAACATGAAAGAGTCAGGAGGGAGGGAAGAATAAGATACTGTAATGCTTAATATCCTTCTCATTTTCAGAAATAAAAATGAAACAAATGTCTTCAGTTTCAGAATTCTATAATAATGGAATAATCAGTAGAATTCATGAAAATAATATGCTTTTGCTGAAATTTGTTTTTAACTGGAAAAATAAAAATACATATTGTGGTGGCTAAGAATCCCCCCTCCCCCTGCCTTTGATAAATAATGTTTCCAACACAAAGGCAACAGTTTTATTTCTGTTACTGTTACTATAAAGCATCAGTTTTATTCTAGAAAGGTAAAGATCTAAACAAAAGGAAATAACTTGGAGACAGTCAGAATTATCATTTATCTTAATAGTGCAATAAAATGCTCAGATCTGATACTGAAGTACCATTCTGAAGAGTATATTTGTATTCAGAGGCCTTAAATGAGCATGTTAATGACCTGACACTGGATAAGAGTTTGCTGTGAATGGCACCATCTATTTTCTAGGGAAACTTTTTCTCCATAGGTACTCTTGAAACAGAAAAGAATGATATTCTGCCAAAACTATTCTCCTTTTTAACAAATCTACTAGTATCTCCTTTGTCTTACCTCTTATCTCACAGGAGGTCATAAAATACTTTGTCAGTGATTCATGAGGAATACATATTATAATTCGTCTCATTTCCGATTGTTAATTTTCTTGTCTGTGTGTGGAAGTGAGAACACATTATTCTGTGCGCTGAAATCGGAAGCAGCTTCCTGCCATTTAGTATGTCCATTATAAAGTGTCGTAGTGAAAGCAATAATGGATGAATATTGAAAAGTGCAGAAGTTTGATGTGGTTAATTACAGAAGATGAGGTGATAATTCACAACTCATCCATGCCACCCAGAGAAAGTAGACTGGCTGGAGGAAGCCTCTTGAAAATGTTGTATGAAGCCAGCTCTGTCTAACAGAGCAGTCTAAGTTTGTTATCTTGATCGAGGTTTTGTAACCTTCCTGTGAGTTCATCTTCCTTCTCCACTCTCCAAACAGACGTCCCTGTCTACACAAATATCCTGTTCATGGTGACAGGACCAATTGCTGTTAAAATTAGCCTCAGTCTGTCCCTGATGTTACATTAAATGGGAGGAGCAGGTGAAGCTGGCGTTTGGGATTGTCCTGGTAAAGTGTGGTGCCACCTGAAGGCTGTTTTTTGCTGTTGTATGGACTGGAAGGTTGAAGTTCTCTGGAAAAGACTATTCCATCCTCATTGCCTATAACAGCCTCCACATCTTCCTTCTCTCAGCAGTACCAGCAGCCTGAGCTTCCAGATTGGGCTGCGCATGCAGGTGCTGTTTTTGAGCTGAATTTCTGGCTAGACAACTGGTTCTGAATTCTTCCTGAACGAGATGGTGTTGGTTTAGCCAATAGACCATCTGTTTGTGCTGAATGATCTGACAACAGAAAAGATCACAGAAGCAGGGAAGTACTATTTTATAAAACCTGGCAGAAAGGCTTGCTGTATTTCACATAGGAAGCGTAGTAGAGAGGAGAGCTAAAGCTAGGCTTCTGAAGTCTAAAACCGTTACCTCTCCACACCACTTTAGAGGGTTGTCTCATTAATCTTCTGGGTTGTGCTGTGTTAGTTCCTATTATGTGTGTAGGCCTCCCATTAGATAAAAATAGGAAAAAATGACAAGCTCATCAAAGTTTCTGATAGCTTACTGTCAGGTGTTGCATACTGTTTTCATTATTAATGTTGCTCAAGACTACTCAACTTTTGGAAACACACTTATGAAAAAAATCTTGGTTTCTCCTTCCTTTTGAATCTAGGATTAGTTGTCACACATCTATGTTCAGCTTTTTCCTTAATCCACTAGTTTCCTCCTATAAAAATATGCAAAGTTTCCCCTAGTATAAGCATCACCATGTCACTCAAGACTTAATTTTTCACAAGTCTCTTCAGTCCTGTTCAGCTAAAACACTTTGAGCTCTAATTGTTCCTTCTATTCTTGCAGTTACAACCTTCAATGAACTCGGGCTCCACCTTGAACTCATGTTAACTCAAAAAAGCATGAGGCAGAGGAAAGTCCATAGACTTGAAACTTTCCAACCACTGAGATGACCCATCTTCTTCAGAAATTACTTCGCTGGCTCTGACATGGAAGGTCTCCGTTCACCCTGGCAGGTGCCTCAGTGTCCCTGGTGATCCTGAGGCCACTGTGAGAAGCATCGTGATCGATGTGCTCAAGTCCATCATCGAACAGAATGTTCAGGTATGATGTGGAAAATTGATGCAAACAATTATTAATTGGGTGAATGAGATGTGCCAGAAATGAAGGAAGGTCAGAGTAGGGTTTGGCCTACTTTATTTATGTATTGTAATCGACTTTTACAGGGGCTTCTGTAGCTTTACTCCTATCTTTGTAATTCCCTTGGCATGAGCATTAGACTTACTCTCAATCAATTCGAGCTGGTATGTAGTGTTTGGCTCACATTCTAGTAAGTGACTGACTCAAGGTAAAGTCTAGAGGGAGACTATTTTGGTCCCTAATTCAGTTTAAAGTGTGCATCTTATAAGTTGCCTCATCTTTGGTTCCCAGATGAATTTCTTGCTTATCTATATTGACTTCTAAGTTTATCTATGTCTTACGGGAGGTTTTACCTGCTCAATCTTCATTAACAGGTATGTTCTTTCACCTTTTGCTGTCTTTTGACCTGTTTTCATTTTCTGTCTGCTTCCAGAAGCTAAGGTCTTTTTTCCGTATCAGAATATGCACCCTTAGCAGTCTGTTAACCCCTTCTGGAAACTGCAGTCCATTAAACTTTCCTGTAAGCTTCATTCGAATATTCATTGTAACCTCGAATAATAAAGTGTGCGAGGGATTAGTCTTCCCCTTAGAAGCATCCTTTACTTAGGCTTTTTTGTTCCTTCAGTGCCATTGTTTTACTCCAGAAAGTTGTCCCTGATTTAGAAGTTAATATTATAGGGCAACGTCCTGTTGTCCTGGGACACATGAAAAGCAGCTGTCAACCAAAAAGTGAGCCTCCTCCACAAGTTTGCTCACTGGAACAAATGAGTAAGTGTATATAAATAATAAATGTAGATATTTATACATAATAAGCCTATAAAATATGTAAAATGAATATAAATAATAATATAAAAAGCATTTATATCTGATGCCTACGCACTCTTCTCCGATCTCCAGATCAGCTGGTACAGTGCCTTGTGTTCCAGTTGCTCCCAGGTGGTCCTTGCCAGAGAGCTGCCATCTTCCTGCAGGATGCCTGGCCCCAGCTCTACTGAGACTTCTACAAGGCCCTGGTATCCTAAAATACTTTACTTTGTGACTTTTCAATGTAGAATGACTGATATAACCTGAAGGCTGTATCAGACTCTTGCAGAGCAATTATTTTTCTGGTAGGGAGAGCCATTGCATGCCTAGTGACATGGCATGAGGCCATGTATGGGGTTGTTGCTGGCACCAGACGACTATCTAGAATTTTGTTTTCTTTTGCTTTCCCATTAAAAAAATGTGCTGTTCATTTAGCCTCTTAATTATGCCCAGAAAATATTCCCAAATTGTCTTTCAGAGAGATGTGTTTGTTTAGCACCAAAAGAGAAGCTAGTAGTGAACCTGTATACTGTGTGGAAACTCAGAGGGACAGGACACAGCAGTGAACCAAGGAGCTAAGTTGTTTGACAGTGCAGATGCACAGTGAAGCTGAGCTGAGCTTTATCAAAGCGCAGGAGACGATTGAAGTGAATCTGCCTGGTTCAAGGCTCTGACCCAACCCTAAGTACAGATGCTAATTGTTAATACTATTTGGGGCTGGATTAATCATATTATAAAAGAAATTTGTGGTAGAATTGTAATTTAGTCATCATAAAGAGTGATTACATAAAATAAGATCGTGGAAATGAGACTGGTTTTCTTAATTTCATTGAGAGAAGTGAATAAAAAGAAGAAAATCCCTCATTTATGTGCTGCCATTTTATGATGCAGTGAAAGGATACAGTGAGAGAAAGTTTAACACTTTCACTGGCCAATCAATAGAGCAACATGAATTTCTTATTTAGTTTGCTTTCCTCCTAAGGTACTATCAAGAAAGGTAAAATTTCTAATTCAACTCGGTGGTGATATGTGAAAGGCTGTGGAAACATAAATGAGTTCTGAGTCAGAAAGAGCTGACATTTGCTTTTATGCAATGTTCTCTCACAATCCATGGTGATGAAGAATACAGTCTTCATTGAGGCATGTTAATTACGGAGGGTGAGTTTCCTTATACCCGTTAATGAAGAACAGCTTCCTGGAGCTGATGCAGCCTCAGTAGTGAGGCATTTAAATCTTGGCTGCCTTGGACTAAAACATATTGTGAGCTTTGCATCTCAGTTAAAAGAGCCTGTGTGATTTGGAGCTGTTAGAACTTAACTGGAGCTGGGCAAGTGCATCCAAAGATGATTCCTGAGTAATGTTCAGATTATTTAGCACAGAGCTCCACAGTAATATAGAAATCCATTATTACATAACTTTGCAAACTTTGGACAATTGCCTTTTCTTTAGGCTTGTCCCATGTAGAAGAAAGGAAAACCTATGAGGGTGTTCCTACTCACACCTAGCAAGGGGCATAGGTATCACATAAGCAGAAGGGGACAAGGCTTGGCTGAGTTTCATTTGAGGTCCCCAAGCCCTGGGACGTCTGCAGAGTGCCTGCACTCTGCCCTGTCCTACTGCATCTAGGGAGGGTCCCAGGGCACAAAGTGTCTGCTGTGTGTGACTTTTCCAGGGGCTGCAGAGCGCTGAAGTGAGATGCGCTGTGGCATACAGTAGGGGCTAACTGGGGTTATGTGGATGGGACGAAGAGTAGAAAGTCTCCCTTCTCCCTCTTGTGCGTCATTCAACACATACATGCTGCAGTTTTGTCCCTTAGTGTTGCTGTTATCGCAGACCTACTTTAGCAATAGGATATAATTCCGAAAGGCGGCTCCACTGCAGTCACAAACTGATTAAGGACTCATGGTACCGCATAACACATTTACTGCAGAAACCATTACCTACTTACCCAGATGACGATGGAGAAGGGATTCAGACAAGGAGAATTACTCAGTTTTAGTCTCTGGACAGTCCTCCTTTGTCCCACAATAACTGCAAATTTAATGTCTTCAGGAGCGTTGGATTTCAATCTTTTCTGAAAGACATCTTCCTTAGCCATGCTGTCTTATAACATCTTGCTTATACGGTTGGTGACCTTCAAAGGGGAAGTAATCTTAATTAGCAATCATCAACACCAATTTCTAGTGCCCTGGGGGATTTTTGTAATTTTCAGTGCAATGACTATGGGGGAAAAAACCCAAACAACAACAACAAAAAACCCAAACCAAAACCATGGTACTAAAGTAATACTTTCTGTTTCTTAGAGATAGACACTAGTACCAAGTGCTCTGCCCTTGCATACAGAGGGGTGGGCAAACAGGAGAATATGTTTTACACAAACGGATGATCAGAAGGTGGGAAAAGTACTGAAAAGACATTTCCAAGAGCACACAGCACTTCAGCATTGGATCTGAAGGGAAGGAAAATCTCCCAAATCTCACCATGCCCACTGAGTATATCATTCCTTACGTTATTAGGTCAGTATTACCTAGCACAAGCAGCTGTTGCTTGGCCAGTTACTATGTTCTTTTATTTAGCACAAAAGTTTTTACAATATCTGAATGCATCTTATGTTAAATATTCACCCACGTGTATTTTAGCTGTTATTATAAGAAGTATTAAAGGTGTATCTGTCATGCTACAGTTTGAAATTCGCAAGGTACTGGGCAAAATTAACATATGCAAACAGCAAAAATCAAGGAAAAGAAAGAGAAAAAGAGCATGCATATACACACTGATGTATTTCATGTTTTTTATTTTGCGGGAACTGCTGTCTGAGTAATTTTTTGTTGCAACCACAAGGTTGCAGCAATATGAAATAAACGTGCTTTTATCTCATTTATGGTTTTTTTATAGCCCTTATAATAAAGACAGAAGGGTAAAGATTAAGATCTACATTAAAAAGCAAAATGTAACCATTTAATGCTCTCTTTCAAGGTGTAACGTTCACCTCATTGCTTGGCCTTGAGTCTACTTTTAATAATGAAAATCAGGAACGTCACACAGGTCAGTAAAATTATATCAGGGTAATGGCAAGGCAAGCCTTCAGCTCCCTGGGGAAGAGTCACCAATCCCTAGCTTACATTTTATAATTTGAGGATTAAATAGAACATTCTTCGGTTTAAACTCAGTATGGAAAGAGCTGTGGATATGTCTATTATTTACTTCTTCTGTAAACTTACATAGCTAAAAATAATTTTAATGAGTTAGATCTTAGCTTAGATTTCAAGAGCCAAGATTTTATCAGTGATGTTCCCTTGGTATTCTCCGATTTATGCATGTATTTTTATTCACTTTAACTGAATCCAAATTGGACAAGGGGCTGCATAATATGAGCATGTTCATTTGAAATACAATTATCAGAAAGGAGAAATCCTCAAGACTCTAGGAAAGAACTTTGATACAGTCTATATATTTTAATGGCAGTTATGAAGTCTATCCTAAGAGCAACTGGGGCATGGGAAGGAGAGATACTTTAAAATACAAGTGGAGTTCTGCATATGAAGAGGAGGCCGCTTTACTTTCCTCCTGGGATAAGAGGAGACCAAAGGTAAGCTTTTAGCCCAACTTTTAAACACAGATTGCCTAGCACAGTTGATTTTGACCCGTTCATAATCTTATGAAGTGGGGAATTAGAGTGTTGTCTATCCACTTATTCAGGCTTTTATTTTTATTATTTCTTACAACAGTAATAAAATCGTATTAATTTTTCAATTAATATTAACATGAATATTGACTTATGCTATTATGTATATCAAGACACAAAGAAGAAAAGCTTTCCTGCTGCTTTACATAATTGAATAATGCTCCTTTAACATTTGCAGAACCTTTAGGGAAGTATAATGAGTTCTGCAAATACTCAGATTTACATACTAGAAATAGGAACAACTGGAAATTTTTAAAATGCATCTGTTGTATTTCAGGCAAAGTAATGTTGGCTTTCTAAAAAAAGAATCCTAAAAAAAAGTAAAGCAATCTTTTCCACAGGGCTGACAATTCCATGCTTGCATTTGAGCATTAGGAAAGATTGAGGTTTAAACACAGAGTGAAAGTCTGTCATTTCAGAGTCTGACAAAATACGCAATCAGCACAAAGCACAATTTTGGGAGCACCCAGGAAAGGCTTAGCAAAGAAGAGATTGTTGACAGCCAGAAGTCACCAAAAACTCCAAGACATTGAAAACAAGTGAAAAGTAGGATAAATAACTTTGGTTCAAGTCACTGCGTGGTGGTGGCCTAAACAAAGCCTATGTTCACTGACTAACCAGTCATAGCTGTGGCCTTTGCTGGAAAAAGGAGCGCTGCTGCCCCAGCCTCCAGGTGTGAATGGTGAGTGTCCATTGCCCAGTGTCACCCTGCAATCCGAATCTGCATTCCTTTCTGCAAGAAAATGGGAGGAGTCCAGATTATCCTGTGCCTAGACTATTTTACAAATCACTACTTTTCTTTGAAAGCTGCAACTCTTGTTTTCTAGCTGTGAGTTTTGTTGTAGGCCAGAAGTAAGAGGAATTATGGTCTACTGATATTCGGCTAACACCTGGCAAAATGAGCTGTAGTAATGTCTTCTCACTGTGGTATGTCTAGAACTGCATGGATAAATGCAGGTTAACATGCATCTTCTCTCCTGCCAGATGTTGTTGTCAGAATGCTGGATTGCATTCAAAAACAGCTAGGAAGACATAGATAAAAATGGAACTGCAGCTCTATTTCGAAGTTGGAAAGTTAATACATTTTTGGAAATCTAGAATTTGATTCCTCTGCTTATCCCTCATCATTTGCGGTCTCTCAGTAATTCCTGGGAATGGGTAACTGCAAGTAATTTTATGTTAGTGGAAAAAAAGTCTGGTTTTCATTTGAATGAAAATAACTATAATTCAAAGAATTTGTCAGTGATATGGCTGGTGCTACATTGCTCCAGTTACAAATTGTTTGGCTTTCTGAAACACAGCACCTCATTCATGAGATTCTCACCATTATTTTCTTACATCCCCTTTCACAAATTCAGATAGTGAAGATTGTCTCAGGGCTGGGTTTTCTCTTTCTCCTTGTTCAGGTTGAGGCAAATCTCTGCTATCAGATTGTAGTCAAAGCTGCTGCCACTGATCTTGTCCTGCAACATCTGCTTTGTGGAGTGTTTGGCATCTCTGAGCAAAATAGGACCCCTGCAAGGAGCAAATCATGTGATCTGCTTATTGACTTTGATTTCCCTATTTAAGAGTTTGCCGAGAGCAACCACTTTCCCTAGGCTATGTCTTCCCCAATCATTTCTCCCTTCTACATGCTCACAAGCGTCACACAGTACTCCTACGCTCAGAATACAGACTCTTACTATAGCAAAATGCTGTGTGAAACACACAAGGCAAGGAAGGAGGGTTTCGTTGCAACAGATTCTGCACAGTTAAAGGTAACAGATCTGCATCAGTAGGAAGTCACAGTGCTGTGAGGCAAGGCTTTGTTAAACATTTCACGATAACTTCATCATAAGCAGTTAGCAATCCACCTTTAGTATATTACTAATAGTAATGAATTGTCTTGGAAGACTGGGACCAATTAAACAAGTAATTCAGTTGGTTTAAGTCTATAACAAAAAAAGCTAACTTTTTACATTTTCAAACAGCAAAAAGTTAACAAACTGTTTTGTTCCCATTACTGAGTAATAACTTTCTAATAATAAATGACTGTAGTTACATTGTAGAAAAAATAGACGGACAGGCTAAAAGTAAAGTAGAAGTTAATATTTTCCTGGTAACCTTGTGAAATGTGTTAAGTAGATGAATGATCTGGTAGAAGCATATGGAGCAGGGCAAGACTGGTTAAATAACTTTATAAGATATGTTCTAACGTGAACAAATATTTCAGAAAACTGGAAATGCTTGGTACAAAAAGGTGGTGTAGCCTTATTAGATAATGTTATAAAGAGATGTTTCTGAAAGAGACTGTAAAGAAATGTTATAAAAACAAGGCAAAAACATTAGAAGAAAGCAGGTTTTCCTAGGTTAGGACAGTGGTCACAGTAAATAAACCTGGATTATAGAGTTAGCTGTGCTTAAATTTTTGGTTATTTACACATCACATTATTGATGTTAAGGAAAACCTTGGGAGACATCTTTAAGGGCCAAACTGTATAATAGAGAGAAGGAGTCCTAGGAATGTCTTCTGCCTAGATTCCAGTTGTTTTTGTCACAGAATGGCAAAATCACAGACAAACAGCTAAACTTTCACGTGCCTACATCCTCCACAGAGGCCAGCAATGGGCAGCTCACACAAAGTGAGCCCAGAGCAGAGAAGAGTTGAAGCAAACAAGCAGCCTCCAAAGACCAGGGGCAGCTAAAAATGATGGGGAGAGAACGGGAAAAAAATATAATCTTTGAGCCTTTGACAGAATATAACTCTTTTGTAAAGTTAATATTTGTATTGGGTGTACTCAATACTCAGACACTTAGTCCTCAAGAAGTCCTCAGAAAACTGAAAATTGTCAATTACCTGAACAATTTCTTTTGTAATAGTAGCCATGTGGTAGCCAGTGTCTGTTTACTAACAAAGGCATACGCCTACTTTTAGCTGAAAAACAGAAAATAGCCAATTAAATCCTCTTAGCCTGTATACTTTTCAAACCCCAGCCAGCACAGAGTTCTCAAGTCTGAAAGCAAAATAAGCATTACAGCTAAAGCACTGATACTAATGGTCTCACAAGCATTTAAAACACTTACAATACGACTCCTCCTTAAGCGCTGCATCCCCTGGGTTCTGTTTGTTGTCAGAAAGTGAGGAGGCAGCAGAGGCCGTCTCTTATCCACTTACAGCAGAAATGCGGTTGTTTTTCTCATTAGGAAGTACAAAACCAAACAGCAAACTACGCTCCATCAGGTGTGTTTTAAAGTGTTTTCTTTCAGTTATAACTTTCCAAGAGAAGTTTTATAATGCTTTGGCATCACCCAGATCCCACTTGAAAGCTGTAATAAAAGGAAAAAGTGTTAAAACAATGATCAATGAGTTAAGTTTTAATTCCCGGCCAATTCTGGAATGCTGCTGAAGAGAAGATAGATTAGTAAATAATTTTGAGCCACATTTGACAACCGAAAAATTAAAATACTATACATTCTAATAAAGTTGCAGGAGATTATCTACAATCCACAGTAAGATAAATAATAGGGATTGTTCCTGGATGTTACTATTATATTAAATTAAAGGCTGCAAGTGAAATAGTGAGAAGTAACACCCACATGAAACATGTCAAGAATGAAGACAAGTCTAGGTTGCATATTGGGTCAGGATCAGAAGTAATTTATTTTACAATGCCGTGTAGTCTGTAATTTTTGTAATTATAGGTAAATGTTCAGACTCTAGGCGCATTATAATGATTTGGGAGTTATGGGGGAAAAATGACATTTTATTAATTTAGTTACATAAAGTAGTGCTATTTCAAATGTAACATCAAGCCTGGACATTTTATATAGAAGCATATGAGAAATATTAAGAAGGAAACGAATACTATTGGAAGGTTTGTCTAAAGCTGTTTTGATAACCCAGTTCTTTCCATTTCTTAAAACTTTTCAGGATAAAAATCTGGAGGTTGCACAAAGTGACAGTGGAGTGACACTGTCAGAGAGTGTGAGATAGAGCAGGTCTCCATTTTCTAAGAGCTACTGAAGACCCGAAGAAGTGTGGACCTCTGGCCCTATGGAAATGGGATACAGATACACTGTCGCTGTATCGTCTGTTGTCTTTGTAATAATGTAAGTAGTTGCAAAGGGAGACCAAAGAATAAAGTTTGACATAGAACTGTTCCCTCCACCAGTTCATGGTCTCCCACAAGAAACAACAAGGATGGGATAGATAAAGTGCTCAGGCAGCCTGTTACCTCTCCCCATCCCCACTTATATGCCTATTTAGTTACTGTAACTGAGAGGAACAGGGCAAGTGTAAGTTTTCTTCTTGCCTAGTTCAAGCTCTTTCCTGCCTCTTTTCCCTGCTTTCTTGCTTGCAGCAAGGAAAAATTTGGCAAGCAGCCCTGATCTGTAACTATAGCAAGAGTAAACATCTACTCAAGGATTTTACTGCATGGGATGAAAGAAGGGGTGGCCAAAGGTGCTACCATAGCTGCACGTCTTCCTGCATGTAGCAAGGTGTGGGTTGCAGCGGGTGTTCCAGGATGGTGCCCACAGTAGAGTGGCAACAAGGGGTTGTGTGACTTTGCTACAAAATCCTATTTTGATGATGGTCAGTAATATCAGATAGTTATAAGTATTGATCAGCAGATATCAGACAGTTATTTTCTATTATTTCATTTACAGCTGTGATCATAGATGCTTTAAAGTAGTGAATAGGAAGGTGGAAATATATATACATATGCAAAAAGTATACATTATGATCACTGAACAAGAAACTCAAAACAGAAAAGTGAACAAAAACTTAGTAGAGGTCGTCATCAGTCATAAATTTGCAGTGTTTTAGGGCTGAAGAGGCTCTTGTTCTCAAATAATTACCCCTTCTAATTACAGAGATGAAAGATGAGTTAACAATTGAAAATAAACATTGGTCTTTTATTGGGAAATGTATGATCGATATTATAGCTGCAGAATAGTTCTCAATAAAACTATTGATAAATAAAAAGTTTTTTATGAACCTTGTCAGTGTGGATGTGCATAGACAGCCTCTTCAAGGCTGGTCTAGCTGCTTCTTGTTCTTTAGCTTATGCTGATTCCTTTAAAGTTCTTAAGATCATTGGATGAACGCAGGTGTATTTTAAATAAATTGTTTTAGAATTTGTTCTAGCAGCTCATCATGAGTTTAGGAGAGGCTTTCACAAAAATAATGACAGTCCTCTGAAACTTTTCTGGTTTTCAGCTATTAGGAGGAAGCACTGTTCTTACGGGCAGAAATTGCAAAAAACCATTTGTTTTCAACTTATCCCTGGGGGAGTTAACAATGTTACAATCCCATATGTATTGCATTAAACACTTCAAGACACTTTAATAATGGTTGCAAGTTTGAAATTAGATTCAAGACTGGAGTGATTTAAAGGTCTTTAAAATGAATGGAACATAAGATTATTTTAATTGTTTTAAGTATAATCATCTATATTTTAAAATATTATTCCTAAACCATAAAATTTTGGCATCCAAAAAGAAATTAATTTGGCAGTCTCTTTTTATGCTAGGCTTAATGAAATCACTTAAATTCAGATGGTCAAAGTGACCAATGATTTGTATCTGCCTAATTTGAAACATATTGGAATAGTGCCATTATCATAAATCTTCCTAAATATCACATAATTTTGGCCCCACAAATATTGTTGGTTTCCTGAGATACAGTACGATAGTTATGATGTAAATCAGTTTCTAAATTACTTGGAAAACTGTTATGAAAGTGGATCATTTAACACTTACCTAACTTTTGTAAAGCCTTTTGAGGACTCTAATGAAGCACTTAGGCAACAACTATGTCATGGACTTCCAAGTCTATTAAATGACCAGGCTGTGAAACCTAATTATCATAATGCTATGATATGTAGGAAGCTCTTTGCTGCCACTAATCCAAGCCTTCTTGTTGAGAACAGAGAAATTATCTGGTAAATAGTCAGCTTTAAAGTATTGCACAGAGACTCCTGAAGGAAAACCCCCAAAGTTCTGAAATAACGGATTAAGACAGAAGGAAATTAATTGGGCACATGCATGTCAGCAGCTGTTTTGGATTACTACGTGCAGGGTAAAGCCTCTTAGTATAACAATAGTTTCAGGGTGAATCAATTTCAGATAGCTTTGAATGCTAGTAGCGGATTTCTTACTCCGGCAAGGAGGATGAAAGGGAAAAGCCAACTCCTTACCCTTAAATTTGGCTTCTGTTCCACACTGAGGGGTGGGGAATGAGAAGGAAAGAGATGGTGCAGGGTTTTTTCCAGATCTCAGTAAAAAGGCCTGACAAGAAATGGCAAAATAACACAGCTGTTTTAATAAGACAGAATAAAAAGAGGAATACAGGTAGAAACAATATCTTCCGATGCTGGGAACCCTCTATTCATGCAGCATCAGACAGACCCTGGTAAATAAAATGGCAAAAAAGTGCAGAATTATCAGAAGCATAGAATCATAGAATGGTTTAGGTTGAAAGGGACCTTAAATATGGTATAGTTCCAGCCCCCCTGCCGAGGTGAGTGGGAGCAGGGACACCTCCCACTAGACCAGGTTGCATCTTCATGACATCATTTTGATGGCACAGAGATACAGAAGGGACCATCACACCTCTACCTGTGCATGTGTCTGGGTGGGTGTATGGTCACAAGCAGGTGTGCTTTGCATCTGAAATGTACTTTCACTGCAAAAGGGCATGGAGAAAAGTTCTGATGCAGCCTGTTTCAGTCCTCATATTTCTCCCTGGACATCACTCAAGTCCATGACAAATAACATGTCAACAGATTGCAGAACTCAAAGATGTATGGTTGAAGCAAATCAGATTCTCTTAAACATAAACAGATCTCATTAAGGCTGTATCTAAATATTATGTCTGGCCAAAAAAAGATTAAGCATTGTGGAGCTTCAAGATAAGCATAAAAATGTGAATGGAAAGGACACACTATTTTTTTCTGACAATAGCAATAAATGGAAGAATAGGTAGTTTTAGAGCAGAAAAATTTAGTGCTGGAAAGTCCTTTTTGAAATGGGCTTCCACAGTTCCATAAGACCAGAGGAGATATAACACCTCCCATTTTTCTTACCAGGAAAAAAAAGAAGAAAAAACCTTATCAGATCAGTATGTGTTTTGCCCAGACGCAACAAAACTGTACAGCCATTCCTAACCAGAAAATCAGTTCACTTTCATAATGATGCTAGGAGCAGATTTTTCTAGTATTGTTGAGAAAAATGAAATCTAGCCATTACTAAAACCAGATTCATACGGCTACAAAAATAATCCAGATGTTTCTCTTTCTAAGCCATAGTTGGATAGCTTAAATATTTACAGTACTGACAAAAAAGTTTCAAATATAGCAATATTTTTCATATATCATGTTTAACTGGTGTTTAACTAATCCTCAAGCTTTTCAAAAGCTGGGAATTAGGAGGAGCTTTCTTAAGAGTCTGTTGGTTAACAAGGAGTTTTTTCAAATTAGTAAGAAGTGAATATGTCTTTAAGGCAGTGAGGTTTCAGCTTGAAGGAGGTATATACTATGGCTTGCAAAAAAGGACCGATAGCCAATGCATCTTCCTGTTTTATATACAGAGTGTGTTTGTGTCTGGGGGACATCTGATCAAATGCACGAATTAGATTTACTGTACTGAACCATCAACTAGAGCATTGCCCATAAACGCACAACATGCCAAGAAGCTGCAGCCTCTTCTTACTTTTCTTGCTATTTGAAACTACTGGTAAGTAAGGATTCAGTGAAAGATGTGTCATCTGACAAATACTACCATAGCTTGGAAAGCCACAGTTCTTGTACAGTCCCCTTGCCTTGCCTCGTCTTCCCTTGCCTTGCCTTGCCTTGCCTTGCCTTGCCTTGCCTTCCCTTCCCTTCCCTTCCCTTCAATTCCCTTCTGTAGTCCACCTGTTGTTTTTCGAAACCAAATGAGTTGCCCACTTTGACTTCCCATTTTTTTTCCTGATAACTTATCATGGTTAAGTCACAAATAAACAGTAGGAATAAAATAAAGAGGCATAATTCTAATTCCAAACCCACAATATAGGAAGAGCCATGTAACAATGAAACAAATACCTATGAACCCTTGCAGGCAACAAAGTATTATAGGGAGAAATTAACACACTCAGTTGGTTATAAAGTGAATGTATTACTTTTTCTAAAATGAGTAACTTTCAGATCTTTGTCAAATCAAGCTGAGGTATTTTTAAAAAGACAAATTTTGTCCAAAAGAGCCAAACTGAGCAACTTGGTTAACTTCTTCTTTCAAAATATCTATAGAAACTCTCGTTTAAGGTTAAGCATCTGTGATTTCAGTGGCATTATAATGTACAAAGAAAACATTTCTCTGTTATGCATTCATATCTACTGAGCATAAATGAGAAATAAAAGAGAAAGCACAGCTGTGGGAAGTAGTTTGCACGGTGGTAGATATCACAATAGCTGAGCAGGGTCATCTCTACTGGTGCAAAAAGGGAATTCCAGCAACCTACTTCCTGCCCTCAATCTTCAATTAAAAATATTGCATGAATATATCAGGCCCCGCTATATTTACTTTACCAGTGAATTACAGTACATTTTAGCAGAGTAGTCTAGAAAATAATCAATGTATGCAAAGAAAGTGATAATAGCAACTGGTTTTGTTTGGTGGCATCATGAGAGGTGAACAACCTACAAGTAGTAGCATATAGACACACACACACATCAGTATATCACATACAAAAAGCCATCTCAGGAAAATGTCTAGCCAGCACGCCTGCAACAAAGATCTGTTGTACTGAGTTCTCTGTAATCTTTGAATTGTCCTGAATTGTCATCAGAGTTTACAAAGATCTAACATCTAAAAATTCACAGAGGGAGGGATGAAATCCACCACAGCAGAGCAAAAAGCTCTCTATTCAGGTTATATGGGATTTGAGAAAGAAAAGCTCTAACAGATTCAATCTCACAGCAAAGAAAATTTTCATTACCCAGTTGTTAGCTGAAGGCCGCCTAGTCAAACAGCTGCAGACTTATTCCAGTGACTCAGAGGCTTTTATTCCATTCGTGTGGGGGGGTTTATGTTAGATGATTCCATTGACTTCGGCAGAGTTACCTTGGATTACACTGATACCAATAAAATGAGGTAAGCAACCACAAAATACCCCCAACAGTGCCACTACAAAGGTTAATAAAAAGCTCATGACTTCAAGAAATTGATGTTGCATTCACAGATATATTTTAGAACACTAGTCCCAGATCCTTCCACAAATAAAGCATACAGTACCAGAAATCTTTCCTCCTTGGACTTTTCCAACAAGAAAAAATCTGAATACAGAGCTCAAATATGTGCCACCAATTGGGAAAAGATCCCATCCAGGAATCAGGGAGAACTTTTCCTACTAAATGGGGCTGGTGATAGGGAGAGGTAGGGTTGTATAGCACAGATTCATTTACTTGTCAGTAATAGCTAAAGTAGCAGGACAGGAGCCACCCTGTAAGCACTCTGGGAATGCAGCATTGGATTGAAACAAAAGCTTAAAAAAATAGAAAGCTGCCAAAAGTACTCTGAATGTGAACTCATGCAAGGCAGTTGTAGATCATGTGAGCCTTTTCTTGCAGAAATCAATTTTGTAATGTTGTAAAGAACTGCCTGCTTTCCCATTGTCTGTTTCATAGACCAGATGCTTTTTTTGTTGGACCCTCTGGCTCGAGAATTGTCCTAAGCTGGTTTTGTTTTGTGTTGTAGCTAAGGCATGCTGTAAAGGAGTCTCTGTTGAAACTTATTTGTGATAATAAGTAGGAATTACACTCTAGTAGATCTTAACTTCAGTGATTTTAGGATAAAATGGGATTTCCTGCGTGATGAAATATTGACAAAAGTGTCACCAGCCAGAAGTATGCCTGTGCTTACACAGAAACAACAGTGAATTTTTAGTATCTCAGAAACTTACACAGCAGCTTACATCTCTGGGAAGTTATCATTTGCGAACACGGTACAGCAAAGGAACTACTACCATGAAGCCAAACAAACCTGTGGGGGGAAAATTGCTTAGGTGCTAGTCTCTATAAGCAGTTGTTAGCTTGTTTAAAGTCAGCCTTCCTGCTCTGCAGCCAAAATACATATGTTTTCTATATAGCATTTAAAAAAATAAAGTTGCAAGATTTCTTTTTGAGAGCCATTGGTCACATCTGAGGTCTTGACTTTCATGGGTGAGGTACAGATGTCTGTGCTGTCCTAGATTCAATACGATGTGTCAGAAATCCTGTGGTGTGAGAGGTGTGAACCCTTTCATATATCCAGTGGTGGACATACATAGGGCATGTTTCTCACTGTCAGCTTCTTCTGGCTGCTTCCTCAGCTCCACCTATTAGTTTGCTAGGCTTTTGAGTTGTCAGAAGCAATGACTTCAGTTGCTAAGGATGCCAGGTAGGAGAGCAGTGCCATTCAGCCAAACCAGAGTGAGAGAAATAATTATGCACAGTGACAGCTTTTTGTAGCCCTGTTTGCGAAGAAGGCGGGAGCCCTGTCCCTCACTCCATTATCCTGCGGGCTAGAGTTCACCTCATGGGTTACTTGCTACTAGATTGGAAAGCTGTGTGGTATTTAGAAAGGAAAGTTCAAAGCTATGTGAGTCAGAGTGAGTTCCTCTTTTGTTCTTTTACCGTGTCAGACACTATAGATTAGCAATTTCCCTAAGTGATATTTAATGCTAATTACTTCACGGTCAATGAGCTGTAACCAAAAAAGCTTTAATAAGGCTTTTCTCATAGAAGTTTTATAATGAGTATTTCTTACGACCCATTTCAACTCTTCATGTGTGTCTGTCCATACCTAGTTCACACTAGCCTTTACGCTTATGTTCAGCTTCAGACTTTTGTTTTCCAGTTATGCTCATCAAATATGCCTCCTTGTATTTGCAGAAGCAGAAGAGGCTTCACAGGAGGCACGCGTAACCTGTCTGTCTTCAGCACCCGACAGCTCTCTCTCCGTGCAGTCTGCTACTCTCCGTGCGCTCCCTTTGTGCTGTCAGGTTAGAGCTTCCTGTAAGTTTGCAGGTGACACTAAACCAGGCGGGAGTGTTGATCTGCTGGAGGGGGGGTTGGCTCTGCAGAGGGATCTGGACAGGCTGGATCAATGGGCTGAGGCCAATGGCATGAGGTTCAACAAGGGCAAGTGCCGGGTCCTGCCCTTGGGTCACACCAACCCCAAGCAGCGCTACAGGCTCGGGGCGGAGCGGCTGGAAAGCTGCCCGGCAGAAAGGGACTTGGGGGTGTTGGTGGGCAGGGGGCTGGATATGAGCCAGCAGTGTGCCCAGGGGGGCAAGGAGGCCAACAGCATCCTGGCCTGGATCAGGAATAGTGTGGTGAGCCGGACTAGGGAAGGGATCATCCCCCTGTACTGGGCACTGGTGAGGCCCCCCCTCGAGTGCTGCCTTCAGTTTTGGGCCCCTCACTACAGGAAGGACATTGAGGTGTTGGAGTGTGTCCAGAGAAGGGCTCCGGAGCTGGTGAGGGGTCTGGAGGACAAACCTTATGAGGAAGGACTGAGGGAACTGGGGTTGTTCAGCCTGGAGAAGAGGAGGCTGAGGGGAGCCCTCATCCCCCTCTACAACTCCCTGAAAGGAGGGTGGAGAGAGATGGGGGCTGAGCTCTTCTCCCTGGGGACAAGGGATAGGGCAAGAGGAAACGGGTTCAAGTTATGCCAGTGGAGATTTAGATTAGATATCAGGAAACATTTTTTCACTGAAAGGGTTATTAACCATTGGAAGAAGCTGCCCAGGGAGGTGGTGGATTCCCAATCCCTGGAGGTGTTTCAGAAAAGGGTAGATGAGGTGCTGAGGGACATGGTTTAGAAGGGGTTTTTTGTCAGGGACTTGATGACCTTGTAGGTCCCTTCTAACCTCAGTGAGTCTATGATTCTATGATTCGAAAAGGACATCGCGGACCTGTAATTTGAACTCAGGAGTCCAAATCTGAGGAAAGCGAAAACACATTTTCTAACCTCATTCACTTGCATTTCAAACTGCCTGTATTGCAGATGTGTGTGTGTCACCCCCTGCCCCCTTCGCTCTTGACACAGAGGAGTGGGCTTCATTGGGTTTTTTTCTTATAAACTTCTAAACAAATGCAGGGTGTTTTTTTTCTACATAGAACACAGGAATTTGAGGCTTTTGGAACTGGAAAGAAACACAGGAGTTACTGAGTTAAATTGTACAGCACTTTTGTTGCAAAAGCTAGACTAGATACTGTCTTCATTTCTTTTGTCCTTCAAGTCATCTCAGTAGTACCAGCCTTCAAATGAGTCAGACCCATGGGAGAAGATAAAAGTTACAATTTTGAGTGGCTTTTTATTTATCTTTTAAGATCTTGAGGTTTATGTTCTTAGTCCTGTCTCTGGTATCCTGAGGCTAGAAATTCGCTTTTTTAAGAAAAGCTGAAATTCTGATATAATCATATGGCAAAAGGGCTCTCTGAGCTTTGAAAAAGTTGACGCAGTGGAAAGAAAATAATTTTGCAAACACAAGTTTGCAGTGGCAGTACTATTTAAATGTCAGGATAGCGAATACTCTGTTACTCTTTCACTAGAATATTAACAAAATTCTTCACAAGATCAAGTGTTGTTATCACGTGTAATTAGTTAACATTTACAGAATGCTTACTCAGAAGTACTGTGATACTTGCCCAGAAGACAAATGGACGATTTAAAAATAATTGTGTAATAGTCTATTTTCTAAAATATACCATGCTTTTTTCCAGATGACCAAAAATCTATGAAATTATTTTGGTCAGAAAAAGAAGAGGATTGCGCTAGACTTCTAAAACTCCGCTGCTATTTTTAGCTTTGTCAAATGTACTGCGTAAGCTTTTGGAAAACTCAACTTAGTTTCCTGCACCACTTCTAAACTGTTTTAGGGCTGCCATTTGCTACAGAAAATGCTCTGTGCCGTGGAGTTCCTCCTGTTGAAGTTTTCCCATTCTGAGCAAAATGTTTTAGAGTGTCATTAAACAACAGAGATTGAAAGTGAGAATGGTTTTGTAACTTAATACTTAGGGCACTTCTTCTCCTGATGAAACACCTGAGCTTCAGCCTCTGCTCCGCTGCATATTTAAGTGTTCTGTGCAAAGTGGACATTCACTGACAGAAGGGATTTGGGAAGTGCCATCACAGGTGGGCCTGCTCAACGCCTGGTGCCCAGGCAGAGGCGTGATGTGGGTACAAATCTCATAAGCAGAGAAGGAACTTGACCAGGGACTACTAAGAAGAAGTTGAAGGTACCAGATTTATAATTATTTTTTTTTTATTATTCTTTCTGCTTCATTGTATTTAGGTTTATTTTTCACCATTGCATGGGAAAAAAAAAAAAATAAAGGAAAGTAGCATTAATAAAAAAAATCATGTAAGTTTAGAAACTCAAATTTTCAAACTGATGAATTAACTACTGGCAAGCCTTGGTGATAATAAAAACAAAATCAGAAAATAATATTATCACAGACTTTAAAGTTTGTGTCAATTTTTATTATGAATATTGAAAATTATACATAGCTCAAGCTCTTAGCCTTTTCATTATTAATTCTGAAAATATTCGGATAACTTCCATAGAGTTGCAAAGTTTTAGTTCATTATACAAGTCAGTCACAGCTTTACGAGCCAGACTAACATATGAAGTAGATCCCTGTTTCTTAATGTGGTGTTTGCAAATCAGCAATGGAGTACATACAGGTGAGAGGGAATTTGCTTTTCTTCTTCTTCTTCTGTGCATATCAGGTGCTAAATGAGGAAATCTTGTTATCTTCCATTCTAGAGATAGCTGCTTTCTAAATAGAAAAATAGATTTGTTTCTAAGTATTTGAATTTGCAAGTGGTGCTATATAGGAAAGCACTCCATAAATGAAGAACAGAACAAGAAATGTTTGGTAAAATTGGCTAAAAGTTGGGCGAGACAGGAGCATACTGCTTTGAAAAAGAACTTTTCAGGCTGGGAGAAGGTTACAGTTTAAGTTCCTCAAGATCAAACTTGAAATTAATTTTATTTTCCTTGAAAACATCCATAAAAAAAAAGTAATTACTGGTTATGTTAGTTGACAAAACTGAGTTCAAAGGCACTGTTAATTCAGAGAAGGATTGAAGTATCACACAGAAAGAATCTGAGTGAAAAAATGGGATGAAATAAAATAGTGCAAAGAATAAAGTCTTGCACTTACAGGATGAAAGAGAGGGAAAAGAAGCTGAAAGTATGGGTGAGTCACATAATAACAATAAGCCTGCAATGTGGAACAGTCATGGCAAAGCCAAATGCATCCTTGCAACAGGTAGTTGCTTCTAGTACATGGCAAAGCAATATTCATTCTGTTTCAATTAGCAGTATAGGATCAAAGGACTGTGGCCATTTATCTGCATCCAGAGTCTGCTCTCACTTTCACTGCTCTGTTTTGGCCAAAAAAAATTACTTATCAACTCTCTGAGAAGTTTTCTCTCCCACTCGCACTTCTCGACAGCTGTCCCTGACCTCCCAGCAGCACGGCCAGCAAATCCCACCCCTTCTCACCAGCCACACTTGGTTGCCAGCTGCTTGGGTTTGGCAGCCAAGGGCTGCTTGCTCAGCATAGCCTAAGTCCAGGCTAGAAAAACAGTTACTCAACAGACATACTTCTTCTGAAAGTGCAGATTTCTGTCTATAGATAGACCTGGGTGATTTGAGACAGTTAAGGACTTGGAGTTCTTTTGCTACTGCTAGACTTGACACAAGATTGCTCTGCATCTTTGGCTTCACCTTCCTGAATGTCAGCACTTCACCACTTCACCAGCACAAACATACTCTCTCTGATTTTTTTTTTTTTCAGGAAATTCCCAAAGACTGTCAGGCAACAATGTGAAACTATCAGAAGGAAATATGTTTGGTTTGTTGTTTTTTTTTTTTTTTTCTCTGAGAGTGGTCAGAGAGTGAAACAGGTTGCACAGAGAGACAGTGGGGTCTCCACTCCTGGAGATATTCAAAACCCATCTGTACATGGCTAGAGCTGCTGCAGCAACCTGCTCTAGCTGCCCCTGCAATCATTGTTTGATGAACATCTATGGAACCAGGCTTCATGTAGGAGGCTAAATGGCCTCTGGTTTTCTGAAATCAGGACACAATCAAAAATATATATCCTGACTTTCCTTAGTCTGCTGATGATAAAGTTGAAACAGATTCTTATCAATTTTAGATTACTTCTGAGAAATTAGACCTTCAGAGAATATATTTGAAAGTTAAAGACTGCTTTGTACATTTTTTTTTCAATTGGAGCTTTCATTTTAATATAGAATCATAGAATGGTTATAATTATGTGTATTTTAAAAGATAATTTTTGTAGCAGAGGAAGAACCAATTGCATAATGTAACACACTTTCCTTAATGACACAACTTTATTGGAATTTAAGATAATCACCATAATTGTATGGTGTGTACTTTATTAATATTACAGAATGCTGCATTAAATTACTATAATTTTAGTAGGCAATTCAGTTCATGATCCCTCTACCAGAAATGCAGGTAAAGGTCATAAGATTAAAAAGATGTTTGAAAAGGAGAGGCTGATTTTGAACTATCTGTTTATACTTTCATAAAAAAATAGGAACCTCCCCCTTACACACATAACTGAATGACTGTTAGGTGTTTACACTAGTTCAGAGATTTTACTATTAGAAAATTAGAAATGAAATCTATTCCATGCATGATATTCAGCTATTATTCGCAAAAGATGAACTGCACCAAATACATTCACAAGGAACATACTCCCCTTTCTTCCAGGGAAAACTGTAACCCAAGGGCATGAACACCCTGTGAACAGGGCTTGGCCTTTCATCTGTCTCTCTCTCCAGATGTCTATTCTCTCCATGCATAGTGCTCCAGAAGATTTGTGCAAGATTTTACATGCCATTTGTTTATAGAAAGAGACAAGAGCTGTAGAGAACCTGTCTCTTGAAAGAATAGCATCGTGGAGCATCATCATGACTTTTAAACACTCAGTATAATCCTCACCAGCATCTCCTTACTAGTCCTTGGAAGGTTATCTGTGTTGTCAGTGTACTTTAGTCTAATTTGTTATATAATTACATGCCTACACCTAAAGTCTACCTTTATTTAGTAGTGGTTTAGCAGTGATGTGGACTCTGTAGAGGGAATACCTGTGAAGTTATGGAAACAATAATTTTACAGAAGAAATACAGGCCAATGTTACCTGTTGTCTCTTCAAGATCAACAGTATTAACTGCAAAAGAGCATCCCCACTGCTTTCTGTACTGTTACTTTTTGTAGGGAATAAAAATATGAACAGTGACTAACTGTTCAGTAATAGAAAAACACTAATGAAAAACCCTTGCATTAGTGAAGTAACAAATATATCCTTTTTTTTTTCCTTTGTTCCTACGTATCTACTTAACGCTTTTAAAATACATTTTAGCTAAAGGCTGCTCGTAAATGTTTCAAAGCAAGTAAACTGTCAATCCTCACCTTTTTGCATAGAATACCTAAACAAAAGAGGGTTTTGACTTCACATTATTACATTGTTAACTACTTCTGTAAATCAAAAGTAACATATCAATGCCCAGTATCTAAGATGATGACTACACATGAGTATATGCTTTCCCCAAAGTTCATCTAGAAGAATTAGTGTTATGGGAAGACAGTTTACGGTATATAAAAATAGACCTATAGTGGAAGAAAGGATTTAGAAAAATGTAAAAATGGCATGTATAATTGGCTGCTTGAAAATAAATGTCTGGATCAAATCTTTCACTTTTTAAAAGTAGAAGAAAGGAAAAACCAGTGATAATCTTGCCATAAGAATTGAAGATATACTTCCATGGATAATGGAAAAGTACCTCGGGATTCTTCCCGAGTTTAAAAAGCAATGATAACAAAAGAATAACTTCATATGCAGTGCTTTCAGCTGCCAAAGACCAAGATGGGAGCACTAAAATTGACAGAGCTTACAGACACTATTTTATGAAAGAAAAAAGGTTATTTTTCTTTTCAAGTTCTGAGTCATTCGGTGCAAGCTAGAAGAATGAAATTCGGTGTTCTTAAAAACACGTTCCAGAAAATGTTGTTGTTGTGTCATTATTTCCCACCAAGCTTCAGACTAATTATGTCAAAAGTATATTTATACTCTATTACTTTAAATTAATGACATGTTTATAGAATAAAATTCAAGAAGCAAACCCTGTCACTAATATAGTTGGTGAAGATGAATCTTATAGCTGAATTTGTGTGACCTTCTTGCTAATGTTTTATTTTTACATATAGTTATTCACTCCAGGCATGTTAAAAAGAGTACAGCATATCATGCTGGCAAAGGTTGAAGCCTGATTTCTTCTCCTGCATTTCCCTGGAAATCAAGAACTTGGTAAGAAAAGATTACTTTGGCCAAACCCCCAGGAACTGCTCCGCTGATTTGAGTATAAATGCTGGTCATAAGGCTGTGTTCAAAAGGGAGTCTAGCTTGGCAGGAGACGCCTGGGGCTCTGGTACAAACCTGTCTTTGGCCTGAAGTTAGTAAAAATCACTGTTTAAACCTTACTTTTTAAAAACTGCTTACTGGAAATGTTTGAGGTTTTTTTACATTACATAGTAAACATGTTTTTGTTTTTTTTTTTCAACCTTCAAAAACCTTGCTCAAGTGGGTTTTAACGTTTTAAAGCCAAGAATTTTCAGTGAATTTGTGTCTCTTTTAGGCTGCACTGGATACCTTACAGTGTTCTGGTCTTAGGGTAGTGTGACATTATCCCAAGGGTGAGAGTAAGAGAAGCAAAGAACAAGTTCCCTGAAATGAGATCCAGATAGGATGACCTGTGGAGTCGGAAAGGAGCTGTATTTTAGGTTTTCGAATTTAAGGGGCATATACACTTTTCAAATAACAACTCCCCAGTTTGTTTTGGGGTCATTATTCCATGACTGTCTACACTGGATAAATATTAGTCCGCTCCTTTCCCACTAAACCACCTTCAAAGTCTGAAGTAAAATCAGAACAGGTACAATTTTTCCTCCACCAGGTAGGAGATTAATTTAGAACAGTATTATTACTTAGATGATTCCACTCTGCTATTCATGTAACTTTGTCACGATTTAGCCCCAGTTGGCAACTAGGATGACTCAGCTGCTTGCTTGCTTCCCCCTGTGTAACTGGTTCTTTTTTAAAGATTCCAATGTACAAACCAGAGCTCACACAAAGAAAAAAAAAAAAGGTTAACTCTGCTTTATTGTGAAGCTTTGCTACAGGAAAAAGACCCAGTTAATTCAGCTTTATTGCGAAATCTTGCAAAGCAATTCCCAAATGTTCCAAAAGTTACTTCAGAGAGTCTTACCAAGGATAACAAAGGGTCACATCAGTACGGCCGAGGGATGGTGGGCACGGCGCTTGTTCAGGGTGTCCCCTCTATCTTCAAAGTGTGCTCATATCTCTCTCCCTCTCTCTGTCCCGAGACAGCCCCCCGTATATCCTGCACTGGATTGAGTGGAAAAGTGCAGGCCAGAGTTGCTGCATGCGTGGCCAGCGCATGCAGCGAGCCTTACCAGACTCGTGATCCAGCTTTGCTAACTGCAGCTGTCTGATACCTGACGACACAGTTGTACTCCCTTCCTGTTATCTTCTTGGAAGGTCAGGTTCTCATGGATACACACATATTTTTCGCAGCAACAGTACTGAGGTTCTTTTTCTCAGCACGTATACTGGGTTTGGTTCAACTCGTAATTTTCCATCGTGTCTCACTCAGACCATCCTCTGTTATCCCTAACACACCCAGTTGGGATGGGGAAGAGAACTGGAAGAGTAGAGTGAGAAAAATCGTGGGTTGAGATAAAGACGGTTTAGTAAGTAAAGTAAAAGCCGCGCACACAAGCAAAACAAAACAAGGAATTCATTCACTGCTTCCTGTCAGCAGGCAGGTGTTCAGCTGTCTCCAGAAAAGCATGGCTCCATCATGCATAACAGTTCCTTGGGAAGACAAAAAATATAACTCTGAATGTCTCCCCCCTTCCTTCCTCTTCCCCCAGCTTTATATACTGAGTATGACGTCATATGGCATGAAATATCCCTTTGGTCAGTTGGGGTGATCTGTCCCGGCTCTGTCTCCTCCCAACTTTTTCTGTACTTCCAGCCTACTTGCTGGCAGGGTGGTGTGAGGAGCAGAAAAGGCCTTGACTGCTTAGCAGTGACTAAAACCACCAGTGCACTATCACCACTATTTTCATCCTGAACCCAAAACATAGCCCCACGCCAGCTGCTAGCAAGAAAGTTAACTGTATCCCAGTTGAAACCATGACAAACAGATGTGGCCCAGGTCCTTCCTGATGCAGTGGACATCAGTTCTACCTAATGAACCAAAATAGAGTGATTGCTTCTAAAATTGAATCTCTTTTTCTAAGCCAATATGATTATAACATGTGGCTGTGCCAGATAATTTCTATTAACAGACACTACTGTAAAGTTTCATCTTTCCCTGACTGTGAGAGTATGTTGCAAATGCCATACGTCTTGTGGAAGAAAGTTGGCAAAGTTCATGCTGTGTTTCCTGGAAAGTTGCACCTTCCCTCATTTTACTAAAAATTTGTGTGGAAGCCCTGAAGGTAGAAAGCTTCTGTTTGGTTGTATTTTTTAATTTGTTTCTGTTGAACAGTACATAGCATATACAGAGTATCCCACTAGCTAAACTAAAAGTGTCGTGAAGGACAAGACACTTTATTATTATTGAAATGAGAAACTAAACTGGATCATCTACTTGCAGCAGCTGTTGTACCTAGCTGACTCATTTATCTTGCTGGAAACACCCAAAAAGGGGCTTGTATAATTTTTATCCCAGTATAGGTTGAGCTGAAGGTACTATTCTAAGAGGACACTGAAATTACAGTATAGAGAATGACAGGCTCAAACAGGAACAGCTTTAAGCACCTTAAAGCTTGTGTTTCTTGTCAAATTTTGAGAAATAAAATAATTTTCAATTTTAAATGATCAACACAAGATTTAATGTGTTCAAAACGTTTTAGTCATTTTCTCAAAGTCTTTAAAATTGCTACCTTGAAAATTGAACATAAAACCTTCAACACAAAGACTCCATGCTAGAAAATGGACCTCAGCATTATTTTCGTAGTCTATGATACCCTCAAAAAATCACAACTTTTACTGAAAAAGAAGATTATATTGGTT
This sequence comes from Rhinoptilus africanus, assembly GCA_013400135.1. Taxonomy (NCBI): domain Eukaryota; kingdom Metazoa; phylum Chordata; class Aves; order Charadriiformes; family Glareolidae; genus Rhinoptilus; species Rhinoptilus africanus. Next base: position 905,508 of record VXBO01010258.1, on the reverse strand, counting down.
TTGACTGTGAGGTCGATGATTTATTGAGGCATCATGCTGTTTGTATTTCATACTGAAATGCCATTTAAATTGTATCCACTATTAGTGAATTTATTTTTCAGCACATTCTAGAGCTTTTGTCAAAGACTAAGTGCATCCTATAATTTTTTTACAGTAGGAATCCGCATGTCAGTCTGGCCTGCCTGATTCTGATTCATATTTATTTTCTATAGTATGGCAATAACCTGGCAAAATTAGTTTGATTGGCATTTTAGAAAGATTGCTAAATTTACCTCATATTCTTTTATATGACAACAGACAACCTCGTCATTTGGAGAGGCATCTCGTCTTGAACTAAAATTAGCTGAGCGGCATCTTCAGCACTCAATGTCCCTCCTCACAATTATGGCTGAATTAGAAGTAGAATTAAGAAAGTATCAGTCAAAAGCCCCCATTTCATCAAGCACTAGAAACTGAATACAATTGCTACCTGCTTTGTTTCACCCATAGATCTGGAAACTTTTCATAGAATGTGTTGGGTTGGAAGGGACCTTTAAAGGTCATCTAGTCCAACCCCCCTGCAGTGAGCAGGGACATCTTCAACTAGATCAGGTTGCTCAGAGCCTCATCAAGCCTGGTCTTGAATGTCTCCAGGGATGGGGGCTCCACCACCTCTCTGGACAAACTGTTCCAGTGTCTCACCACCCTCATTGTAAAGAACTTCTTCCTAGTGTCTAATCTAAACCAACCCTGCTCTAGTTTAAACCCATTGCCCCTCGTCCTATCGCTACATGGCCTTGCAAACAGCCCCTCGCCAGCTTTCTTATAGGCCCCTTTCTTTCCCCCTATGGGAAAGAAATCTTAAGTATGACCAAAAAAAAATTACAGATGCACTCAATACAGATACATCTTCTCCTTTCCATTTACAAGTTGATTTGTCATCTTTCCACATAGCACATGGGGAGAGCTACAAATAATAGAAGTGGGATGTTGATTATCATGGTTATAGTCTTCTAAGGGCGGACACTCTTCAAACACATACAGGGAAGTAATTTTGCCAGATAAGGGCCATCTCTTAAAAATAAATAAATAAATAGGGTTACTGATAGTAACAGTAAAAACATATAATAACAATAATAACGATAACAATAATAATAAAAGCAAAACACCCCTTCAGAACCCTGCACTCCAGTTCTGTAGTAGAAGGGGATGTAAGAATTCTGATTTGGAGGTTCTGGGAGTGTCCTTTGAAAATTCAGTCTTAAGGAGCATGAATTCTCTTTTCAATGTTGCCTTTAATATGGATAATAGAAAAGGAATGACACTTCAAGTAAGCATAAATATTTTGTATGCATTATTTTGTTCAATAATGAGTGTGCTTTTATTTGTTCTTTGATTAAATGTAATCAACACGGTGTCAGCATTTAGATTAAAAATATCCCGTGAACTCGACCCTGATATGTAGAGATAATCAAGCTTGGGGAACTCAGCCTTCATAAGCTAATTAGAGTAGAATGAATATGATGTTTCCTGAGGTCCTTTGTTTTATAAGAGAGTACATCCACAGAAAGAATTGGGTACTGAAAATTCAAGTCATTATGTTCAAAATTCTTGCTTTGCTACCACATACCCCTGGACCCTGCACTGCGGTCCTCAGGGTTTAATGTTACGGTTTCTAAGATGCTAGGAAATCTACTTCTGGCCAGATAAGGTAATAGTGACAGAAAAGAAAGTCCGTGATCCCACAAATCCTTATGAGGCTGTGAAACTCAATACCAAAATAATCTCACATCATGCTCAGCATAGAAATCTGTGGGGAAGAAGAAGGAAGGGGAGGACGTTAGGAGTGATGGTGTTTGTCTTCCCAAGTAACCGTTACGCGTGACAGAGCCCTGCTTTCTTGGGGATGGCTGAACACCTGCCTGCCCATGAAAAGCAGTGAATGAATTCCTTGTTTTGTTTTGGTTGCATGCGCAGCTTTTGCTCTACCTATTAAACTGTCTTTATCTCAACCCATGAGTTTTTTCTCACCTTATTCTTCCAATTCTCTCCCCCATCCAAATAGGGGGGGAGTGAGCGAGTTGCTGTGTGGTCCTATTTGCTGACTGGGGTTAAACTACGAGAAGTATAAATGCTATTTTTAAATTGTAACCCATCTCCCTGCATAAATTTCCCTTTTATAATTGAATGGCAGCTGCCAAATGATCTGGTTACATCACATAGGCAGCTGAATGACACTAAAAATAGCTACTAAAGGAGAAAACGGTATAAGGGTGCGAAGAAAGATGAGAATCAGCCTCTCAAATGGAAATGGTGCTTTTAAATTGGATGCATGATAGAGGATGACAGAATAGTGACAGAAGCAGCAATCCTTGCTCACGTTCCTATGGACTTCAAAGGGAATTTTTCCCATGTGAGAACTGCAGGATCAGACGTCCTATCTGTACTTGTTCCTTTCAGCATCTGCCTCTTACATGTGTTGTCAGGAGAGCTTTTCTCACCATATGGGACTTGTGAAACATATTTAAAGCCCTTGGTAATGTTCAGTCCACTGCCTACTTGGTTGGGCATTCCTTACACCTTTCTAAAAAGTGCCACCACAGAGAAAAGTTTAATTTGCACTTTAATGTGGGAAAAAAAAAAAGTCTTCCTTTTATAGAATAGGTTTTTACAATGTTTGCCTCTTACTGCAGCTTTTAAAAAAGTAAAAAACCCATGGTCCGTGCTGCCTCAAGAGAACTAGAGCATGTCCTTTTCACTTATTACTGTCAGACCGAGGATCTTCATTTTCCAAACCTCACTCTGTAGCCTGAAGCTAAAATGGTCTTCTTTTGAAAGCCCGCAAAACTTTTTCCCTTTCAGGTCATGGGATGCAGAACGACTTTTGGGCTGCTCTTTCAAAAGGGAGAACTGGAGAAAATTAACCATTTTCCCTTTAGGTCTGGGTGTCTGGGGAAAGATGAATCATCTGCTATTATTAAATATTTATAAAGGAGATAAATATTGCTGTATAAAAATGTATCTTATACCACTCTATAATGAGGACCTGATTTCATGTATGTCCTCTAGTTATCCTAAATTCTTGTTTAGATTTTTGTACTGATGCACAGCCTGACTCAGAGGCCTTTGTTGTGTTTTCCACTGCTGCATTACCAGTGGAGAAGAGGACTGGTGAGTCCTGGAGGTTAATGTAAATGTTATTTGTAAGGATCACTTGCTGATCATTGATTTGACTGTACAGCGCTTAATTTCTATGTGATACGAGGAACCCTCTATGGCAGGCTGGGGCACATGGTGAGACCAGCATTCACAAACTCATCTTTGTGTCCTACATACGACACGGTACATGTTCTCACTACTGTTGACAAGGTCCAGTGCGTAATTTATATGTCTGGATTGGTAATCAGTCATAACACATTCAGTACTTCATTTTAGACTCAAGGTCTTGCCTAACATTCTTGTTCCACTGAAGCTTTCTTCACAGCTTATGAATTCTGTACAAACTGTGCAGAATAATATTGGCTATCACAAAGTCCAGAGCAGGAAGAGCAGTGACTTCCTGAACTTGTTTGAAAACAATATATTCTAAATACTGATATATTTAGATGTATGTAGTATTAAATACACATGGTGGGAAAGCGAATACACAGTTTTCTTTGCTGATCAAAGCATACTGAATCAACCATGAAACCACCCTTCTCCCTTCTGTGTCTTGTAATTCTGAAAAGTGGATAGGAAATTAAAAGTTTTTTTACTCCTCCATTCTTCTTCAACAGTCACTGTGTGCATGCAACTGGGTTATCTACAGGTGTTGTATTACCAGCTCAAATTTAGCTTAATGGAAGGGAGTAGTCTTGAAAATTATGAGGAATCGCTCCAGTAAAACACGTTCTGATAGCTTTAGGCTATTCTGAATGAGCAGGAAGTATCCTTATGCAATAAGAAACATTTTAATTCTCTTGCTGGACGTAGTTTAGGGGATAGGGTTAATTATAGCCGATATGGCAAATACTTAAACACTCTGTGCAATTATTCCTTGCTATAATGCATAGTATCCTTTAAAAGACAGCATTAGTGACTGTCAGATACAACTATTTTGTGAATATCTCTAAATCGAGTTGTATTTATATAACTACATTTTTTTTTATCACCAGACTTCTTTTCTTACAGACTAGAGCACCTAAGTTTCTCCTATAACCTTTTCTTTCCATTTATCCTCTGGCAATCTACTGATCTAGTTTACATTTTTCCTCTGCCCTGAGTAATTTGAGATACTGAGGGTGAAAATCACGACAGAATACTCAAAAGAAATCATTTGGGTTAAACCTCTAGGTGGCCATAAAAAAATCTTGTTTCAAATGCCTCTCCGCTGTGCAAAAATGAACGGAACTTCATTGTGACATTCAGCTTTGATCAAATGTCATATCTGGGATTCCTTCTGCACAGCAGTGTTTTTATAATAAGAGCTATCATAATACTGCAGCTAACACTTTAAACTAGCATTAAATGAAAGTCTGTGAGCTGGATGCATTTCACAACGGATAGTGTATCTTGCTACACTCTGGAAGTGGTAAATTTTCCGCTAACAGTACCTTCTTAAATAGTGTTTTGGCACCATCTAGATATTCTGTTCCTTCTGACATAGACTTCCTCTGTGGCATTGCATGAGTCAATTAAGATCCCTTGATCTTTGTCTATATTTGTTTATGTTTAAAATAGAGATAATGATATTTTTCCCTCAAAGAGGATAGAGTTCAGCTAAATCAGGATTATTTTTTTAAAACTTCAGAATCTGTGACTTCGACAACATGATACAAACTTATCTGTGATTTTTGATTTCTGTTAAATGAAAGCATGATATATTTTACTTCTCTCTTGTGTGATCTTTGTTAAATTATATAGTCTTGTTCATATTATTCCTTCTTGCCCTTCTTCAAAGGGGAAGGCAAGGCAAGGCAAGGCAAGGCAAGGCAAGGCAGGGCAAGGGAGAAGATTCTAACCTTCAAACTCAGGTTAGAAAGGTAAATAAAAAAGCTTTACTGTTCAATATCAGCTCAACTCTTCTCTTGATCTGTAGTCATCTTCATCTTGTGTGCGTCAAATTCAAAACCAGATAGAAAGATCTGTATTTATTTCACTTATCAATTCTTCAAAAGTTATATTCGAATACTTTATGTGATGTATATGTGTATACTGATGGGACTAATTATAGGCATAAGGTTTGGCACCTATATCAGAATTTGCAAGAGTAATAAACTCAAGGTCCGTAATAAACTACTGAAGTAACCTACAAAGAGGTCTCTAAGTTATAAGTGGGCTGGTTTTGTTAAAACTCAAGATACACATGCTTCTGTTTGAAAAAGTAAAATAGAAAAGTATTGTCCTATTTCTATTAACTCGAAACCCCTCAAACAGAAAGCAAATATGTTCGAAGGGCAGTAGGCTTGCAGTGTGCTTACCGTTCTTTGAAAGTAGCACATCTGGCATTCAGAGTTCAGATATTTCCTTCTGAACGAACCAGCAGTGGAGGGGAAGGAACTGTTTGGAATATGCTTGTTTCTGCTGGTGGACTTTGTGAATTAAACACAGATGAGGCTGATTGACAATCTTTGGTTTTGGGTAGCAGGAAAACCCACTTGCTGAAAACAAATGTGAAGGGAAAACATTGGATTTAGTGTGAAGAGTCAGGGCCCAGAGGCCAGCTGATTCCATGATGCTGAGGCATTTATGTCAGAGTCCCTAAAAGCTTAGATTCTAGGGATACTTTTCAGGCCAAAAGCAACACTTGGGGTTGAATTATTTTTCTTATATCTTTTACTTATTTTCCTTGTATAGCAGTCAAATACAAATTTCTGCAACTAGCCAATCATGTTGCTTCGTTTCAGATGGGGAGAAAAAAAGAAAACTATCAAGGTAACTGCATGAAGCATGTAATAGTGGCAGCTGAGCTTATGAAGCGAGGGAAGTCTGTTAAACATGTAGCAAACAATGAGCAATATGTCATCAGGAGTGGTTGCTGGAGAGCATAATTCCATGTAAATGTTTGTTTTACCAGAGAGGTTTAAGTCTTCTTTGAGGGAAGAAGTGCCTGCAGGTTTCCTGTGTTCGATAAGCCCATGTGTCCCTATCCTCTTTCCTAAGCTTCTTGCATTTCTTTCATGTTATCATTTAGTCACCTAAGTGCTTTATTTCCTTTTTTTCTCATATCTCTTTCCATTTTCTCCATCTATTTTCCACTCACTCTGTTAAATCATCTGGTTAAAATGCATCTTTATAAACCCCATTGAGATGCCATTATGTTCATATCTGATTTATTTTTCATGAAATAGGCTTTTCTCTTCCCTGGTGCTACTCAATCTATATAAACTGGCTATTTTAGTCAATGGAAGTTTTTATGACTCCAGCAAATCAGACTAAAGAAGAAAGCAGTATATTTGTGAGGTGTGCCGTGCAACGTTATGAGATGCTTCCCTTATGCTCCCAAGTGGAAAGCAGTGCAGGAGAGCTATCATATTTGATTGATATAGTCATATTTGAAGTGAAATCCAATGAGGAGCAAAATGATGGGGCATCAGATTAAAGGCTTTTCTTATGTAGGCTGAAGATAATTTCTGTCAGAAAGCTGAATTTGCCTTTCACTGGAAGGCTTTTTAAATCTGTGGCCTGCAGAGCTCACTTCACAATTAATAAATATCATACCTATGTGTATATGCAGCTGCCTATAATGGCGTCGGTTACAACGAAATCTTTAGAAGTCCTGTCTGGTGTCAGTGAAGGCAGTGGGAAGTTGCATGGCACATTTCTGATGGCAATAGCAATGAAGTAGAACACCTTCACAATGCACGTCTTGAACACTTGGAATGCTATTTTAGCACAAGGAATTGCAACATGCAAACTGATGTGGAAAAACTGTGAAGTTTCTGAATGGTCTGGCATGTCATAAAACCCAGTAACATCTTTTTTTCAGGTGTTCAAAACCAGAAGAGTTGAACATGTCTATGGATATCGTCTCCTAAGAGTGACTAACCAAACATTTAAAATATTACTTTAATCAATATTAACATAATGCAGTTTATCGACTAATTTTGAATAAATAGGTGTTCTTTTTTCTTCCTAAAGTTCTATCTTTATTTACTTTCCAGTGCTTTGAGCATGCTGCCCCCTTTTCAGCACAGCCTGCTGTCTCTCTGCTTTTGGGTTTCTATGGGTTTCTGTGGGTTTCAGTAGGAGCAGTCAGGAGCTCGTTGCCCTGATATTCTGAATTCTGCTTTACTCCACAGCTCAGCTAGTGAAATACTGAGATAGAGTACGTGGCATTTCCCTTTCAGGGAATCAAGAGCCATCATAAGATCTGTGAATATAGTGGTTTTATGAGTCATCAAATTTAAACATTAATTGTGATTCTGAGAAATACTGTGTTTAAACTGCTTTGGAGTTATGATTGTATTACAGCTCTGTTTTAAGAGAAGCTATGTGACTTCACCAGCATTAGATCAGAATAGCTTCTCAAATGAAAGGTTTGTGACCGGCAGATATGCACACATAGTGGTATAAAAGCATGCAATGTCCACATGAAGGTTTTCTGTGAGCTTAAATTGTAAGGATGAAGAACATACTGTCAGATATCTGTTGGCAACGCAAGTGAGAGCTTTATGGGATGTAGGAGCATGCTGTTGTCGGAACAGCCCATAACAATCAATTTATTCTTTTTTTCTCCTGCTGTTGGTTTATCATGTTCGGTGCGGAGTTTTTTCTTCCTTCAGTTTTAAATACATATAAATCAGGTTACTGTTTGCTGACACTGGAGTTGTGACTCTTGTGACATTAGATGAATGCCATGTTCCTACAAATATTTTAACACATGCTTAACTGAAAGTTTGCCAGTAGGTCATTCAAGCCATGTAATACTCCACATATACTCATGGTTTTTAAAACAAGAGTTGGCAAACTATCTCATGCAAGTGGAAATACATGAGACAATTTGGAGTGGTGCATCTGTTCTCCATGGCCCTTTTGTGCCATGGGTATGGAGGTATTTATGGCCACCACATCCTTCTCAGAGATATCTTTGGCCCTTGCACCAGAACATATTGTTTAGCACCTATAAGAAGCTGGAAATAACACTAAAGGCTAAAACTGCTATTGAATCCCTGGAAGAGGGGGATGTAAGGCTCCAGGTGTGACTCAGCACATGAGCGGATGCTGTGCTGCTTCTGCCACCCAGGAAGCTATTCATTGCTAGCACCAGAGGTTTGGGTGCAAACTGCAGAGCACGGGAACCTGTGACTTGGGGAGTGTGTATGTGATTGCAAAACCAGCGTCTTAGTGCTCTGAGGCTGCCCATGAGAGGAAAAAATGTTTACCAACATGGATGTTGAGTAATTTTTCTACCAAGGATGCTGAAGTAATAGGATATTTCCCTGCAGCAGACTTGACAGACCTGAGATACTGCTCGCTTCTTGATCAAGACCCTGTACATAACAAAATGAAAGCCAGGGCTGGAGGCAGGCCATAAGAGAAGCTGTGTGATTTAGACGTCCACATCACATCAGGCACAGCTACAGTTCACGCCTCTCCTCACACACTTCTTAAACTCCCCTTTGTTTAAGCAGATCCTTAATTTTAAAGCAGTTTGTTAAATCAGAGCCCAGAACATCCATATTGCAGATTTACAAATTGCACAGTATTTTCTCAGATACTTTTAAAAAATAATCATAAAAGTTCATATATTACACAGTTACAAGGGATTATTTACTTTAGAAAATCTTTTTCCTTTTTTTTAGAACTGCAATATATATTTAGTTCTCTTAATAAGAAGTTATTAAACGAATTTATAATGCTTCTTTTTGTCTCCCATGGTGTTAATCATGCATTTGGCATGCAAAGATTGATTCAAATGTTTTATTGCACCTTATTATAACAACTTATATTATTTCAGGAAAGAGCGATTGCAGCTTGTGGTTTAGTGGTTCTTCCAAAGAGATGCTGATTTGGAAATAGCAAAGATCTCATGTATATTAAACCTCCTGCTGGCATCCCTTCAGAGCAGCCTACAATGAATTAATAGTAGCTTCTAATGATCTGACAATATAAATGTAGTTTAAATTTTGTCATCTGGCTATTCTCTTAGATTTCATGGAGTCATCCGTTTATTTGCTTCTTTCAGTTCACAACATGCTTTGGTGGGGGCAGAGAGTGAGGTGCTTTTTTTATGTGAGAAACTGTGAAGTAAAGGTGCTTAAAATTGCCCTCTCCTGGGAAGAGTGGGCTCACTGACTGGTGCTATTGAGGCTAATTGGTCTGCTGTAGAGTTGAGTGTCCCATATGCCCAAGGATCTTCTTGCTGAGATGGACATGGTTCCTGTTGGCTTTGTTGCTGCCTGTGCAGCTTTGAACCTAGTAAAAATCACCTGAGGTTTAGTAAACCTAAGTCTAGGAGCTTATGATGCATAATCTGGCTTTTGAAGCACCATTTTACAGTATATTTGAAAGGGAACGAGAGGCAGACATCCCGTAAGAACAACTGTAGAGGGTCAGATTAAAGGTCTACCTCTGACCAGGGTTATTGCAGAAGCCTGTGGAAGTACAGAATGAGAGTTAATGTACTTTTCCTCAGAAACTCAGAAATATTTTCTGAAGCTTCAATAATTTGTAATTCAGGCACTTCTGAAAACACTGGAGCATCTGTTTATATTCAATTGCTTCTTTTTTTCTCCATCAACTTGCTCAGTTGCTTTTCAACCTCTAGAAACTTTAAGCATCCTCAGCACCTTCCAACAAGGAATTCAACAGCTTCATTGCACACAGTATGAAAGAGAGACTGTTTATGTTTGTTTTGAACCTGTCACCTCCTGGTATCTCTTGATGTTCCTTGGTCCTTTTATTGTAAAGGCAGTGTATAATTATTGCCTACTCATCCGAACCTCATGTGCATAGATTTCAAGTAATAATTTGAAAATGCAAATCATCTGTGTGATAGTTGTGATTGAGCTTGATCATGAACTCCTTCAATGCAGGTATTCATTCTTTGGTTTGGATGACTTACTATAAACGTATAAATGTTATCTGCAGATACTCTGAAAATAATAGATTATGTGTGCTGTTAAATATGTTAAAATATAAATTAGAATAACTGATAATGTTCACAATATTTTCTTTGGTGAACATAATTCATCCGGATCGCCACATTCCCTTTTGTCTTTATCTTTGATATATGCATGCTTTATTAATGATAAATTAATGAAGCCAAGATCTAAATCCTGTTTTTTTTCTAGCCTTTTCATCTTAGATTACCAAAACATTCTTTAAAGATACAGAGCAATTCAGAGAAGTAAATCTTTGAAAAAAATGGAAGAAAAATGTAGCGGAAAAAAGTTAGTGGAATGTGAAGATGTCATTTTGAAATTCAAAATATTTAAAATGGCCTACCAGAAAATATTCTAAAATTTCGCTGAGGGATGATTGCATAAATGATGGGGAGAGGGAAATGGAATCATATGAATCTCACAGTTCCATCAGTATTTGTGGTCAGGTCATCTGAGTTGTATACATCGGGTTGTTTTTTCTTGCCTTTATTCTTTGGGCAGCAACTTCTTCCCTATTGAGTCCCAGCAGAGCTCATGAGAGATTCATAGAATTCAACATATGTAGTATCAGGATTGGAACCATAGACCGATAACCTGTCAAATATGCGAATGCTTATTTTCAAAACAATTTAAATTAGGTATGACAAAGTATTATCTGGAAGAATTTCTCAATTAATTTATTAAACCTGAAGTCTCTTGTAACTCCAGCTGTCATTTGTAGGAAGCAGGTGCTCTTAAAAACTGGGGATATTGTATCCTTTTAAAAATACTCCTTTTTAAAAAAAAAATCTGTTTTTTTTTAATTACTATAAAACACAGTTAAGCAAATATATAAAGCAAATCAGTTAACATTCTCCTCTGCTTCTAGCAGTAGCTCCAAACTTTATTGCATTCTCTCTTTCCTGTGTAAAAGCCTGCTGAAATATAGGTGGTTGTAATAACATGTCCCAAAAGTCTGAAAGTCAGTTTGCTGATCTGGACTATCAGTATCCACGTCCACACTATTGGACTTCAGAGAGGTTGAACTTTTAATTTTGTATTTGTTCCACAGCAACATTTTAAATGCCTACATCAGCTAACAAAACTTATATGAACTAATGAAGTTAACTGAAATCACAGCCTATAAATGGCTGAACTTTTCAGAAATACATTCCTACCTTCTGTTTTGGGCATTTAACAATACTACTCTGCCCAAGAAGCTGAGTGCCCAGTGAGCCACCACAAAGTTTTTCATATATTTTTTTGATGTAAATGTGAATGGGTTTATGTTGTTATTTTAAATATACTTTCCTGGTAATGAAGATTTCTTTACAAAAGATGCATGGGTCTAGTTATCAATACTAAGTGGAAAAAAGAGTGCTCTACCACATCCATCACACATGATCAATCCAGATGGTTAGAGCATATGGCCCCAGTGAAGTTGCCACTGCAGCGCCTTTGAGTACCCAAGTCACGTGCCTAAACGAAGATGTTGCCATCTTTACTGAACTGACCTTTGAGGAAACAAGCAGAATTTCCCTCCGGGTGTCATCTGCTAATTTGGCTCACTGTACGCCACCAATGAACTGGCTTCAAAGTCAAACATACACCAAGACAGAGCTTCCCCAAGGGTCTTTATTAGATAAATTATTTTAAGTGCTTCTAGACAGGAGAAATGTGATAAAGGCAGATGGCAAAATGGAGGAGTCTCTTTCCAAAGGAAAAGATTTTCTTTTCTATCTTTGCTGAAATGCCACTCCATTTCTGAGAAAGATTTAAGGATTGTGTTTGCACAGAAGAAAAGGTTCAGAATTGTTGGTGATCTATCCCAAATCTTTGTAATGACACAGTGTTTTTTCATAAGCATTACCTTTTTAAGAATGCTTCTATTGGGGTCTGTTTACAGTGGGAGATATTAGCCATACAGGGCTGCATTAATGTGGGAGTTGGGAATATTGCCTCCCTGTTAAGAATAAGAGAAAAAGCAGAGTTTAAACTCCTATATTGTATAATATAGTGCTTGAGCACGTGTCACTTTAAATGAGTGGGATGCCAGAAGGAAAACTAATGAAAGCCAAGTAATTTAATACTAGTGTTACTGAAAATGGGAAGTCAAAAGGAGCACAAAAGGTAAGGCCTCTCTGTAAAGCCAGTTCAGTGGCAGACCAGCACTGATTTAGGCAAACGCTGGAGGAGCACTGTGCGGGCTAATTGAGTTGCTGAGTACATTTGTGTTACATTGGTTACACCATTACAGAGGGATATTCCTGTCCCTAAAATATTTGCATTATCAATGATAAAATGCAGGGACTTTCTCTCTAGGGTGGCTGACTCTCTGTCTAGTGTCTGAGTCTGAGCTGGTATGTCACCCATAAACGAAGCGATGATGAGCAGTAACTGCAGCAATACAAAGGTCTGCCTAAGGAAAGGGCAGGCAAACAAGAGGTGAGTTGTTATGTGGTTTTAAGGCTCAACCTGGACTTGAACTACTGAAATAAAAGCAGGAGGGAGTTACCAGTTGTAGCCTTTTTTCAGCTCTCAGTATGTTTCTGAGAGTATGAAAGGCTTCAGACTGGATATCGCAGAAGAGAGTCGTACAAAAAACAGAAAAAAAAAAAGGTTTAACCAGCTTTTAAGCTGGTTGTTTCTTGAGAAGGGAGGGCAGAGCAAGGCTACCTTTGTGGTGTGGTGTGGTGTTTCTTGTACTATCTCACTTTTTGCCTCCAGGCCTGCAGAGGAAAACCTTAAGTTTGGACTTGTTCCAGAAAATGTGTGTTCCGCAAGTATGTTTCCTTAGAGTAAAACATTATTTGCCATCAAAATAAATTCTTCTGCACACTGTGCTTTGTTTGCAGGAGACTCTACTTTATTGTTGGCTGCTGATCAAATGCCTTGTGTCTTTACAGTTTATGTAGTGGATGCACAATTAAAAACTACTCCAAACCATAATGACTGCTACAAATTATTCTGGGTATCTTGCACTTCATTATCTCATGCCAAATCTATTTTTTTTTATATACTGAAATGCTATCATAAAGAACATTGCATAGAAAAGTTTCCTCAGAAAATACCTTCAAATTATATTGCCCGAGTCATACTGAGATTTGATAAATCTTTGTGTTACCATCATCACTTTACAGTAGAGTTGTTTTCTAGTTGGTGATAATTGATGTAGCTAGTAGTACCAGAGTATAGCGATCTGTAATGTAGAAATCAAAATTTATTTAATTCTGTTTTAAAAATTCAAGTTATTTTTTGTGAAGAATTTTTACCTGAAATTGAAAGAATTATTAAAGTTAGGGGTTTTTTTCTGTTTTCAATTGAAACAGCATTTTAGAGCTGTGTGCCTCAGGATTGTTTCTTGTAAGCTTTGGGACACAAGAAAGAATCATATCTGCACTGTTTTTTGCTGTAAACACATAATTTCCGTGTCCTGAATTTTGTAGTCTCTTCTAATTGCATGAAAATTATTAGGCTTCCTTTTTTATTTGTCGCCTGGGTATTGCAAAGTAATAATAACAGTTTGTCTGGTTGTGCTGCAACAAGGAGAATTTTGTAGCTGTGTGAGGCAAATCAAAATTAAAATAAAAGGCTGTCAGCTACATAATTATGCGCTAATATTTTCTGAGATTTCTTAAGCCTTATATGTACCAAGGAGCCTATTTCTCAGGCAATAATATTGGGCCTGCATTTATATTTATTATATATATATAACAAAGGCAAAAATATTCTCCAAATAAGATGATATATATACATATATATATACATGATAGTAATTTAAAATGATACAAGCAAGCAAATGAACAACAAAAAAACCCAACACCCAAACCTACTTTGTTGAAGAAATCTGGGAGGCCACCTATCACTTTGCCGTGCAAATTTGACTGTGATGGATATCCCTGAAAAGCACTCTCAGCAGCAGTTTGCAGGTTTGGAACCTGAATTACCTGGAGTTTTGCCTTTATTTAGCATATTTCATTCCCTAATTTGTGTGTGTCTGGGCTCTACCCATGCACCATCACCTCAGTAGGGCTAAACATCCAGCTGCCTGCTCTGAAAATGTCTGTAGGGAAATGAAACTACATCATTCAGTATTTGCACCACAGTATGAACAGTCAGGGACTCATAGGCAATCTTTACTCTAACACATCCTGATTTCTGAAAGCTTACAATGATTTTTAACAATGAGTTTCTGAGTTTATGTAGCACAACGTTCATTTTGACTACATTACTTGGGGCTTATACCTGGAAAGATTCTGACCCTATCCTTGAGCCAGCAATGTGTCCTTGTTGCCAAAAAGGTCAATGGAATCCTGGGTTGCATAGGGAAGAGTGTGGTCAGCAGGTCGAGGGAGGTCATTCTCCCCCTCTACTCTGCACTGGTGAGGCCACAACTGGAATACTGTGTCCAGTTCTGGGCTCCCCAGTTCAAGAGAGACAGGGAACTGCTGGAGCAAGTCCAGTGAAAGGCAATTAAAATGATTAAGGGATTGGAGCATCTCCCTTATGAGGAAAGGCTGAAGGAGCTGGGACTCTTTAGCCCAGAGAAGAGAAGGCTGAGGGGAGACCTTATTATGGCGTACAAGTATCTAAAGGGTGGGTTGAAGGAGGATGGAGCCAGGCTCTTTTCAATGGTTCCCAGTGACAGGACAAGGGGCAATGGGCACAAGCTGGAACATAGGAAGTTCTGTTCAAATACATGGAAAAACTTCTTTATGGTGAGGGTGTCAGAGCACTGGAAGAGGCTGCCCAGGGAGGTTGTGGAGTGCCCTTCTCTGGAGATTTTCAAGACCCACCTGGATGCAGTCCTAAGTAATGTGTTCTAGGCAATCCTGCTTTGGCAGGGGAGTTGGACTAGGTGATCTCTAGAGGTCCCTTCCAACTCTGAAGATTCCGTGATTCCATGACCCCAAAATTTAACTGCAGTTGATAGGGTTTGAGATTATTTCAGCAGGTCTTATAAGGTTTTTACTAGACACGTCATATCACAGTTTTTGTATAATTCAAAAGTTAGGAGAATAGGTCTTTTTGCATTCATGATATCTGGTAAAACTAATGACAACAAATGATTTACCTTCCCGGATAAATAGACTAGGAAACGGCTCTAAAGCATTTATTGCTTTAGCCCTCAGGTACTTAGCAGTTGCTAAGCAGCAAAAAGTTCGTGTCTCTTTCTCTCCTGGGCATTGTTTTCTCCAAATAATAAAGTAAATTATAAAAGATTGATTTTATTATTTTTAATTGAATAAATGTGATACGGACAAAAGTCATATCTCAGAGGCATGTATTGGCATTTCTTCTCATTTTGACCATCTGATATTAAGGAATAAGAAAAAGAAGTTCATCCCATGAATAAAAAGCTCAAATATGCATGAATGACAAACCAGGAAGCTTAATTCTGTGCTGGTTAGAGCACTGCTACTGTTCGCACTGCAATAGCTCCAAAAAGCACGTCTTGCTCTCTGATATACAAGAAACTGTATCAGTGCCTTTTCCCACAGCACTGGCAACCTATACAGCAAGGACTAACAAAATGGTCAAAAACAGTAGATGTATTCCCACTTTCAGCAGAGAGAATAACCCATGGAAACTGGATTTGTCAAGAAACCTTCAGGAATCGAACAAATTCTATAGCGAGCTTGGCAGATGCAGCAGGAATAAGAATATGCTTATTTTATCACTGAGTGCTTTTGCTGAGGAAATTCAGTTACAAAATACGACATTGATAAGCTATGTGATGTTTTTCCCAGTGGAGCATTCACCTATGAAGAGACGTCTACACAAATGTTGAAGCAGGCTCAGTCTGGTTGTGAATTATCTACAAAAGGAAATCCTACAAAATGCAAAGCAGGATGTGGTCCGAGATTTAGTCCCCATACTCTCCATTATCTTTAAATGAAAAGCTTCAGTTAGGAACCATTTCAAGGTAGATAAAATTGTGGGTCATGCTGTGATATCAGTGCCTCTCCATCAGCCTTTATTTTCTATGGAGATCACAGAATCACAGAATGACAGGAGTTGGAAGGGACCTCTGGAGATCTACTAGTCCAACCCCTCTGCTAAAGCAGGTTCACCTAAAGCAGGTTGCACAGGAACGCGTCCAGGCGGGTTTTGAATGTCTCCAGAGACGGAGACTCCACCACCTCCCTGGGCAGCTTGTTCCAGTGCTCTGCCACCCTCGGGATAAAGAAGTTCCTTCTCATGTTTAGATGGAGCTTCCTATGCTCAAATTTGTGCGCGTTGCCCCTTGTACTGTCACTGCGAACCACTGAAAAGAGTCTGGCCTCATCCTCTTGACACCTGCTCTTTAGATATTTATAAGCATTGATAATATCCTCTCTCAGTCTTCTCTTCTCCAGGCCAAACAGACCCAGGTTCCTCAGCTTTTCCTCATAAGAGAGGTGCTCCAGACCCCAGATTATCTTTGTAGCCCTACGCTGGAGTCTCTGCGATAGATCCTTGTCTTTCTTGAGCTGCAGAGCTCAGAACTGGACACAGCACTCCAGATGTGGNCACATTTCCTAAGCTTGCCTATGAGGATGTCATGGGAGACAGTATCAAAAGCCTTGCTGAAGTCAAGGTAGACAACATCCACTGCTCTCTCCTCATCTACCCATCCAGTCATGCTATCATAGAAGGCTGTCAGATTGGTCGAGCGTGATTTCTCCTCGGTGAAGCCATGTTGACCGCTCCAAATAACCTTCTTTTCCTCTACGTGTTTAGAGATGACATACAGAATGAACTGTTCCATCACCTTTCCAGGGATGGAGGTGAGGCTGACTGGCCTCTTATTTTCTGGGTCCTCCTTCTTGCCCTTTTTGAAGACTGGAGTGACATTGGCTTTCCTCTTATCCTCAGGCACCTCTCCTGTTCTCCATGACCTTTCAAAGATGACAGTGGCTTTGTAAGAACATCTGCTGGCTCCCTCAGCACTCCTGGGTGCATCCTGTGAGGGCCCATGGATTTGTCAGTGTCAAGTTTTTCTCTAACCCAATTGTCCTCTACGAAGGGAAAGTCTTCCTTTCTCCAGACTCTTTCTCTTAACCTCCAGGGTCTGGAATTACTGAGCAATAAGGACGGAAGGAAAGATGGCATTCAGTAACTCTGCCTTCTCTGCATCCTCTTTCACCAGGGCACCCGCATCATTCGTCAGCGGGCCCCACATTTTCCCTAGTCTTCCTTTTGCTGCTGATGTACTTGAAGAAGCCCTTCTTGTTGACCTTGACAACAAGATGTCTTAAAATGTTAATGTTACAACATATCTAAGTGTACAGACAATCAGTCTGTAGTGTGGTATTAGATGTCACTGCTGAACTGTTTAACAGTTCCTCCTTTGAGGCTCTGTGCCTCCAGCTATGTCTAACATATGAAAGTGTACAATCTGATCTAGCTATTTCAGCAAAGAGTCGTTAGGAAACACTGAGTAAGTGCCCATTAGAAGCATTATGTATGCAGATGTGTCTAACTCTTTCTAGTAATGAACCATGGATAATGCCTACTGATGAACAGACTGCAGAATCGCAACGGTTGAAGATAGACTGAATGCTTCCAGTTCTGCTTGCAGTATTGGTCTAAGTCAGACTAGAAGTCTAATTTTACGAAGAAAGTTGGCAGTACACAAGTAATCAAGACCCTGCCAACTGGGACTGATTTTCAGAATATTCTATCCACCTTAAAGCATTGATATTAAAACTGGGAAACAGAAAGATCAGGATTAATCTGTGTTGTCCAGCCAAAAGACTAAGTGCCCTTGGTCAAAGTCACCCTGGATACCAGTAGCAGAGCTGAAAACTGAACTGATGTGCCCAGTGTTTGGCATAGACACCTCAGCTCCAGCCCACATCCAGAAGAGACCAGTCCCTTCATGTAAAGGGAGATGTCACCAGAGTTACTCTCTGGTGTTGTTATATGATCACCAGAATAAAAGGCAGGCACTGAGACGACTTTTGATACAGCCAGAAGTATATTGCAAGTGAGTCTAAATATGGAGAGGATAATGGGAAAAAACAAGGGCAGGGCAATGAAGTTGTCTTTATAGAGTGGAAGCAATTCTGCTGATACGCAGCAGCTCTCATGAACTCAAGTTTCATAACTGAAACCTTGTGGTGCTAAAAATGTAAAGCAGGGTGGGATTTCAGTGCTATGTAAGGGAGCTAGGGTAAACTTTGGTCTAATTTTGTATGTGCCCTATGGGATGAGAAATGCTTTGGAGACGTATTTGGGTCTTTCGTGTCTGCAGCAAGCAATGTCACCCGATGATAATTCAAATGGACAGTTGCACCTTATGAAAAAATCATCCCCAGCAATCTATTCCAAATTAAAAATCCAGTACTTTGCAACATGGAAGACACCACTCCCACTAAATATTTCATAGGATGGAAGGAGCTGCCACAGAGTAAATATTTTTTTATAGTGGTAATTGTTATGCCAAAGTGAATATTGGTGTTATATTCTGAGAGTGGGGAGAAGCAAAACAAAAAAAAAAGCAAAGGAAAGAAAGACAAAAATGACAAGTCTCAGCCGTCAGCTAAGTGTATTTCTTTAAAGAGAAAAGAGATTTTTTATGACACTGTTCCCAGGAGCACCACCATGACTTAAAAGCATTCTCATGTTCAGTGGAAGTTTGTGCGCCTGTTTGATTGAGTGGAAGGAGTGCAGGGGAAAAATGAGAACACAAATGTATGTTTTGGCTGCCATACAGTCAATACAGTAATAAGTCGGTAGAAACATCAAAACACAATCAAGAGCTGTCTTCAGGGCTGTGAGTGAGCAAAATTTGTTGGGCAATCAGCCAAGGGAAAGGAGAAAAGGTCTTCTGTTGTTCTTGTAGCTTATCAACAGGCACTAAAGAAGCAAATTGAAATATCTTTATATTGAAACTGGAATCTCTGTTGTAATCTGCATGTGCAGTTCCGTTACATGTAGTGTAACACAGCTGCCACTTTCTTTCCCCTGAGGTGACTAAACGTTGGCGATGAGAAAGTTAATAGTGTGTATGTAAGTAGTGCACATACGGTTTATGGCATGGTGCGAGATTTTTTGAATACTGAGTTTGGGGCAGATGCAATACTCAGGAGCATTAAAGCCAAGAGTAAGCGATGCAGGTCATTGCAAGTAAGTGGTTATAACTGGTGATGTATCTGCAACATTACAACTTTTGCAAATGCTTTTTTTTTCTCTAAAAAACAAAACAAAACAAATCAACCCATCCGGGAGCACCTGACAGTTTCAAGCCATTTGTTAGAACTTTCCTTTTTGAAAGACAGGGAAATAATCACCAGTGTTCAGCTCTCAGAAGGAACTGTGAAAGCTTATATAAGCAACTTAAAACATTATGTCCACATGTGAAATGGACACACATATAAAGTTTCATACGTCTGCACCTTCCAAGAGGGGAAACAAGGGCCCATTTTGCAAAAGGAGTCTGTGCCAGCCCTTTAGTGTTGGATTCAAGATTGCATTTCTTGTTCTGATATCTGGTTTTGCACTTTTTATCATTACTGAGAAAAGTTTAAAATATGACAACATTCTGATAAAATTTAACCTAAAAAGCAAATAGCTTTCTGAAGCAATAGAAGATTTAAGGCATAAGTATTTCTTGCTCTTCCATCACAATTCTTACTGGCCTCGGGGCAGGAATACATTGGACAAAGAGGTAAAAAATGTACACATTTAAAGAGAAGTGCTAACATTTCTGTGGGAGATTGATTTACATGAAAATGATGGATTGCTTGAAGCCTTGTGAAGATTTGATCTTATACAGAAGGAAAACCATTAAAAAGACATTATCAAATCATCATGTGGCCCTACAACTTTGTTATATATTCCTTTATATGTTTACATGTGTAACAGAAACAAAGGACTCAAAATCATCTCTTGAGCTTGTGAAACCAGCCTTTTGGTATGGTACCAAGTGACTTTTCTGATTCCCTTCATTAGCACAGTGGGCACCGTTTCCAAAGTGGTTACGGAGTTTCGCTTCTCTTAACCAGCTGGCAAAGTGAACATCCTTCCTTTTGTGATAATGGTCACCGTCAAGTTTCCAAAATAACTTTATTCACAGGCAGTTCATACACAACTATTTCTGTGGCAATGAGTGATTTTTAGCTTTACTGAATCTCTGTCCTGGCCTCTTAATACACAGCCAGGTTTGGTATGGGAGCTCCTCTGCTGAAGAGTTTTCCTCTTGTTCTTTTGCTGCATGGGTGACTTGCATTCATATATCAGGAAAAACCATGATGATCTGGAAAGCATTTAAAGACTCTTTGTGGGTGTTTGATGAAGATTTTTGGTCTAAAATCAGACTTCTTTAGACATACAATATTACAGGAAGACAGAATGGTTGAGATTGGAAGGCACTTCTAGAGGTTGTCCTGTCCAACCCTCCTGCCCAAGCAGGGTCATCTGCAGCTAGTTGCCAGGATCAAGGATGGGGACTCCACAACCTCTCTGGACAACCTGTGCCAGTGTTTGACTATCCTCCCAGTAAAAAAATTGACAACCTTCTTATGTTTAAATGGAAATCTCTGTGTTTCAGTTTGTGCCTATTGCCTCTTGTCTGTTCACTGGGTACCACCGAGGGCAGCCTGTCTTCCTCTTCTTCATTATGAAGATTGATTCTGTGATTACCTCCCCTAGTGTTTATGCACATTGATAAAATCCCACCGAGCTTTCTCTTCTTCAGGCTGGATGGACCCAGCTCTCTCAGCCTCTCCTTATATCACAGGTGCTTCTTTTTCATCTTGATGGGCATAGACTCCCTCCAGCGTGCCCATTTCTGTCCTGCACTGGGTAGTCCAGCGCTGGACCCAGCACACAGGGCTGGACAGAGGAGAAGGACCAGCTTCTCAGACCTTCTGGTAATGCTCTTCCTACTGCAACCCAGGGGGCTGTTGCACTTCTTTGCTGGGAGGGTGCATTACTGGCTCATGGTCAGCTTGATGCGCACCAGGACCCCAAGTCCTCTTCTGCAGAGCTACTTTCCAGCCTCTACTTGTGCCAGGATTATTCCTCCCCAGACAGAGGACATATGGCGGCAAGATGTTGGCAGCAGGGCTGCAGGGTTGACCTCTGTGGGAAATCCCTCCTTGTCCTTGGGTCCAGTGGGCAGACAGGGACTTCAAGACCCTCAGTGGGGAGCCTCACTTGATGTTGTCCCTCATTGCTCCCCCCAGCATGGCTAAGAAGCCCTACCTGAGAAGTGTCGTCCCCATGCCTTCTCCTTCAGATGTCAGTACAGGAAATACTGTAGAAAATGCCATTTGAAAATGGGACAACACCCGTCCTCTGTAAAAACCCTCCACAAGTGATTTTCTCTGTGTCCACATATAGGTCTTGTCTTCATTCAAACCACTGTTCTGCTAATCCCTGAGGAAGGGCATTTAATTAGTTTTGGCACAGCTGTAGGATGTTATAACCCAACCCAACAGGGGTACCTGTGCACATGTGAAAAGAGATGATATTCAAAGCCGTAAGTAGGATTCCAGCTGCAAAAACACCTGCTCAAACCCCCTGAATGAAACACAGAGAAAAATGCTTTGAAAATGTATCCCTAAAACATACGAAGTTGCATCATAGTGAAATACACCATGTGAGTGAAATGATGTTGTAAATTAATTACTTGGTAGTCCAAATGTTTGTAGATTTCACCATAATGACCCTTTGGGATGTTTTTATCCCAGCAACAGAAGTAATCTGGCTAAAAGTACTTGTCAGTCATGACGAGGCAGGATAAACCTGTCTGCAAAGCTCATAAAGTGCTGTAATGAAAAGGCTTTCACCTTCATGTCTGATAAGTTTGAAACATTGAATACATGTCAGAAAAACTGACGTTGAGGCAACACAGCCTTTTTGGCCAAGCACTCGGGTTTTTCTATTTCATTCTTATCACAGTCTTCACACCAGGGGGCAACACGGAAGAATGCAAAATTCCTCAGCTTGTAGTACAACAAACAAAGGGGGTTTGTTCTTCTGATTCTGCATATGCAATGTAAGCTGTATTGCAAACAAAACCAGTAACACAATAACTTTTGCTTTTATTACTTTCAAAGGAATAAAAGCAGATGATAACAGTGCCATCATTATTTGCAGCCCTCCCATGTGCATATGCTCTAACAGCCAGGGCCAGCCCTTCATATGCAGCCCTTACTACTGGGCCTGCTGAGTGCAACGGCTGCATGGGCTGGAATCTATAACTTAACTTGAATATCAAAGTTAAATAATTTCATCTTGAGCACATATGTCTATTCCACAGATCAAACTGCCCACAAAAGGCTATAAAGTACGTGAACATGGGTTGTATTAATCAATCAGCACTACCGATCCATACCAGGTGATTTCTTCGTGGTAGTTTTAACAACCTGTACTCAAAAAAGGGATGCTTTCTGCAGCATAAATGAGTCAAAAGACTTCAGAACATTAGAATTATTCTCCAGGTTTGCCAAAAAAAAGTTGGTGGTTTTTTTTTTCCCAGAACATTAATGATATCTGAGGGGATCTAACTTAGTGCCACTATGAAAAGTGATCAGAAGTCTAATTATATTAGTAGATTTATCAAGCCTTGCAAGAAGCAGTGTATAATAGCCAGAGGAGACCCATCGTAGCCCCAGCTTCCTTGTAATATATCCCATATCAATACCATATGTCCCAATATCTGTACCGATTAGAGTACAGGTCACCAGGAATAATGGAGGAACGCCCAAGACAGACCTGTTTTGACATTCATCTAATGTGCTGCTGCCCATATTCAACAAAGAAGTTTGTAAAGGCATAATTTCTCCAATAGTTCCATATAAGCATCTTCTGCATTTCCCATATTTAAAGTGTACTCTGAAAATTTTTTCTGACACGCAATCTTTTTACTCTTAATTTGTTTTACTTTTTTTTTTTAAAATGTTTTAAGTATTGTGAGTGCTTAATGAATTGTGACATATCCTTTACTTTTGCTCATTATTAGCCTGACATGTGGCCTTTGTTTTCTCTCGCCACCTGTGGGTGGTCATGCACTCACCTGAGAGCTTTGTATGAGATAAGCTACCAGACATGCAAGACTGATTTTATTGAAAACCAAATGACTATCCCAGAATTGCTTTCCTATAACTGGAAAAAACTCTGTTTCTCTAAAGCCAGCCATGCAGTGCACTGAAGCCAAGAAAATGTCTCTCATTGACATCCCTGGGCTTTGGCTTGGGCCCCTTGCCAATGTTTTATTTAAACGGGCTTTTAACAGGTTTATATATGCAACTCCTACCAATTCTCAAGTTCAAGAGGAGTAAGCGTGTTCTAGAGTTGAATTGTAATGCATCCTCTTCAAATCCGTGCTGCTAGTAGAAATATTCATTTGATTATAGTGGCCGGCTGCCACCTTAGTTTATTTTGAAAGTACAAGCTGGTGCTGAGCTCTTCTGAAATACGAGACTGGAAATTAGGCACAATCGTCATATGCACAAAAGAAAAACTATCAAAGATCTGAGACCTCAGGAGTGATGGGGGAGGGGAAAAGGAAAAGAAAGAAGAAACATCTACAGCAACCCCTAGGAAAGGGAGAAACAAGCAGGCGCAGTGCTCCACATGTTGGGGGAGAAGGAAAAGGGGAGAAAACTTCGAGAGACCGCAGATTTCCTGCTCTCACACTTCCTGGCATCTCAGGACTGCCACCAAGGACTCCCCTCAGTTCATATCTCATGGAGACCACAGGGACTGAGGCTGCCCCCAGGACCACACAGGGCTGCTGAGTTTCGTCAGGAGAGCCCAGCCCCGAGGGCACCGGGGACCCCAAGGCAGTGTGGGGGATGCCGAAAGGAGTTACCTTTCCCTGGCAATGGCATTTCCTCACCCTTTAGTTTTGCCCAACACAACAGCTCTGTAGTAAGGCATAGTTTGTCTCCTAGCATGGTATACTTAAAGAAAAGGTAAATCTGATTATGTCAGTTCAGTCCAATAGTTTCAAGCTCCAGAAAACAAAATGCTTTTTGTTACTATTATGTGTGTAGTTCCCTCAGCATTGGCAAATTTCCTCTTTCTTTTCTAAAATTCTAAAATCTAAACTCTTACAAAGTCTGATGAAAATGAAGTGGAGAATTGTATCGTATATAAAGAAATTCAGAAGGATTTAAATTCATAATATATTTATTAAAAAACCACAGTTTGGGGATGTTGAGATATTTAGGGCATTTTGTATTCGTTATTATTTTATGTGTAGCTTGCCGTTACGTAGAAGACTGAAGAGGTCTGTAGGGAATGAATTTAGGGCTTAAAGGCTCTAGAGGAAGTCACACACTTAGCACATGAGCTAGGACGCTTTGTTTGTTATTCTGAGATATTATTATATCAGGGAGGCAGGCTCACAGCCACGCGTACTGCACAGCCACCAAAGGACAGCACTGCCCTGCTCTTCACAGTCGTGGCAGGAGTTAACGCTGAATTTTCCTCTTCCTCACCAAAGCTGGCCAGTGCAGGTCAGCACTCTTCTTCCACCTTTCTGCGTAACGATGAAGCTGGGTTATTCACCTTGAAAATACAGTTTTTAACATTGGTCAGTGTTATGCACCCTGTCTAGTTTGTAGCTTAAAAAAAGCCTTTCTTCACCTCTAGCTTAACCCATTTTGAAGTAGAACAGCAAGAGTGAATCAAGTCTCACTGGCTTCCAAATGAAGTGCTGTAACCCCAGCAGCATGGTGGCACCTACGTGGAGTTCACAAGCTAGACAGAAATTGAGCTGCGTGGCTCAGTCCTGCCAGGAGGTTTGAAAGCTTAGAGGTAAAATGGGAAGGAGGGTTTCTGGAGAAAAAAAAATAATTATCTAGGAATAACTGCTTGACACAATGGTCATTTTCATCAACTATAATAATTTTCATTAACATTATGGAACAAGAATTATAGACCTTATTTTCAAACTTCTATTTCCTTATTGGCAATTCATTTTACTTCTTATTTCCCATACATTATTAATTTTATCTTGCATCCTATCTCATTCTTTTTTTATCTCTTTTGGATGCCCAGTTACTTTTAGTTAAATATTAATAACCATCTTTTAATTTTTCCTGTAACTTGGAAAAAAAAAAAAAAGAGAAGGGTGCTGCAGTGGTTCTTGACTTTCTGAGGGATAATATCTCTGTATGGTGATGGAGGAATCCAAAAGGCAATGCATCTATCTCACCGAATATCTGGCCCAGGCTGACAGCACACCGATTGTCCTGCCACACTTATCCCATGGAAGCAGAAGATAATTTATGGAGCTGTGTGGCAATGTCAGAACAGATAAAAGGCTACCCTCCATGTTTAGTACACTGTGTCTCAAGACTTTTGGGGTGGCATTTGGGGTGGTTCCTGGCCTCTGATAATTATTTTACTTATTAGGCAGGAAGAGAGTAAATGTCTTTCCCGGCTCAATGATAAAAGAAACATTTCACACTGACTTTCCTTCTTGGCGCTGTTTCTGAGTTTAGACCATGGCTACTCAGAATACCCTCAAGCAGTGATGTATGTGTGTAGTCAAGGATATTGTCACCTTATCAATAGAATGAGGAAGGACATTAAACATGATAACATGTCATTCTGAATCACCTTTAAAATCTCTTGTTTCAGGACCACTTGTAAAGTGATTATTCATTTTAGATAGAAGTTAGTGCAGATTTATTCTTGTCTTCTTTTTCCTAAAAACGATCAATAATAAGATTTTTTTAAGCTGCCTGAGGGATTGAGAATCTTTATCCTTTGGGTGAAGTTGACACCTCTGACCAAGTCTGTGAAGTCTGTTAATGTGTGCAGTGTACTAAATGAGGTTTGCCTCAGACGTCACTCTGCTTTGCAAATTATAAAAAATAAATACAACCCTTTCCATGTTCTTGAACAACTATATTTCAATATTTTCCCCTGTAATTAAAAAATGCTTGATTCAAGTGGAAGCTTTGCACTCATAACTTGAGAATGTGATGCATGATGACCATGCAGGGAAAATATTTTTTGTTCAAAAATAAACATGATTCTGCCATCTGCCACTCAGAGTTGTCTTTAAAAAAACCCCAGCAGGTAACACTTAGAAGATAAAGATTTTTCCTATTACATACATATCCAAACAGACATACCTTTTAGTTATGCACACAGGTTCTCAGCTCTGTGTGTTACTAAGTTAACCACCTGTTTCAGAAAGATTTAAAAGACTTCACTGAGTTTTATTTAAATTAATCCTGCTTATGTAAAATTTATCTTTTTATTTTATCTACAAGAATTCTGAAGGTGCTAAAGGACAAGAAAGGTCAGAATTTTTAATAATTCAAGGAGGAAATTTGGTGAACTAAAAGATTTTAATTACTGGTGGAATAGAGAATTGATTGTTTTCTTTCAGGGTAATTAATTCAAATCCAACCTAAGATGCTCAATTGCAGATATATGCATGTGTGTGTATATATATGTATATGAATTTTTATTCAGCTGAGGAATCCTGGTGTCTCTAATTATTCAGGTGCACAGAACTACTCAAATAAGTATACATTGGGAAATCAAGGGCCTAAGTCTGTGTTTTGTGGAAATTGTTACTATTTGATCTATAATGCAGCATACTGGAATACAGGTACTTTTAGAAAATGGCAGAGCTAAAATATTGGTGCCAGTAGGGCAGCTGTTAACACAGCTGGAATTAAACAAGGATTTCCTCCCTTTTCCCAAGCAAACATGGAAAGCAAACTCTTATCAGCCTGTGTTCATCGGAAAGCTGGCAGGCCATTGACTACTGTCCCTTGTGCCGCCAAATCCTGCCTTGTTATCTTTTCTTCTCCTGTCTGTAGCTACTGCTTGTCCCTCTACCTATCTGAACACTTTAATTTCTTTAGGGCAAACATCATCTTTCTCGTGTATGCTTGTGCGTAATCCCAGTCCACTAACAGTCCTGAAACACACATTAAGTAATATTCAATATCAGGAGAGATCTAGGACCACGAGCTAACACTATCTAGGCTATTAATGCTCCTATAATTAAAGGGGTCACAGATATACTGTAGTTTGCTTTATTTTTATACTATTTCATTAATTTTATTGCTTATATAATTATGGATATAAGGAATTTTTATTGCAATATAGTCATAAAAATTGTTTACAGTTCAGTCTCTGTTGAAATGGCGGATTTCTTCCCTCCTTTTATTGTGCTTCAAAGTGTTTTAGGTGCTATCTGACATTAGAGAAAAAATTTACAAAAATTAAACAAGAAAAAAGGGAAGGAAAAGCAGAAAAAAAATTCCTTAAAGAAAGAGGTTTTCTCAGAAAAATTACTCCAGCTTCTGGGGTAAACATATAAGCTTTTGGCTGATTCTTTTACCTGAATCTCTGAACAACCTGCTAATGAGAAAGTGGAAGCAGCCATTTTCTATCCTCAACCAGAACAAGCAAAACTGAGATTTCTACTAAAAGTAGGTCATCTCCAGCTTATTAAAAAGCATAGTCTCTTGTAAGGACCTGATACAGTTTCAGACAGCATTGAAACATTACTTGATTAGTAGTTCTGCGTAATTTATAAAGCCACTTTATTTTGGTAGTATAGAAAACTAATATTGCAATTGTGGATTATTGTGGATTATTTTTTTCTTTCTCACTTGCTTGCTACAGATACACTGAAACAAAAATGCATCCACAGCTAAAATAGATGCATGTATAGACAATATATTTTGCTTTTTAGTAGCAAGGCGGTGGCCTGATGGTTTCTTCATTACAGAGGCATGATTTTTAGAAGTCTGGAGATTTGAGACATTCTTTTCATCCCAAAATTATAGAGATTTTATACTAAAAACTGATATTAGAAAGTTATCTAAACAGGAATCAATTGCCAACGTCTCATCATTACAAATATTTTCTATTCAAAAAGTGACACTCAGCATTGTCATAAAATCTATGGGATATTGAAAATGGAGCAAATATTGAGTTGACAGATTTGAAAATCACATATAAAGGAAGACTAAGTGGATTTAAAAAAAGCATATGAAACCAAGTGATTGTATAATATAATATCCAATATATTTTATATATTTATAATATTCTAATGGTATGGTAGATCTTGTGATATAGAGCACAGTTCTGGTCATGTCCCTTTAGAATGGACATGAGGGTTTTAGATTACAGGAATAAGCAGACATCTGTACAAAATGTTGATGTTTATTTTCTACTAAAACAACAATAAAAAGACGTGATCAACCCACCAATTAAAAAAAAAAGCACAAAGGAATTACTGAACATAAATGCCATTTTTCTTCTGTTCTATTATAATGTTAGATAAGCGTATATGATGAAATTGAAAGCAATTATTTTAAAGTTAGCAAAAGGAATTATTCTTTTACATAATATACAATTAGCTTGTAAAACCCTTTGTCAGAAGCTATGATTGAAGATGAGAGCATAAACCAGCCTCTGTGGATTAAGTTGTTTAACACTTCACAAGTAAATTAGGTGGGCATTTTTGCACTAAGGGAATGAGGATAGAAGAATTTCCCAATATGGAAAAAATGCTTGAAATCGTGTTTCTTGTATCTCCCCTTAAAGAAATGTTCCAGGTCATTGTTTAAGTCATGGTTCTAGATTGAGTTAATCACCCTGCCAGTTCTTACATAGCTCTATGAAAAGGTCCTTATTCACTGGAGATTATAAAGATATAATTACCCATCTTATGCACAGTGTCATAAGGGAGAAGTTGTCATCTTTTCAATGGTGTTTCATCCATCTGAGTATGTACCTGAATTCTGAGACATTTTTGACCCAATTGGTAAATCAGTTTTTGGGGGGAGGGCCGTTTTTAGGAAGCTTTGGGAGGACTCATAATCTTTAAACCGACAAATATCATGCCAGGACTTCGCTCTGAACCAATTATCTTGATCTAAAATGCTAATTAGACCTGTCTTGCCTATCCAATTAGTGCTTGATTGCATAATCAAAGTAGTGCTCCAACTACTCTCAAGAAACATACTGCTTTTCACAGCTAAGGAGGAAGAAAACCTAAAATGGCTGAAAGATTACTTCAGATAAGGAAACAAATGCAGATGCTGAGAAAACAAGAGATATAAAAATGTCTGCAAATTTTTCCTTACAACATATACTTATTGAGACACTGAATTAGATGTTGACTCATCTGAGCAAAGCCTACTTCTACAGCAGGTGCCATCCATCTCAAGAGTCTCTGCTTGTCTTCAGAGGGCAATGAGGGAGGTCCATCACAGGAAGACCTCGGTCAGATGCAGCAGGTAGCAGAGCAGAGCCACTCTCACACAAACAGCAACTTGCTGTGGCTCTTCTTGCTTCAAAGTGGTATTTCATCTCTTTGGAAATCATATTCCATAAGGTAAAGAAAGTATCATGCTGAGATTGTCAGCAACACTCTTCACTGCTCAAGTGGCTTTGTTTGAACAGCCGTTAAGATACCATTTCAGCTTCACATTTGCTCTGAAGGGGTAGCAAATAAAGAGTGTAAGTTAGGAAAAAAACAGTGTGAATTTCTAGGCACACACCTTCTTTGTATTGCACTTATGGTCAGCCAGCAGCAGCACCTGTTTGTTTTTAACTGACACTGGGACCCCGTGTCCTACTGTACGAGATGAAACGCAGCAAGGGGGTAATTGCTTCTTTCTCTTACCTTGGGGTGAAGTGGCTGGTGCTGCTGCAGACGGAGTCTCGGGGGGAAAATGAACCAAGCAGCACATTTTGCTGTGTCTGTACCTGTATGGATACAATTCAGTGGAGACTGAGAGCACAATCCAAATCCCATTAAGAAGCTCCTGTGCCTATTCTTGGAAAAGTCTTCTCCGATCCACTCTAGCATCACTTCCCAGTGGTGAAGCAATTGTAGTAGCACTTCTTCCTTTGTCTCATCCTAAAATGGAGAGCAGAAAGTCCTCAAGGGAGGGATGCAGGGAACGGCTTTATCTTTTCAGCTCTGCAAGGAGGAGGGGAGAAAAACTGTAAAGGCTCACCACGCTCGTAAGACTGCTTTGGCTACAGCTGGTGACACAGCAGAAACCATCACTTTTGAGGCAAAAATGAAAAGGGAGAGAAGTGGTATATGAATTATTTGATGTATGCGAGGTGTCTTATAGCACAGTAAAAGTTAACAAAGATGTTACATATCAGTAAGTTCAACACTTTTGTTGCCAATAACTCTATGATAATTTAGCATTGTTTTTTGTTAACACTTTTTATGGAGTTCAAAAAAATGCAACAACTACTTACCTTTATATATCCTAAATGGCATAATAGGGCTGTGCTTGTTGTTTATAGAATAATGGTCAGAACAGCTTTGCATAACCAGTCACAGTCAAAACTCATTTGCAACTTCTGTCAGCTACTTGCGTGGAACATTTTTGGCTCCTACCTGGTTTGCAGGAATTTGGCTGAGTTTCAAGACAAAGTTTTAAAGTTGTTTTGAACCAACATTACAACAACTGAAGCTAAGGAAAAGCTTTGCATGAATGAAAAATAAAAAAGGTAATTAGGATTCTTATATGATCTATTTTGCTAAAGCTATTTTGCTTTTTCCTTAAAAATTTGTGTGAAAAAAAATGGGATTATCTGTTTGCTAATCCAGTAACATCAAGCTGGAAAAACGTGTCCCTTAGACACCAGTATAGATGTATACATCATAAAAGATAAGCAATGTCTAGAGTTTGGTAGGTTACTTGCACAGTTGTATAGATTATTATTTGAAGGAGAGCTGTAGCAGTGCACTCTTTGCTGACACTTGGAAAATACAGTAAATATTTTGCTGAATGCGTCCACTGCTCTCAGCTTTGTGTGTAACACTGAACTTTTATGAAGTGTGTTATTATTAAGGATTAACTACAACATTACCTTTTAATAGGATCATAAATCTTTAATTACAGTTCAATATGGTACCAACTAAAATTGCTTTTGGAATGAAACCTTTTTATTAAATGGTATGAATAAGAACTTCTTTCAGAAGTAAAGAAATAACTTCTCAGGGAGAAGTTAAGGCATGCAAAACTCCCACTGACTTCAAAGGATGCCAGTGTTGGCCCACTGATTAACATGGAATTTACCTATCTGCCACTACTATTTTTACTACTTTTAATGCCCATTAAAAATTCAGATCCCTCTCTGATTGTTATATTTATATTTGTTCTTTAAATTCACAATGGTATCAGCTCTAATTATGTAAGAGATCTCATTCCAGGGAAGTGGCTCGTCATGACATCTTTCTCTGCTGTCAAAGATCAAGGCAGTGGAGAAACAGCAGGTTGGTGGAGAGACAGCTTTCTTCAAGAAACAAGAGTGTCCATTGAAACTATATTAAAAGTACAACTGGAATTTCTTGACGGATGAAACGTGAATGTCCATTACTGTCCTTGCAGCTGCAGTTTCAGCTCCAGCTTAGTTAGCTTCCCTGCAATGAACTCTCCCAATGCTTTTCTCCTCGGGCTCTGAGGCTGCCTGTGGTAGCGGGGCTGTGCAAAGGGAGGTGACTTTGTGCCTCAGTGATGGAGCTCCAATGCTGTAGTGATGGGAAAGTTTTTCAAAGGTGCAAAACTGCATATTATTAGCTGGAGGAATAATTCATGTACCTCCTAAAGGGTTAATTTCTAGGACCAAAGCTTTGATTCCCATTGTGCTCAGTTCAGAGGGCAGCCAGGAGGAGGCCCAAGGAGCAGGACATGTGGAACAGATAGTATATCTGTTTCTGGGAGGGTGTAATGCAGATAAATACTTTCCTGTTAGTTTAGTCTTCAACATTTTATTTTGCTTTGTTTTTCAAACAGCAGCTGACTTTTATATGGGAATGTTTTTTGGACCGTACCCTTGGATTACACCCATGAGTGGAAAGGCGATATATCCTACCCACTCCTAAACTTTCATTCAAGGCAAAGAGGAAATCTGTGCCAAGGAGAGCAAGCTCCACTGGGAAAAATATTCTTTGCAGCTGTGTCCTGAATGGATGTGTAAAGAGATAATGCTTCAATTGCAAAGCAAGGGAAAAAGGGGACACTGTTTTCACAGCAAATATTTTCCAGCCCACTGATGTAAAATCCAGTGTTTCCTTACTGAAGGATATGATGCAGGGAATTCTTTCACAGTTGTAGATAGACTGGGCAAAGCAAATGTTCACGTGCATTTGGTGAAGCCGCATCACAACACCTGCTGGTTAAAGCAGTCATTTCTGCTCTTGGTAAGTATAAAAGATCACTGGCAAGCAAGGTTATTATTGTTCCCAGGGCTGTTCCACAGGCTGTCAATTAAAATATAAGGTGATTTTGCAAGTGAAACCAAATTTGCTTTCCTTGCATGCAAATTTGCCTAACTGACATGTGCTTATTACAAAGATTAAAACACGGAGAAAGCTACCTCTGTATCATTCCCCTTATCCCTCTCTTGATGGGCATTACTCTCCTCATCCCTTTTTTTTAAAAAGAAAAACCCAAACAAACTGTCTCTGTTTTCCTCTCAGATTTGGAGTACCGACATAGTGTTTCACAGGTTAGATTACAACACGTTAACTTAAAAGTACTATAAGTACTATAAGTTTTTAGTACTATAAAGTACTAAAAGTACTATAAATAACTAACCTGAAAAGCCATAGAAAGGTAAGCAGCAGTAGCATAGCCATCAGCCTGGCTAGACTGCGTACCCAAGAGCTCTGGCAGGTGGAGACGGTTTGCACTGAAATTCCTGATGGTGCATCCATGCTGGCATGGCCATCAAAGTTAACTACTTTAAAGGTAACACCGACTCCTCACTCTGCAATCCTCCAAATACATGCAGATACACCTTAAGACATCCCTGACTCTTGTACTTGTCCTTCAGAAATAACTTTTTGTCCCATGGTCCAGAAGCAGTTGTGACGTTGGCATTGGTTAGCTGGCAAGCTTGCAAGTTTGAATGTTTTTGCACTAATAATTCAACAGGAATTTTGCTTCCCGCAGTTACTGAGTCTCACAGCTTGTGGTGAGTATTTCGGAAATGGGTATGATGGCTCCTAGTAGCACAGAGCGAGAGGAACACACTTGTAGTGTAAAATGGCACTGAGGGTGACACGTTTCAGGCTTTTTCTGTTTTTATTAATTCAGACTGCCTTGCATGTGCTGAACAGCCGTTTGCAATTGGGGTACATTATGTGTGCTGCTGGTGTGCATCTTCTGGGCTTGTTCTACCCCAAAAAAAGCAGTTCATGCAAGAGCTGGGTTTTAGGTAATGCCACAATGCAGACAAACAGCAATATCACAGGGCTGCGGAGGAGGTTGAAATAAAGGTTGCCTAAAAATCTCTTAATCTAAAACAGCAAACAGTGCTACACATTAATTAAAGCATTATGGTTTATTGCAGATAAAAGGAGTGGAGTTGGATGACTCAATGGTGCATTCCCAAGAGCAGCAAATTTGGATTTTTTAAAAAAATCAGATTTAAATGATTTTTCTATTTTACCCTGGTTTTTCAGTGCTTAGCTCTGTTTAGCTGCAGAAATGCCAGTAGGGTCTAATTTTTAACACCATCATATGTTGGGCATCTATGCAAAACCTTATAATTTACCGGAGTTCTTGCAATCTATTTTTACAGCCAATTCCCTTTGGCAATCCAACTTGTGATTTTATTTTTTAATATATTTTAAGGAAAAATATAGGTAGCTTAAAGTGACAAGAAAAAGGCATTCAGGAATGTTCGCATTTTCCTTTTCATAATCTGTTGCTAGTTTATTAGATTATGTTCACAAATGTATGACACAAATGTTTTGCCTATGTTTGTGAAATGCTCATATAACAAACTTCAGATTAGCATTTTTTTTGGTATACCAAACCTTCATACCGGGATAAGCAATTAATTTAATATTTCTTTAGCTTACACTATCTTGCTGACAGATATTTTCCCTAACAAAAAATTATTTTTGAAAAAAATTATGTGGTTGGTTTTTGGTTGGTTTTTTTTTGTTTGTTTGGGGGGTTTTTTTGTGTGTGTAGGGTTTTTTTTCTGGTGTGCTAGACTCTGAATGTGTTTTATAATGTCAAAGAGACTGAGGGGGCATTTCTCACTCCATTTCCTTGGGCTATAACTCACCACAGGATTGTAGAACTATAACACAGGGAGAAAAAAATCCCTAGTATTTCTCATGATATTGATATTACTGTGTATGCTGAATAAAAGACTGTTAAGTTAAAATCAAAGCTGGGTGGAACACGTGCCATTTATGTTTTAAGGGTTATTCTTATGGGTTTATTTCTTCGTTAATTCTTTTATTCACAAGGATTAATTGTGTAGGGCAAATAAGATAAACTGTCTTGTATAGAAGTGAAAAAAAAAAGTGGTCTCTGTACAATACATTTGCAAAGTCAGCAGCCCAGTTACAGTGATAATTTTATGCTGGCTTCTAGCATCTGGCACGCTGACCTCATGAACTGACAGAAAATCTGCACGTAAAACATGCATTCAACTTATTTTGGGGAAAAAGGCAGAAAAGTTTGTGCTTACCACACAAAACTGTCCTCTGTGCATATATCAGAGGGATGACATTTCCCTGGCAATGCCCAGGAGAGCACGTCTCGCTGGGGAGGCAGGTTGTCTCCAGAGGCTGAGGGTTCCCCTGGTCTCCCTGCTTCCCACAGGCGGCCTGGAAGCTGCTGCCCCTCACTGATGGATGGGGGGCGAGCTCTTGCCCCTTCAGGGCTGGAGATACTCAGCTCAATGGTCATGAAGTCTTTTTTATTCCATTTTTTTTTTCTCTTTCACTTGCCAGCCTACGCAGCTTCTGCTTTCTGCTTCAGTACGTTTTTCTGCAAATGTCTGAGCCAGAGAGCTGATGCCTGTGTTTTCCCAGAGATGAAATTCAGGCACACAAAAGTAAAAATTTAAGCTCTAGGCAGTGGCTTCCACTGAAAGGTGCTCGTGGCTATGGTATTACAGCATTTTCTGCATGATGGGGAATGTTTTAAAGCAAACATCAGCTGTAGCCTGGGACCCCATAGCCTCCTCTTCATCCTGCTGGATCTCTTGTCTTTCATCCTGCCCTGGCCCTCCTTACCAGAGTCTCAATTTCTCCCCATTTTTTAGCAATTTGCTGACATGATATCACTAGGAATGTTCTCGTGTCCTTCATGGAAAATGAACTCAGGTTTTGTGTGGGTGTTTTGGACTTTATGGCTTTTTTTTTTAGTGCTCTTGCTGCACAATATTGTCCCATGGTGCCAGGAGAATATAGTACTACTGTTTCAGGTCCAACCAAGGGGAGACTGCTTTTTATTTCAAAGCAGCCTGTTTTCAAGATTCTCAGCTACAGGAATTGCTGTGGCTATTGCCAGCCCTGACTCTAATGTGAGTGCTCAGGCCCTAAAGGGAAAGGAGGCTTTATCCTGCAAGTGGGTACTCAGAGCCTTGGAAGAGAGCACAGCATCTCAGTAGAGACAGCTAATTAGAAAGAGACAACAGGTTTCCACCTCATTTGAACTGCCATTTTTCATCTGCTTATTTGGAGGGGAGAAATCCAGATATTCTCCCTCCTTCAAAACTGAGAAATTCACTGTAAGGTGTTGCTACTGGGGTAGGACGTAGGTTTCTACTCTCAGCAGAGGGGAGAAGAAGTAGAAAATGAAGTTTATTAGTTTCATTAGGAGAAGTTGCATTTGGGGGAATTATCTCAAGACTGCTTGTCAGAAGCGTGTTTTAAAGATTTCTTATGCTTCTAATTATAAAGCAACAAATATCCAAAGCTCAGGAGCTGACACAACAGTAGAATGAAAATATAACCAACCTTATAAAGAGATCTCATTTCATTCTTTCAACAGCAAATGGAGTTGTGTTGGAAATGATGGGCACAGAGTGAATAAGGAGCCAAATCCATATGAAAACAACATAAAATTATACCTGCTATCACATCTTCTTGAGTTACAATCTCGTCATGATTTCCTGGCTAAGTCGGGCTTTGCTTTGTTAGTAGCTTGATAGGTGAGCTGATAAAGGAAACCCATCACATTTGTGGAAAGTGGTTTTTACAGAAAAGTAATCAGTGCTGCCATTCCCTCCCCCTTCCACAGCCCAAATCAGTACTGCACCTTACCCTTGCTATTCGGCTTCAGTGTTTTGGGCTGCCAGAGGGTGAGGCAGCAACCAGATCCTGGCCTCTAACACTGATTAACTT
The DNA here is from genome assembly GCA_013400135.1 of Rhinoptilus africanus. Taxonomy (NCBI): domain Eukaryota; kingdom Metazoa; phylum Chordata; class Aves; order Charadriiformes; family Glareolidae; genus Rhinoptilus; species Rhinoptilus africanus. The sequence continues at coordinate 869,358 of VXBO01010258.1, read as the reverse complement.
TCCCACAGCAGGTTTCACCAAAGAAGCCTATTAATCAGAGGTGCCCCGCTCAGGTTCTAAACTGGATAATTAAATTTTCCCTGCCTACATTACCTTTGTAGTTTCAATTACTTTACAGCTGCCTTTTTTTTTTTTCCCCTTCTTTTTCTGTTAATACACATGATTTCCTGAAATTGTGTATGGTATTTCTTTGCTCTCATACACGTGTCCACTGCAGATACATCTGTATTTGACCCACAGTAATTCTGCCCCGCGTGACATTTGTATAGCCCTTGCAGACACTCTAGCAACCAATGAATACATCTGTTTCCTTGGTGATATAACAGCGATTCATGATACATCATCCTTCACCATACTCTAAAAGAAGTATGCTTACCTTTTTTATGCACTTGGAAATGCATAAGAGCTGCATCATTTATGAGGGCATTGCCCTCGGCATAGAAGACTCAGAGACCTGGAGGACATCCTTCAGTTCAGAGCTCTTCCATGCCACCACCTAATCAACACATGGAGGGCAGGAAGCCTCTCTGATAAGAGAGGGTGAAGGCCCTGAATATTGTGTTTGTTCTCGGACACAACACATTTTTTAGCTGCCCCAGCTCTTAGCTGGTTCTTTGTTATTGCACCAAAAAAAATAAGGTTGAACCTGTAGCTTTGGTCACCAGAGCTATCCAGGAACATGGACATAAATTCCAAACAGTCAAATAAAACTTTGCACATCAAATGAGAACACAGAGCAGAAAGATTTGATTTAAGGCGTACTGATCCAGGTTGTTGCACTGATATAATTTCCACCCCTCAGAAAGGTTAAAAGGAAGAAATAATAAAAAATATTGTAACCAAGCTTATCTCTGAGATCTGTACCTGGTGTATATTGATTCAGCGCTTCTAATCCAGAGGAAGGCAGGGATTCTTGCATTTACTGTAGCAGTAATAAGGTGAAGTTGTACTTCTCAATGATGTTCCACTCCAAACACAAACACTGAATCAATATTCAAGGCTGCCGTTTCCTACTGGAAAAGCCCACAGCAGGAGAAGTTGAGGAATGAATTGCTCTCCCCACGTAGATTTTAACACATACGCTATGGGAATATGTTAGTTCTGTGCTTTTTACCCAGGCATTGCGAGAGGGTTCTTGGACTTTGATGTGTTCAGGTTTTGCTTGTAAGGATAGTTCAGATGTTGCTGTGAGATTACCACCGCTGGGAATCTGAAGGGAATCCGGATACTGAATTTTAATGCAGCAGTACAGACAGACCTTTTTAGCGCAACACCCCCCCCTCGCAAAGCAGCAGAGACCAGCACAGGAGGGCAGCTGGGGCAGGTCTGCAGCAGCCTGACAACGGTAAGGGGGCCCAGAGACCTTCCCTTATCTCATTAACTTCTATCACTTCATACATGTGAGGAGGAGAAAGGACAGAGAAAGGAAAAAGGAGTGACGACATATGGAAGGGGAGGAGAAGAAAACAGTCATCAGAGTAGGAACAAATACTGTGGGTTTTTTGGGAACTTAAACAGCTTTTGCTGTCTTGTAGAGCAATATATAAACATTTCCATAATTAAAAATATTAAGATATTAGAACTTGTGCAATAAAATGCATTTTCATAGCTGAAATAGCATTCAAATCCAAACTTATTTTCAATAGAGATGCAACACAAAATTTGGGTCCAATGTGAGTCGTCGTGTATCTATGCATTTAGGTCAGAATAAGTGATTCAAGTGTAGTGTTGTGTTTGGTGTAAGCAATGCTGACTTCTTTCTCTGCCCCATCCTCCCCTTTCCTGTCGGACTTCAGTAGGAAAACACTTTCTCTGAAGAGGAGTGTCAGTGTCCTCTTAACATCACCATTTATCTAGCCCTGTGCGTGACAACAGCTGGCTGCCGGCGTAAGGTTTATAGAGACTACGAGATGGGCTAGGAAGCCAGACAATACCATTGGCCTTGCTGTTGTTCAGAGTCAAATAAAGCTCTATCCCTGAGTGGGGGAACTATTCAGAACTAGAAATGAGTCTGATTTTCCATCTGCCTTGCAGCTACTTACTGTTAGCGGTCACTTACTCCTGGGGATGTTATATGCAAAGCATTAATTTTCTCAATGCACTTCATGTAGTGGTGTTCTTAATGAGTGTTGTCAGTGACTGTGGGACTGCAGTCATACTCTCTTGCTACCTCGCACATTTTTCAGTGTTATTTCATCATAGCCATTATCCATGCGTTCAGGACTGCTCTTTCAAGCACTCTGAAGGATTGGCAATGCCAGTGTTACTACACGGCAACATCAGGATTTGTGGTTTTCGGCATAAATGCATAGTCTACAAGCCATGCTATGAGTCATGTGGATGCTGATCATGAGTATAAACACAGAAATGCTGCATGTTCCTATGCGCGGTGTTTTGCTACTGAAACTATCACCCCAGGCATGAGTGCAAAATAGCCGGTCATTACAAGTGCTCTCATAGACACTTTTCATACTTGCTTTTCCCACTATGCAAAATCTAATTTTCCTTAATGTCACTCTGCTAGTACATTATTATCCACTTTTATGCCCTTTTGTGCTGCTGAAATGGTGAGAAAAACGTGCAGGAGCAGGGAATTAAGAATCTCAGAGTGTTTTGTGAATTGAGGGCTAGTTTCTTAATCATTACCATAGTCTACTTTTCTGCCTTCCAGTAAAAATTAAGTCCAAGTAAAGATAAACAGACATTGTTGCTTTTTGCTTGATTCTAGAATGTTTTCTGGTTTTTTAACACTGTAGGCTTTATTTTGAACATTTATTAATGTCACTGCTACAGAGAATCTCCACTGCATCCTGGTTCATCTTTTTATTGCAGATTGAACATCTTAGAAAGCTACAGAAACTGCACCCAGGACTTCTCAAAGTGGCGTGCCCATTGCTGTGCATCTGGCAATGCTACACCTGCTGAAATATTTGTTTGTCTCAGCAGCCCCAGGCACCTCATAGTTTAGCTGCATTTCTCACACTCTTAATCCAGTCTTACCCATGTGGATCAGCAGAACACCTGAGGGTCCATATCGTTGGGGTAACGCAAATCTTGTCATCCATTTACCAGTGAACACAGCATCCCCTAGCATTTCATGACTCAGGGCTCTGGTACTGCCACGATAATTGCATTTTAATGGTTGGATGGGCTTAGCATCTTACAAGTTTCTAGAAACATTTTAAAGACTGAACTTGTAAGTAACATCCCTACTACATGAGCCTTTATCTTTTTTTTTTTTTTTTTCTGCAGACCTAAGAACAAGTTTTATGCAAAAGTATAAACAGAGATAATGGTGCAGAAGATATTTTCTCTAACTCTTGATGGAAATGGATATTAAGTGAGGTAAGGCATGGGAGAGGAAAAAACATTTGTTGATATTCTGCTTCTTATGGCTTTTCCTTTCAGCTCATGTCACTGTATTGAAATGCAACATACACTAATTCCTGACTGTGATTTACAGTTATTCTGGATATTTTCATTGGTTGCAGTACAGTTTGTCATGCATGTTATCTGAGCATCCTATGCTGACAGCAATTTAAAAAAAAAAAAAAGAGACACTTTGGGGCTTTGAGTCTTCATGTATTTACTCACAAATCACAAATTTTTAATACAGAAGAAAGCATTAAAGCATTTGTCTTAATCCTCATCTGTCATGAGCTGTAACATTTTAGTCTTCTACAGGGCAAAAAAACTTGGTTTGATGAAAACCTCTGTGGTGTTTGGCAAAAGCATGTCTTCTAGAGAAGTGTCCAGTCTTGATATGATGAAGTAAAATAAGACTGAACCAGCAGTCTTGCCATGTGTGTATTATTATTAGTGTATAATCTCTCTGTCTTAATTTCAAACCATTTGTTATTTTTTCAAACCATTTGTTATTTTTTGACCATTCTCAGTTATAGAGCTCTTAATAATCAGTATTTTCTTTCATATATACATAAGTGAAATTACTTCTCAAGATCCCGCTTCCCCCACTGAAAAAAAAAAGGTCTACCACATTTCTTGGTAAACTAAATACGCCAGATTCTTTCAGTTCTTCTTCTTCAGTCTAGAATTTTCCAAAACTACAAATTGCATATGCCACAATGATCCTCATTCAGACTCCCCCACTACTCCCCTCACATGCATCATTCTACAAATACAGACAGCAGAGACAGAGATAAATTCCTGCTTTGTTTTGTCAAAGTCATTGTACATAACTGACATGGCTTTCAAAACTCACTTGCACCCACTCAAATTATGGACAGAAACGCCTCTCCTTGATCTTGCAGTGGGTTGTGTAATTCGCAGAGTGTTTTTACCGGATACCGAGCAGTGGGAACTTAAAAAGTGCAGGAGTTTTCTGCAGCACCAGCAGGGAGCAGGGTAAGATGCACATGCATATAGACCTGCCACAGTTTTGAGGAAAAAACTTCAGTGCCAGTTAAAGGCAGTTCTCAAAGCATTTGTAGCAAAGGCAGTCTTAAGCTGCAAAAATTCAAATCAAGATCTGTAACAGCCTAAGGAGAGTTTAGGATGGTTTATAGTAGAAATTTGTAGCTATTCTTCAAAGCTCTGGAATTTAAAAAGCTCCTAAAATTCAGATCTAGGCTTTTGGCTTAGGTTTAACTCTAATTTGCACAGAGCTGTGAATATAATGTCTTGCACCAGCCTCCTCCCTATCTTCTCCACATTTTCCTTTCCTTAGACCAGCCACATGAAATTGCTTCCATGAAAACAAATACCAGCTATGGAGACAGAACACCCTTTTGTTGCTCTAATATGACATTCCAGTATAAATATGAAATTAATTTTGTTAGTGATATTAAAGCATGGAACAAGAAAAAAATGGGCTTTGATCTTGGGTCTTGCTCACACTAGACCCAAACACTAGCTAGTTTCACATGCAGAACATGCTGTTAGGTTAACCAAGCCTATTAAAGGCAAAAATCAATACCAGACAATCTTCAGATAGACCTAGTTATACCATATTTTGCTTACCTTACCTTGCATAATTTCAGTCTCTAAGCGCTTCCTAACTAATTTTGGTTTTATTCCTCACTCTGCACTGTCTTAATTTTGTAGATTAACCTTGTTTAAACCTGTGTCAGTTCAACTTTGGAAGGAGACCCTCCCAATACTATTGTGGCTACGTAGCTTATTACAACTAACTTTACAAGTCCATAAAATTGTGGGAGACCACCCAGACAATTCTTGGAAAACAATCTAACCTACGTGGTATTTTGAAATTACCTGAAGACCCAAATGCTGGAATAGATGTAACATGAGGAGGATCCAATGTGGCAACTGCTCCATTCCTCTGGAAAGAATGCTCGGTAATTTTCTCTCTCTTGTTGGGGGATATTTAAGATAGGAATCACTATAAATATAAAACAAACCTTATAACTCTGTAAAAGTATTTGTCTCCAAAACAGTTTATAATATACTATAATAATATCTAACCAAGTGCCTACCTGTCGGCAAAATAAACGCCCTTTGAATAGCGTAGGTAACCGATTAGAAAATTATTAAAATCGTAACAGAAAAGAAAATTGATCCTGTGGAAAACAATAGGGCCAACCCTAAAAAATGCTGACCACCTGAAAAAAAACCACTGTAGAGAAAGTCTGATTTTGATTTTAGGAAGCCATGTCCCTGACATGCTGCCTGATGGCTCTCAGTTGCTCACCTCCCCAGGCTGTTGGCACAGTGGTAGCAGCCAGCAGAAGGGAAGGTTTGATAGCCGAACGCTTGAGCCTCAACCAGCCATAATGGTTGGGCAGTAACGTACTGGGCTGGTTGGTGTGTGGGAACACATCCTTGTTGCCCAACTTCTCCTTTCATGACAAAACTAGGCTTGTCTGGGGAATGCCTTTTACTTTGTAAAAATTAGTAGCTAAATTCTCTTCTAGTTGGTCTGACAGTAAATTAACCACAAATACTTATAATGTGGAAATGAAACAGAGAAATTTATCTTGATTTTGGGGGTATTTTTCTTTAGGCATGTGTTGGCATGGACTTTACTAAAAAGAGTATACCACATATTCTTACCTTAAGAATTATCCTTCTAACTTCTAATTAATTTTGCACGTTCTCTGAGATGTACTTTCACCTCCCAGAAAATCCATTTCCTCTGATTTGTATCAAGTGTTCATTTGCTGCTCCTTCTTGAGATTTCTCACTCCCTAATTCATGAATCCATTAAAAAGCTTTCCTTTGAAAAGTTGCCCCCACTGCTGTGTCAATTATTTTCCAGTGTTGGTGCTGGCAAGTAGAACTTGTGACTCTCCTGAGCAATTAACCTGGCAGTTATGAATAGCAAACACCAAGCACTGTAACAAAACGCCACTGAGTTGGGAGCCATCAGGCAAAGGATTGCACAAAGCAGCTAAAGGAAAATGTAATTGTAAAATGGTTAGCGCATCTGATTTCTTTGAACCCTTGGCAGATGACATGCTTAAGTAATGGGTTTGGAAAGCTCAGTCTTCTGCCTTCCTTTGTTCTGGGCCCTGTGGAAAAGCAGTAATGTGTACGTGTACATATATATATATAGGTATGTGTGTATATTTAAACAAGGAACGGCAAGCAGACTGCAACACCATTCTGTATGACTGGGTTTCTTCAAAATATGTGGATCACTGGGTGGAAATAGGGGTCTTTCAAATCAGAATCAAAATTGACAATAAATCACAGTTATTTTACAGCAATCCTTACATGGATAGAGAGGCATTTGTGCTCAAACCCACCCTTGCCTGGAGCCCAGTGCTCCGTTTCACATAAGCAGGCTCACTGGTTTTATCGAGAGTCCTTACCACTGTGCTCAGCCTGTCTTTTTCTCTGTGAGCTTGCCTACAGCATGATGTGCCTGAGCTGCTCCAGACACAGGGCAGGCAACACTAATGTGCTGCTTTATGTGCTCATCCTGCGGGAGCTGCTCCTGCGAGGGTCCAGTGCTACAATGCAACACCCGCCTGCGTTGCATCACTGTGTGTGTAGGGCCACTGCTTGCTGCATTTTCTGAAACAATTACCTCTTGCTTCCCCCCTCCTCCCACCCTCAATGTGACTTCTCTGAAATCAGCCGCTTCTCTGTGGCTCACCACGCTCTGTGCCTGGGCTTGGCAGGGTGTGTGCTGCACTGGAGATGGGAACCAGACCCTAAACCAGTGAACCCGGTAAAAAAGCATACAGAAAATTTACATCTGAACTGCTGCTTGCATGTGCCACATCGCTCTCTACTGTAGATCATACTGTTTTGTGACTTTTAATTGATAGGAAACTCTTTTAGCGTGTAATAAAAAGTTACTTCGTAATTGAATGCAAATACTCAGTACCTTTGGCAATTGTTTTCTTCTATCTACCCTATTGAGGAATGCTTTATTGTCTGATTTAACACCAGTTGCTCATGATGGCAGTTGCCATGTACTGGATATTTGAGATTAGTCCAGGATTCTGAAATTGTCTTATCATCTCAAAACTTGATCTGACTTGGTTGGTGCTAAAGAACATCTGAAGGTTATTGTAACTTGTATCAGGTACAGACAATCCTGTATTTAGTACTGTACTATATGCTTTGTGAAGTGTAACAGCACTAAAGTTATACATTAGCTCGATGAAATGGAAGTGTTCTTGCATATTACATTAATACCAGTTAATAGGGAATTAGTGCCACCTAATGTAAAAATGTAACCCAAGTGTCTCTGATAGTATAAGGGAAGGCTTTCTCATTCTCTCTCTTCCATTTGCAATAAACATTAGTGAAATAAAAATAACCATGGATTATGAAGCTGCTAAATATTATATATTCCTATGCTATTAAATATCATCTATTCCTATTACATAAACTTTACCTTTGATTAGTAAGAAATACTCTGTTTTATTCTGAGAAATTGGCCATTTCGTAACGCTCTAAAGGATTAACGGTGGTAATGAGATACTTCCCTGTCAGAGTCTTGTGTAAACTATAATTATTTTGGCCCCAGTTCTGCAAACGTGTACGCAAGTTCTTAATTGCGCTCAGGTGAGGGGAATTAAGTGCACGTATAAATGTTACTGTGAGCAGAAGCTAGGTCCTATGTGTAGCCTTTTTTCCTTTTACTAAAGGTACAAGTTTGAATTCCAAAGATGACTCAGTCTCTCTGGCTATTTTATAGGAGAAAAATAATCCTTTAATAAAGATTAGTGAGAGCAAAGATAAATATAGTGAAGGAGTGCTCTGGTTCCCCAATAATTACCTATCATCAGATATCTTCTGTCTGAATTGAATTTGACAAAAGAAAGAACAAAAAGGAAAAAGAAAAAATTAAAATTGCATTTTCGCCCAGAACCTTTTTCCCTTTCTCATGCACCAGCCTTCTCGCGTGCTGGCTGCAAGCATCCTCCACCTTTCAGTTGCTCATGAGGACTAAGCCTGTACGGCAATGCCTGAACATTGAACACTTAACCCAGCCCATGGGTTTGCTCCTGCCAGTCCCACTCAGGACAGTGCTCCCAGGGACTGTGAAGAAAGCAAAAGTCTTTTCAGCATCTAGATTAAAATATCTATTCTAGGAAGATACAATACATGGAGGTCTATAGCTTCTGTGTATAAAAAAGTGTATTTGACATGAGGATGAGTTAGTTTGCTGAGATGTAGTCACATGAGTCACCCCTGCCCAAAGATGATTTAACATTAACACAGTGACTTATATAAAGATACAGATACATATTGCAGTATCTAAAGTGATCTAAGTAAGAGAGTGGCTTGTAGTCTAGTTCCTAAGTCACGAAGTTCTTGTTATAGTCATAGTTAAAGGTTTTGCTGAGAAAGCTTTGTTTTACCTTTTCAACTAATGTTAATGCCAACATATGCTGAAGCACATTATTACAGTTGATATTTTAGAAACAATACATTTGTGCAAAGGTTGCTTTAGACATTGCCACTGTTAATCATAACAGGCCTTCGGGTGTTTGAACCGGGATGCATCTGGGTATTGATGAAGGAGAAGCAGCTACTGGTAAATACTTTATTTTGTTGGTTTTATAAAAAAAGTATACTAGTGCATGACACCTTGAAAAGAGTCAGAATGAAGTATCAGTAAATGATATTGGAGCTTTTGAAAATATTTAGTTCATAATACTATCAGAGAATCACAGAATAGTAAGGGTTGGAAGAGACCTCTAGAGATCATGTAGTCCAACCTCCCCACTAAACCAGGTTCACCTAGAGCACGTTGCATGGTATTATGTCCAGGTGAGTTTTGAATATCTCCAGGGAAGGAGACTCCACAACTTCTCTGAGCAGCCTGTTCCAGTGCTCTGTCACCCTCACTATAAAGAAGTTTTTCCTCATGTTAGATGGAACTTCCTGTGTTCCAGTTTGTGCCCATTGCCACTTGTACTGTCACTGGGAACCACCAAAAAGAGTCTGGCCCCATCATCTTGACATCTGCTCTTTAGATATTTGTAAGATCCCCTTTCAGTCTTCTCCAGGCTATACAAACCCAGGTTTCTCAGCCTTTCTTCATAAAAGACGTGCTCCAGACCCTTGATCATCTTTGTAGCCCTACACTGGACTCTCTCCGATAGATCCTTGTCTTTCTTGAGCTGGAGAGCTCAGAACTGGACACAGCACTCCAGATGTGGCCTCACCAGCGCAGAGTAGTGCGGGAGGATGACCTCCCTTGACCTGCTGGCCATGCTCTTTTTTAATGCACCCCAGGATGCCATTAGCCTTCTTGGCCACAAGGGCACATTGCTGGCTCATGGTCAACTTGTTGTCCACGAGGACTCACAGGCCCTTCTCTTTCTGCAGAGCTGCTTTCCAGCAGGTTCACCCCTAAACTGCCTTGGTGCGTGGGGTTATTCATCCCTAGGCACAGGACCCTACACTTGCCCTTGTTGAATTTTAGTAGGTTCCTCTCCACCCAACTCCCTCGCCTGTCCTGGTCTTGCTGAAGGTGGCACAGCCTTCTGGTGTGTCAGCCACTCTTTGCAGTTTTGTGCCATCAGCAAACTTGCTGAGGGTACACTCTGTCCCCTCATCCAGGTCATTGATGAATATGTTGAACAAGACTGGACCCAGTGCTGACCCCAGGGGAACATCACTAGCTACAGGCCTCCATCAAGATTCTGTGACACTGATCATAACCCTCTGTGCTCTGGTATTCATCCAGTTCTCAATCCACCTCACTGTCCATTCATCTAACCCACATTTCCTAAGCTTGCCTATGAGGATGTCATGGGAGACAGTATCAAAAGCCTTGCTAAAGTTGAGGGAGACACCATCTGTGGTTCTCCCCTCATCAACCTAGTCAATCATGCCATCATAGAACACTATCAGATTTGTCAACCACTTCCAGCCGGGCAGAAAAGCAACTGCATTGGTTTGGTTGTTTGATTAATAGTGTCATAAATGAAGTGAGGAAAATGTGCTCCATCTCATCTTGACTGTTTTATTCATGAATTACGGTGAATGTTATTGAAACTGACCATGCAACTTTTAAGAGCATTACAGCCAAAACGTCAGCATCTCTATTTCTAATGTGAATTTGGTGAGAACCACCATTTGCTTACACTAACATTTATAGTATGATAATTCACTTTTCTTAAAATGAAATCTGATATTTATAAAAATGATAAAGTCAACTAAATCTTAAAAAAACCAACCTACAATGTGTCTCAATGAACTTGACTTTGTGAACCATTAGAAAGAAAACTGTTATTCTAAGACATAAACAATGAACATTGTGAGGATTTATACAATAAATTTCAGCACAGTCAAAATGTTTCTACCAAAATACAATACTTAGAGAGAAAAGTAGCTAGATGAGATGTTTTGACTCTGACAATATGGAATGACTGATTTTAAAAAACTTTTAATAAATAAACTGCATACATTTCCTTCCCCACCAAAGTAATTTAAAAAATGCACTATCTTTAAGTGATAGCAGATAATAGACAATTCAAAATGTAATTGTAAAAGCAATTATTTGTGCCATGCACACATTTTTTTTATTACAGCTCCAATTTAGTTTATATTTTTGTTACCACAGTGTAAATTATAAACATGTTTGTAGCTGCCTTTATGTCAGGTTATATAGTTAAAACATAAATTGTCACTGTCAGGATTACCGCTCATTCTGATGCACAGAAAATGCAGTATGGAACAAATTACAGAAAGTTGCACACTCTGGCCTTTGAGATAGTTGCATGAGTTTAATTGTAAAAGGTTTGCCTATTTCCGAGAGTCTTTGATAGACACAAATGGAAAGTTGAGGTGCTTCCGCTGAGCTAAGATAGACTATTATGTTGGAACTATCTTCCAGGTGCTAAATGGTGACATGCTTCTCCCTAAAATGTGTCATCTACTCCTTCTGAAACCCATAATCTTGTACAAGTGGAGGGAGAGCTGCAGTGCCCACCCTACAGCCACATGGGAGGTCCTCAGGCCCAGCGTGGACTCCCCACGTGGTCTGGTTCCCTGCTTTTATTTTCCTAGTTCATCTAGTTTTAATTACAGATGACCTTATTTTTTGCCCCCAGCATGCAAAGACAAAATCATCCTGCTGCGCTGAGGAAAAGGGAAAGCAATTCTCCTTAGGATCATTTTAAAGCTTTGATGTGGTACCTCAACGTGAAAGAGAGGCCCTTGACATGCAACCCCTTGCAATGGGTTCTGTGCAAACTCTTTGCAGATGCAGGCATCTCATTCTTAAAAACAGCTGAGCAGTGTCAATGCCTCCATTGGCATTACAGGAGCAACCTGACATCAGACACTGCACCAAATAAATGAATGTTACGGATCTTACTTGTGTATATGCAAAGGGCTGAATACCTCTTTCCATGAGTCAGATGAGTACTGAACTCTTTTTAAGGTCCAGACTGTTGTAACCGTAGTCTCCCCCTTTCCTACCCCCATGCACAAACTAACCTCCTTACAATGTTCTCTTCAACAAAATTTCACAGGCATTTGAATGTATTTCATGTGAAAGCAGTTGGCTTTCTGAAAATGTAACCTGTTTCAAGGCAAAAAACCCATCATACCATCATTTATCAATACCAAACCATTTCAATAGAAGTGCCCACACGGTCGTTCTCTTGCTGAGATGTTCTGAATAGTGGCAGCTGGTAGGATGCTCAATCATACAGAGTTCTCAAGGACAGAGGTCTAAGAGGTGAATATCAGGGACCAGCACTATCCCTCCTTTTGGTTGGATAGCCTGTGTAACAACAGCTGCAAAGCTAAAAAAGTGAGCATAAGCCCCCTCATTTAAACACCCAAAAGCTGCCTGAGAGGGTGTTTGCCCACAACTGGGGGAGTAATTGAGGAAGATGACCGTCAGCTGGATCAAACAGCAACTGGGACTTATAAAGAGACTTTGGAAAAAGGAGGAGCCAGCTTGAAAAGAAGGGAAAAAGCACCATGAAGCATATTTGGGGCAGGGGAGGGCAGGGGGCTGCCTGCAGCCTTTGCAGCTGGTGTGGGGGCGCTTATGTGCCCCCAGGTTCCATGTCTCTGAGTTGGCACGGGAAGGTGTGAGGCATCTACAAGTGCATATTAACATTTTGCAAGTGTCTAACATTGTAATGAATCTCCTCTATTGCTGGTATTGATCCTGAACAGATGGCCAGTTATTTATGTGCTGTTAATAAATCAATAAACTGATCTTGATTTGATTTAAACCACCTGAACTGAGGACGTTTTCCCTGTAACAATTATATATTTCAGTGGGATGTTCTGGGCTTTGGTAACTTCTGCTCCCAAGATTTCTTGTTCTTTCCTGTAGTTTTGCCCCTTTCCTCTGCCCCAAATTTCTCTATTTGTTAAAGATGTCAGAAAACTAGCTTCTAGACTCTAGTGGAATCAGGAGGGGTTTTTTTCCATTTTCCCCATACCATCATTTTGTGAGTGAAGGAATGGCCAAATAGCCTTCTTACTAAGACAATTTCTATGATTATATGTAGAACTTACATTCACCAGTTCCTGTAAAAAGGAAGGGAAACGTGCTGAGTACTGGCATGTGGAAAATAAACAAACAGAAAAAAAATCCACCTGTAAAGCCCAGAAGCGAAGATTTCTACATGATCCTGTACCCTTCTCTGAGTACATTTAAATTCAATTAGCACATTGAAGACATATTCCCGAGCCTTTAGTTCAGCTGTGACTTCTGAGGTGAAAAAACAGACAAAAACCCCTTTCCAGGGGAATTTATTTGTAAGTCTCAGGCTCTCTACTGCATTTTAGAGATCAGTGAGAGGGTGCAGGAAGTCACTGCAGTTTTGCTTGACTGTAATCTCTTCCTGCTGCAAGGACAACGAATGCCTTTTCCCAAGCAGGCTGGTTTGTCTGTTTTCTAAGCCATTTATTTGAACTACCTTCCATCAAAAGGAAAAGAGCATTTTGCTGTATCAGATTTACTGGAAGATTCATATTAAGCCACAAAATGGTTCTTCTGCACGCTCCTGTGATCAAACTGCGTACAGTAAGTGAAACTGGTCCCTGCATACAGCAGCAGTGCAAGGCTTATTGCATTTCTCAAGTCCCAGTTATGCTTTCAGAAAAGTGCATTGGCATTATGAAGGCCAATTTGTCCGCGGATGCATTGCACTCAGTATGATCCACTTGTCCTACATGGTGAGTTTTATCTAAGGTTTTTAAGCTTGCCTTTTCCTGCAAGCCAAACTCTTCACAAACAAATTTAACCTTGAGATTTTTTCTGGAATTTTATGTTTCAGAAGAAATATCTGTGTAATGTGCTACAGGATGCTGAATAATACAGATTATTCCTGTTTTGCAATGAAATTTGTTAATTTCTGGCACTTAAAAAGTGTACATTTCTGGACAACCACAGCGTCATATATTCAAGGGAGGGAGGATTTTCATGTGATTTATGCATGCTCTGATGTTAAGAGGTGTTGCTTTTGCAGGAAAACTCCCTCTTCCTCTATACTAAGCAGTGATAAAAGTAGCTGGTGTCTTTAGAGGTGACAGATGTCAGTACTTCAAAGCTCAAGAAAAAAAATTAATTGTCTACCATGTTTAGAGAATTGTGCAAGTCATCCTGCTTTGAAGCACTGTGACTAAGAGATTCGGATGCACTCCATCTGCTCCTGGTTGATGGGTACTGCTGAAAATCGACCAAGTGAGCAGTCGTCAAGAGGTAGAGTGGGAAAGGTATTTGCGCTCCTTTCAATTGCTAAAGACAAGGTTGCAGTGGTAAAGAGGAAATAATGAAAGCAAACGAAAAGGTAAGAAGAGCTGATGCTACTCCTTTTTCTGACCTTTCTGCATGGCTAGGTACTGTGAGATAAATCGGTTGCAGTGAATGAGCGCAACCTCCTTGAGACACAGCCTAAGGGTACGGGGTGGTCTGTGGCAGAGAAGTCCCGGGCACTCCTGCCCAAACTAACTTACTTTTGGACCCCAAACACAGCCTGTGATGCCCTCAGCTGGTCCAGCACAGTACTTCTGGGGACCACTTCACGAACCAGAATCAGAGGGTTTATCTGTCTTAAGAAAAATGTGGGTTTCTGAATTTGGGTCTTTATCTGCACGCACCTAGTCAAAGTGTACCGTACAGCTGAAAGGATCCCATTTATTTTGGAAGTGTTATAGTGACAACATGGTGATATTGTGAGATCCTTCTCAAATGCCCTCTTGTATTAATCTGAGACATCATCCTTTATCTCCAATCCTGAAAAACTGTTTTGTATGTATTTCTTTGTTGGATTTATATAGTTGCATAACAGAGCAAGAGCTGATAGGGTCTTTATTTTCAATTAATTTTCTTAATGTAAAAATCATGTTTGTCTGTTCTTAAATGCATACACCAAACCAATGGAAAGAAACACAAACATTTTATCTGAGTCTGAATTGTCATTGGTTTGGACTTCCTCTCCGCTAAAACAGGGCTCCAGGTTTTTTTGCATGTACGTTTCTGATCATATAGGGCATGAGCTACCAGTACAAGAAATGTTGTACATATGTTTACATTTCATGCTACCTATGCCAAACATGTGCCATTTTTTCATTTCATTGCAAAACACAGTAAACTTTCTTTTCCTCTACAGCTGATTTTTATTTCAGAAGAGTTTGAGGAAATGTATATTGTGTTTTCTGATGACAGTGGAATTGAGTCAAATACTTGATTCCAATATGGATTTCCTACTGTATATTAAAAATTATGTAGAGATCTGATTGTAGCAGGTTTATTTGTCAGAGTGAGATCTTTAAACACATACCTCACAGTGTGATTCATTTCTATTAAATTAGTTATTCATCCTCCACAGTGTAATCTTTTCAGGGAGATATCTAACATAGTTTGAATGCAAATTTAACCCTAGGGAAATAAAAAACATAGGAGAACCAATGTAGTCATATTCCATTTCCATTAGTTCTTTCATCTGTTAACCTCAAACTTGTTTCAGGCCATACCAGATAAAAATGCTGTCATTCTTACACTTTATTATGTCATTCAATATATTTTTTCCCTGGAATTGAATTATGTTTGTTTCTGAAAAACAGCATAACTTTAGACAGAGTTTGGAAAAAATCTTTTGTAGTAACTACCTGTATTTATATTTTGTGTCCACAGCATGCCAGAGCCAGTTCATGTGTTCTTAAGAAGAAAACAGGTATTGAGAACATCATCACTGATTTACAGGGTAAGCCTAAATGATTTCTAGGCAATGTCATGAAGTTATGAGAGCTGCTGTTCATACATTCCACTACTCTCATGGATGCGATAGCTCTTAGGAGTAAAAAAGTGACTAGAGCAATGGCACCCGGTTTAGCCATCCTTGTGCAAAGCTATGCTGCCCCAACGAGACAGATTGGGGCCATGCATTATCATACTCTCCTTCCTCACTGATTTCAGCCATGTTTGACTGGAAAGTTTTCTAAAAAGCTGTTCTTACAAAAATATCTACCTACATATGTGTGCATCTTCGGGAAAAGGCACCCTGAGGGGCTAAATTAAAATTTATGATCTTGGGACCATATAGCACAGAAGGAGACTTTGCTCTTTGAGGAAGTTTGTTCTTTTATTGCTGTAGGCACTGCAGACTACACTATTTGCATTGAACAATAGCAAGAGTGATGAAAAATTACTAGATTTGAAAGAGAGTATTTTGTTGTCAGTTTGTGGAAAATCTGGCTTCTAACCTGCAGAACTCAATGAGGATCTAGGAGTGCAAAATGCTGCAAACCTGAGTTGAAATCTAATTCTTCTCGTATTACCAGCAAAGGGTTACTGTCTCATGACTTAATAGTGATCTGAAGAAGACGTGATTAAAACCTGGAGCCCTCCAGTTCGAATTGACCTTGGCATCTTGATAACTGCAAAACAGATATATTTTCATCAGCCCTGTCCTGGTTCCGGCAGGGAGGGGGTTACCTCTCCCCGGCCCGGGGGTATAAGTATTCCATCCCATGAGAGCCACGGCTCCCTGAGCTGCCGGGAGGGGGCAGGAAGTCCCCGCTTGGAGTGGGCGGGGGCATCCCGGGTGCGGTCGGTGAGCAGCGGTTCCCTAACCGCGTCTGTATACTCCTCTGTCCTTGTTATTGTTGTTTTTGTGTTACCTTTGTTATTCTATTAAAACTGCCGTTGTCTCAGCCCACGGGTTCTGCCCTTTCCTTGTGCTTCCCATTCAGGGAAAGCCTGGAGCAAGTAGCGCGTGGTTCTTTGTTGCCATCTGAGGCCAAACCACGACAAGCCCCTTCTTTTAATTTTCATTTCTGAAAAGAGCTGTAGCTGAAGCAACCACAAAATTCGTGTATCATTTTCAGAACAGTGTTGGCCTTTGAAAAGTTTGCACTTGCTTCAAGAAAAGGGGGAAAATATGTATAATATGTGGTCTGCCTGTTGGAGCCCCACTTAACAGACCTGAGAAGTATGTTCTATGTAGCAGAGAAATGAACAAATGAAAACCTGAAATGTTGAAAACCCTTACGAGATAGCAATTGCATCCTCTTTGCTCTCTTCAAAGCATTCGTAGACACCATATTACAAAAGCAAGCAAGAGGGAGCGGAGAAGGGAAACTGGTGTAAAAGAGACTCCCTTTGCAACTTTTATTCTGGAAAGCTCTGAAGAAGCAGGTGCTGTTGTTGGACAATGTTGGCCTGCGAAAAAGCCACAGCTGAGTACCTATGCGGTTGTGACCTACAGCCATTAATGCAAGATATAGCTGGAAGAATTGTTCTCATGTTACTGGTATTGTTCTTGGATTACTCTGACTAGATCCCCAGCTGTGATTTTATAATGTGCAATTATATTGTGTTCAGTGAGGTTATTATTCCCAGGAAATAGTAGCATCGATGGAGTATCTGTACTCTGGGAGCATGAACTTCGCTTTGGCTGTAAACATGGCAACCCTGGAAACAGACCTCTGAGAACGAAAATTGCTGGATAGACAAGGAAGTTGAATGTGAAAAAGCAATGCATTGCAGGTATGGTAAATGAAAGTGTCAGGATGCAAAGGGCTGGCTTATTGCCAGGATGGAGGCAGATTTGCCAGGGTTTTTTGGTGATGGTCAGTGCTTCCATGCAACTTCTGTGCTTCCTGCTATGAATTCATCCTAGGTCTGTTGGAGTAGCCTCCTTGAAGTGTTGGCCTGAGAAGTGTGGTGTAATCCACAGTCTTTCATCCATGTGTGCAAATTTAGCAGGTAAATTGCAGCCCACAACTCAGGAGTTAATTCAGATTTCTTCTAGCTCCTTTAAACAAATGCATCTACAATATGAGAACACAAACAACCATCAGTTCAGCATGACAAACCATTAGAGGCACTAAGAAGATGACATATTTTTTTACTTCCTCTGCTACTAATTTCAAGTTTTTATTCTGGCACTTATGCACTTACTAACAAATAATAGCCAATTCTGTTATATTTCATTATATCATCATATTTTGTATAGTCAAGAACAGGCAGCTGAATGAAACCCTGTCAGTGAAGGCCTGTATTATGCAGATTATTTCTATGTCAAAAGCTTGTTTTCCTTGACCAGTGTTTAATGTTGCACTGTAGTAGCAGTAATAACTGCTCGCTGTGGCAGTTTTCCATGAATTTATACAAAGTCATTGACATGAAAATTGAGCAATATTAATCCTCTTTTATTCCACATCTAATTGTTGCAAGGCAGGCGTCCTTCCCTTCTGTCTCCTAAATTTTAATATGTATTATACCATGTGTAATTAAATACATTCAGAAGGCAACTTGCTTTGAGACTTTTAAGCCTTGTTTACTTAATTTTAAAATGTTTTATGGTGAAATAAAAATTTACAGTACTCCAGCTTACAAAAATGTAATCTGTTGTAAAATGTCTCTCTAATTGAATTTGCAGCTCCCAATGACTTTCAGGGTATTACATGCCACTCTCAGAATGGTGCTGGTGATAATATGCATCCAGGGTGAACATGACAGACATATCAACCTTTATGCTACTCCTTGTAGTGGCCACTCATCTAATGTATATTTGGGATATATTTTAGAATCATAGAATCATAGAATCCTAGGGTTGGAAGGGACCTTAGTAGATCATCTAGTCCAACCCCCCTGCCAGAGCAGGGCCACCCTAGAGCAGGTTACACAGGAACGCGTCCAGGCGGGTTTTGAATGTCTCCAGAGACGGAGACTCCACCACCTCCCTGGGCAGCTTGTTCCAGTGCTCTGCCACCCTCAAGGTAAAGAAGTTCCTCCTCATGTTTAGGTGGAACTTCCTATGCTCAAGTTTGTGCCCGTTACCCCTTGTCCTATCACTGGGCACTACTGAAAAGAGCCTGGCCCCATCCTCCTGACACCCACCCTTCAAGTATTTATANTATATTTTGCTACTGGCATATCTCACTCAACCATGTTTGTTCTGGATATCGCCAGCAAAGTACTGCAGATACTTTTTTTTCCTCTTCTAACTTCTCCCAATATACCCTTGAGAGTGTGAATTTGCATTCAGGACTGACATGATGCAAAAATAAGATAAAAATAACACCTCTTTCCTACTCATCGTGTTAGTCATCTTTGATTTAAAGAGAGCTTAGAGTAGGTAGGATCTTACTTGATGCTTAGCAAATCCTTGAGCACTCAGAGCATCAAGAAGGGAAAACCTACTTAACTAAAATAATCATTTGCCTCAAAGAGTTGGGACAAACAGACCCATGAGGAATTGTGTCCATATTTAAAGAAACAAAGCTGTGGGGTGGGGTAACTGAGAGTGTTTAATGCTTGCTGATTGTTTTTCCATTGACCTGAAGTGGACTGATTCCTTTCCTGGTCCTTGCTGTTTGGTGCTGAGCAGAGGAGAATAAGAAAATCAGTGGGTTTTTTTCATTTGAAACCTCAAAAATTCATCATGGGACTGACTTGTGCTACTTTGACATTGCCTTGCTTTCAGGACTATGTACAACTGCACCATCCCAGATGCACCACTGGGAAGAAATGTCTCTGCAATGGGCATCGCCGATTTTACAGAGAAACCACACAATGTCCTTTAATAGTGCAATAGCAAATGAAACCTCGCTCAGTCAGGCAGCCCTGTAGGGCCATGCACCACTTCTCTTTAAAATCAGCTGCAGTCTTCTAATTAGTTTAGCAGCTTAGGTCAGGACCTTCTCATTACAATCAAAGGCACAGCTGAGGAGGGACTCTGCCTCATCTCGATCCCTCTTCTACCTCTTTAAGGACTTGAGTGCAGGTTGAGGACCTGGGAAATCAGAAAGGGCTGCAATACTTACTGTGCTATTTCCAGACAGCAGATGATGGCAGGTCTTTACTTGTTTCCTCTGTACTTCAGAAAATTCGGTACTGAAAGGATCCAACTTGCCCAGCCTGATTCAGCAACTATGAACCTTGTTACTGCTATTCCTCCTCAGAAGAAAACCCCCGAGCATGTTCTCAATGCTATGCTGAAATACAGTGAAACAAATCACAAATCATGCATCCTCAGGTAATTCTCCAGCAAGAGACTAAGTTCAATACATTCTTTTAATTATTTTATTCTTGATTTTATCTCTATTATAATTATTTTGGCTTAAGACACATCAATCAACTTATCTGCATCTTCATTCTACTCATTAAATATCTCCTCAGCCCACAGGTGAACTCAAGTATTCTCCACACGTGAATACTGCTGAAAACTGTTGCAGACTGGGAGAGGGAGTGACTGACAGAGGTGTTGCTGCACGACTGCCACAGCCTTAAACAACTTTGCTGGATTGGCTGCTGGGCACTGTCACAACCAAGATGCTAGTTTAGATGGACCCTTGGGCAGACCTGCAGTGGGGCCTTTCTCAGTACTTTATGCTACTAGCAAAGATTCCAGAAGGGCTTTGGCAACTTTCCATTTCCTTAGTTTGCTTTCTTACGGGGTAAGTGGCCTGTGGGGATTTTACTAACCATTTTTGTAGGCTTTCTAGACTAATGTATTTCAGGATGCTTTTGGGGACGTGGCTTGGAAAGGATGGCTGCTGGGGAGTGAGACAGGTGTTAAAGAATGCTTTGAAACCTTCAGAGTTTTTGTTAGAAGGTTAATGCCACTAAAGAGAACAGGTTTAGATGAATTTTTTTAATGCTAAAGTCCAAAAATAGAGTTCTAACTAGATCATTGAAAAAAGTGGCTTGAGATAAACAGCAAAAGCACTTTCAGACTCCCCTGGCTCCAACGAGAAGCATGGACGTTTGAGATGTCTTGCACTTCTGCAAAATCAGACCATTCATTTTGGTTTTTTACCAGTAAAAGATGCTAATAAAAAGATTAAAAAGTTTTCTATATAATCACAGGAGGCATAACAAAAGTAAATGGTGGCAAGGGAGGTTCAGGCATTCAGAAGAAAGAAAAAATGCTTTCCAGTGGTAAAACTAGGGGGAAAGCAGAGTAGGTTGCCTAGGGATGTTGTAGAGTCTCCATCCTTAGAGATATCTAAGGACAAAACAGCACTGGGTCTCTCAAGGATGACTTAAATTTTGTTCATCTTGCCTTGCAGAAGGAAAGGTCTGGGAAGATGTCCACAACCCTTTGGAATGTTATGCATCTGATTTAGGTGATAAACGCAGCTCTGTGCTTATGTGCTCAAAGAAATTATAAGCAAAAAACTTTTACACAAATTACTAAATTTTGTGCAATTATCTCAATGTTGGTCTGACTAACTTAGACTATTGAGTTTACAATAGGGGTAAAATGGTGATTTTCTTCATAAACTATTCTATGGTTTTTTGTTTCATTTTTGTTTTGTTTTGTTTTATTTTGTTTTGTTTTGCTTTGCTTCATTTAAGGGAAACAGTGAAACAAGCTTCTTTAAATTTACTCTAAAGTAGATCACCCGAATGCTATTTCTATATGTGTATAATACACCTTCAAGTATGATTCCTGCAATGAAAAAAATTCAGATGAGTACAGTAAAGCTCTCAATAAGTTACAACTTTTTGCATCATTTGATTGTTTGCAAAAAAAANTATTTTTTTAAAAAAAAAAAAAAAAAAAAAAAGAAATCCTGTAATGAAGGGATGCTAAACGGCAAATTCCTGGGTCAAACGACTGGCAATTTAATAGGAGAAGTATACCAGTGGCCTGATAGCCCTGTAAATTATTTGCAATTCAGGGAAGCATGAAATTTAGTCATGCGCTGTGCTTGGTCACCAACATACTGCTGTGCTGACATTTGAACATGACTGCATTTCTTTCCTCCCTCCATTGCACATTAGAAGTTTGGAAATAAAAACAAATAAAAACATAGAATTACTCTGAGGCAGGTCTATCAGTATTGCAGTTTCACCACTTTTACTGATTCTGCCTCTGTCTGCAGCAGCCTGTTGCAGTGCTACCTGTCAATGCCCCTATTACCAAAACCCCATCCTTCTCAATTATCCAGTCTTTGGAAAAAATTTGGACTGCTCCAAAGATGCCCCAGTTGTTATGGAAGGATTGAGACTTTGGGAACACCCTGTCTTCAGGGTGTTCATTAGACTGTCTCCAGAAACCATGTGGAAGATCCACATTATGGAGTGTTCCCATAGGTTATCAACTCAAGTCACTTTACATGGCCTATAAGCTTGTTGGGGCAGAGAGTCCCATTCCATAGGGCTGCCCCATGGAAATTTAACATGGCCTAGGCTTCTCAATTTAGGGCTTTGCCATCAGGCTTTGCCAAACTCCACAAGGTAAGACACCCCACCTTATGTGCAGAGTGGATGCAATCTGGCATTTTTGGCATCCCAACACAGACACAGCCAAGGGTATTCCTACTGGGGTGGCCTTCAGAAGCAGGCAGGCAGAGCAGCAGTAGTGTGACAACTGAAAAGCTGTACTACAGGCAGCTATCTACCTCCCAAAACAAGAATAAATACTTTGAACTGTATATAGTAAAGAGCAAACTGGTTTTTATGTCCCTGTGAATGTGGATCCATGCTTCAAGCACCTTCCCCAGAGTCACTTCCAATTGCATCAGTACAAATGTGGTTTGTATCTGCACAAAGACTAAACAATACTGGCAGATGTATTGATCTCCCCATTACAGATCTATACAGTCATTGTGCCCCGGTGGTGGCATGACCAGAGTGCACGGCAGGACCACAGCACTTGATGGAAGACAATGTGGCAAGTGTCCAAAACACCTTCACTCTGTTCTGGTAAGTCTACTGGTACCTCTTTGACTTCACCTCTGAGTTTCAAAGCATTTGTGACCCATTGCTGTGAACAGCATAATCCCTGTAAGAACTTAAAGTTTTCCTCCTTGCTTAAAGTTTTGATGGCAACACCAGAAGGTGAGGCACGCCATAGCACACAAATACAGCATATTAGAGATCATCTTAGAAGGGGTAAACCTGGTGCCTGGGAAATGTATGCAGAGCCAAAATTGCTATTTAGGTGCTTAATTCACATGGCTTGATTTTCCTATTAGGAAGTAACCTTATTTGAGGGCAAGAATAGATGGCGATGGCAATGGGAGTCATGTGTTTCAGAGAAGTACCTCCAAAGAGCTCCTTGAGAGAGGGACAGGACAATTACTTATCTCTTAAACATAACATACCCACTGCTAGTGGTCCTGGCCCATTAACTTTGCTTTTTCCTTTCCTACTCTTTCTTGCCTCTAGTGGTTGAGGTCGTTATGCAATAAGCAGTCTGAAAGCAGAGTGCTTTTCCTATTAAACTGAAAAAAACCCACCAGCTACCTTGAAAGTTTAGATGTTTTAACTGACTGCATAGAATGTGGTCACCCAAAAAACCCCAAATCCATGTAATATTTCTGGCATGTGATAATTAGCATACCAGAGTACCAAGAAGTTGTAGAATAGCATACAGAAGGATTAACTTTTTATGCTATATGTTTAAAAGACATTTAAAATGTAAACTAATTTAAATTGCAAAAAGGCTATTAAAATGGTTTATTTTACATATAATACTGATATTCTTTGTTGTAAAAACATGGAAATGCACAGTGAATGATATCTCTTCCTACTGGTGCTGTGCAATTTTACCGTTACCATAATCTTTATTAATCTACAGCATGTGGCAAAAGATAAAAATTAGGCTTTTTTTTTTCCTTCTGCTCCTTGTCTAATATAAGGCAAATTTTAGATTAAAATGAAATGGCAGTATAGAAACCTAAAGTTTCTACTTATAGAGCTGTCTCTTCTTTCTGTGAGCACATTTTCATCTTTGATATACTGGGAAATAAGTGAACCTCTTTATTAAAAAATCCCAAACCAATATAAAAAATAAAATACATTCTCCTATCTCTCTTTCTTCCCATATCAGCTCTTCATGGCTCATAGGATACAATGATCTTGTTTGAGATGGATTTGGGAGAACTTAGATGTAGTGCTATTATTGCAATACAAAAAAAAGCTGAATTATTTGCCAGAGTGGGTGGAAATCATCAGTTTTAAAAGCTGATCATAGAATTGTACGTGTCCTTGGGGAACATCCTGAAGTGTCACATTTTGAATTTTAGAAATATAAATTTAATAAATCATGTTCCTAATGTATGAATAAGTTTTCTCTTAGTAGAACTTGTTGAAGTATCCTTATGTGTTTTCTATGCCTTCACCGCTTACTTTCTCTTGAATCACATTCTTAGTGTTGATTTTTTTTTTTACATTTATTTGGATTTCATACTAAATGGAATGCTTTTAGAGATAAGTAGTCTTAACTTATTCTGTAAAGTGCCAGAAGAGTTTCAAGAGACTTTCTGCTGCAAATAAAATATTCTCCAGCATGATTTGAAGGGTGACTTAAAAACAGAGATGGCATTAGATGATGTAGTCAATTCAAAGCTTCATCACAGGCTTCAGCGATAACCACATGAGTGTATTTGGGAGTCGCATAACAGAAAACTTTTGTTCCTTGCAGTTCAAGCATTGCTTTGTGTGTAGGATCTGCTATAATGAGCACGTCTTATCTGCTACAAAAGATCCTCAGCAGGACTGAAAGTGATATTTCGTATGTTTGATGTTGGCCCTTCCCCCGGATGCAAGTATCACCCTTAAAGAACAGAAATTCAAATCACAGCTGAAATGTTTAAAACCTGTCACAGCTTGCCTGTAATTATGCAGTGCAAATCTTGGTAATACTAGAAACGCACATATTTTATGTGGGCTTTCAGTTTATGAGTGATATGTTACTGATACAGGCACTGGAGAAAAATGGAAGAGTCCCATATATCATTGTCAAGGTTGTAATAGGAAAATAAAGTTGTTCAAACTTTGAAAAACCTAAGTGAGCAGAGTTCTATGACAATGCAGCAAAAATACTAGGGGAAAAAAACCCCAAAGAATACCACCAAACATAACTGAAGTAGCTACAGTAACTTCAGCAACCTGTTTTGACAAATAACTGTGAAGGTCTGTGTGAGCTTGTACTTGTCAGCTACTTGGATGTTCTGCATTTTTGTATTGTTTGCTAATGATGTAGTGCAGACTCTAAGAGACTGCATTTGAAAGGCATTTCAGAAATGACTAAGGTGGATGTCTTATGACAGTTTCCACCAAAGCTTGAATAATTTTTTATGCATATGCCAAGCCAGTGCTGTTACTTTTTGTTCTTAATGTAGAAGTGAGTCATTTCACACTGCTTAGGCAATGTAGAAAGGATATCTGAAAATGAGAAAGCAGAGACAGCATCCTCAAACCCTGAAGTATCAAAATAGTATGAAAAAACTTAAATAAAATGACCTAAACTAAATTATTGTTTGGTATTCTGAGTATGAATGTCTTTGCAAGCACTTAGAACTAACTTTATCATGTATTTCTATTAACTGGTTCAATAGCAGCTATGAAGAAAGAGCTTCAAAAAGATGATGGTGGAACCCAAAGCCCTTTTCCAACGATGTTAGCAGTCTCATTTTTTTAAAAAAAGACTCTTCTTTCTACTAGCACTCTTTCTCTTGTATCTCCCCAGCCAACATGGCCCTGGAAAATTTGCAATTTTTTAGGAGTTTTTTTCCCCCTAAGGTTTTTTTTGACATAAAATACTTGGAAAAAAAATTATGGAAGAAATAAAATTAGGCCCAACTAGAATCAGTCTTCTGTAGGTAAGAAACATATATAGCATACATATACTAATTACCAAAGACTATCTTAACAGTAATATCACTATTATTTTAAATATAAATTATGAGAGAATTTCTAACCCCAGAAAAATCAAAAATACCGAAAATTCATATGTATTTACACCTGATTCATATATGAATGACATTCATGTGTATTTACATGTATTTATAAGTATGTGAATACATAATATTTATGTAAAGGTTGCATATGCTTTCAGTGCTAATCCTGCAAATATTTTATGCACATACCTAAATATGCATCTAAGCAAATGCTGAGATCATGTATGCATCATTAAGCACATCTAAGGGCCTAACCTTATCAAACAACCTTTTTGGGTTAAAATAATTCCCATGAGGTAATATGAACATGATGTGATGACAGTGGCATTGTAAGCTATTTGTGTTTACGTAAGTATTTATGGCATAGCTCAAGGACCCTGTAAAGGGAACTACATAAATTGGATGCTGCCCATGTCATCCTTGTAAACTTGCCCATAATTTTCTACTAGTGAGGAAAATGAGAGGGTCCAAATCGTGTTCATTACCAAAGTGGGGTGAAAGTGTCACAGTGACTTTAATACAAACGAGAAATAGATCTTTGAAGTATCACCTATGACACTTTCTGAAAAGGAGAAGACAGTAACTGGTGGGAGGGCATACTAATAAAATCCCGAACACAAGAGAAAAGAGAAAAAACTTCAGTCCGGAGGTAGCATGTAGCCTCGGGTTGTATAAATTACTTTTTTTTTGGGGGGGGGATTCACAAGGGAAGTACTGTAATTACAGGAAAATAGTAATGTTTAGTGAACTTAGTGCCAGATCTAACTCCCTACTCATTTCCCCCTCATAAAAAAGAAAAAAATGCCAAAGAGCTAAAAATAACTCTTCAACACTATATTTCAGTGCTTCAGCTACTGATGCCTACATCCTCTAATATCTCCCTTTTGCCCTTGTGGAGCCTATACTTATTGTGAGCCTACCAAGAACCAGTGAAGCAGAGAAAGTCTTATTCTTCTGCTATGAAAGGCCCTTACACACTATCCCAAGAGTTCAGTATACCTTTTGTGTTGTCCTTTACGTATAACCCACAGGGAAAACTAAACCCCATTCTGTGGTTTCATTTTGAGAGAGCAATACAAAGTAAGGAGGAATATAAGAACAGCCAACTGTGCTCCGAGCTGGCAAGAAGCCTGTCTTCACAGCGGTCCAAATTGTCATCTGTCTGAAATATTTTAGTACCAATCAGGCAAACTCTTTGTAGGAAAGCTTTAAAAAGAAAGAAAGTGAAACATTCCAAGAGGCAGCAGGAAGAAGGCGAGAAAAATGCCTATGCAACAAGTAGCAAAACAAAAATTGTCAGATTCACTGTGCGTAGTGCAATGGAAAACAAGACTCAGTAGCATCTCCAGCTCTGCTTTTGTATTATATGGGAGAGAATTATGAAACATTTTTGATTTAGGTTTATAGAGAGAAAAAATGGTTTGCAAACTTGAAACTGAAGGGAGTTTACTAATTAAGAATGAAAAACATGGCCAGCGAAATGCGCAGCAGCCTGTGCTGGCAGGAGTACTGCACAGCGGTGATGCAGGCCAGCATTTTTTAAAGCATTGCTAGCAAGCTGCAGGAGCAGTGACATTTCACACACAAATTCTGGAAGACAATGGAGATCTCAGTCTAGCAGGGTGTCATGGCTTTGCTCGGACTCAAAAACACCATGCAGGTGTGTAGCCCAAATCTCCACCTGGCATGGCTCCATCTAGCTATGTCCAAGACATAATTTTACCGTGTTCTCATTTCACCCAGTGTTTGGGTTGCTGCTTATTAATTTATGACTATATGCTTTTATTTGGCTGGTTTTCCCCCACTATGGCGTCTCTATGGACTATGTGAGTTGGCTGGTACAAACCTGACATGCAGCTGGCAGGAGGACTGAGTATGTAATTCCCTCATCTTTTTACTCTTTCCCATAGCAGAACATCTCAGGTGAAACAGGAAAGAAACTGGAAACCCCAAATGCCATGGCGTGTTTCAGATTATGTTACCTATTCAGTGTGAAAATCGTGCTTCTGCATGGGGTCGTAATCAGAAAGGAGCTAATGATCATACATGTATTATTAATATGACCATGGCTTTAAGTACTATTTTTAGTGTGAGAGGCCATAGTAATAGGGGCGACTTTCATGTTAACTACGTGAAAAGCACAGCTTCTTAGACATATAAACAAATCACAAAATACCACTGGACATCTTTCATAATTACGGACATCAATATTAGTCTGTCATTATGCAACAGACTTTTAGTATTAGACTCAATAGCATAAATAAGGTGATACTAAAGCCTATTGCATACAAAATGCAGCTGCGAGTGCAGCTAGCCTAGGCTAGACTCCTACTTACATTGCTTTCAAAGGAACAGTCTGAAATGAAAGCGCTTGATAAAAAAAGAAACCCTGAAATCAATGCTTTTCAACTCACTGGGAGATGCTTTAAATGCATGTTTTAGTTCTCACCTAAAAGATATAGGGACTTGCTTCTGATAGGGAAAAATAGCCTACAGAGAAACCCAAATGCCTTAATACTTCAATTTAGACAATTGACGAGGTTCAGGCATGAGAGTAAGTTTTATTATTTTGATCTTCACTTCAATTAGGACAGAAATGCCATTCAGCTTGCATCTGAATTGTTAAATTTTCATT
This sequence comes from Rhinoptilus africanus, assembly GCA_013400135.1. Lineage (NCBI taxonomy): Eukaryota > Metazoa > Chordata > Aves > Charadriiformes > Glareolidae > Rhinoptilus > Rhinoptilus africanus. The sequence continues at coordinate 841,163 of VXBO01010258.1, read as the reverse complement.
TGATTTATGAGTCATCCCAAAATCCATTCCAAATTGCCCTCGGTATTTTATAACTCTCACTGGACAAATAAGTTAGAAGGCTACTATTGATGGGCTTCCAGCACTCTCATATTCAAGGCATCTGACTTGAATGTGTCCCAGGACAGGAATGACAGAGAACCTGACCTTGTGAGGTTTCAAAGGCAGGCATTTCTCTTTTTTTGTGAATGAAAGATTATTGTGGCCAGCATTTCTGAGGATGCATTCAGAAGCATTCTATGTTTATAATCCAGATATGAAACCAAATATGCAGTTCCACTGTTTTCAAAACAGTCACTGTTGCCCTATAAACTCATTAGTTGTATTGCATAATTTATTCATATTAGGTAGTACATATTTTTTGTGTCACCAGCTTCTCCCTTCTGTAAGGATAAAGCTTTCATGCGTTCAAAGATATGGTTTTTGAGGGGATCAGTAACCTTGCTGATGTTTTAAACTTTCAATAAGTAAGATATTTGACAAAGATTTCTATCCCTTGCTTCTGTACTTGTTGGCAGACTTGTATCAAAAACCTTGTAAGAGATCTGCCCCCTCCGTCAGATAACAAACAAACAGATTTCTCAAGGATTTAGTATTTTGCTAGGGAGTGCTTGGAATTGGCCTTCTCTTCCTTTTAACATTTTTATCACATGAGCTTTTGTTGTTCTGTGTTTGTTCTATCATTTCTGACTCCTTTCATACATTGATATGTTTGTGATACGTATCAACAAACATAGTAGGAAATGATTTTTAGCCAACAAATTGTCTTCAATTCTATGAGTCCAGTTGTATAAAGCGTAGGATTTCATGAGCAGAATTATGTCAGTACTCTGACTTACATGTTTGAGAACTTTGGAATTCTAGGTAAATTGCTTTTGAAGACCATAGCAGTTTTGTATTTTTTTGCTATCGCGTGTTCAGAAGTGAGGGTGAACATGTGAATTCTTTCATTATCTAAGGAGAAAAACCAACACATTCCCACAAGACTGACAAGAGCCGAAGAGGGATGTATTTAAAAAAAAAAAACATTGTACAAAACTATTTGTATGTGTGCGAGTGTATGTGCATGTGTATGTCTGTATAAATTCCTACATTTGAACTCATACCATTCCTTATCCCATTTATCATTTTCATTCTGAAATATTACTGCAGTAGTGCCTCAGCATTAAGGAATGCTGTCAAATATCCCCTTCTAGATGCAAGAAAATAAGTTACTCCTTTGGTTCCTTACATCACCCATTAGTAGTATCTCTGCAGTAATGTCTTATTAGGTGGCAATATTTCCTGTCACTGGCAATACTAAGAACTCTCCATCCTTTATTCCACTTTAACTCCTAATTATATTCTGCTTGCCAAACATAGTTTTCTCAATTCCATTAGTTTTCTTTTTAGCCGCTGTTCAGTCCTTTGCTGTTTTGAAGACTGTTGTCTCCCTCCTTTCTCAAACGATGGCTGCACCAGTGGTTCACGAAGTGCTGTGCTGATTCGACTGCAGGGTTTAGTTAGCTTCAATGCTATGTAATACATATAACCCAGTCAACCCTGGGACTGAGTATATTTGGAGGACAGATTTCATTATACATTGCTTTCCTTCCATCCCATTAGTTTATCACTTTATCTGGGTTTTGAAGACCATAACATTTCTTAGAAAGAATTTAATGATAGGATGAATTATGTCAGACAGATGGCTTCAAATTACAGTTATTAGAAATCCAGCCTAACAATCTGCACTTTAATAATTAATCATTGAAAAGCCCTTATTTTAAGCTTCTCTTAGAAATGCCATTTCTCTGATGTGCATGTTACTTGGGAGAAGACTGACAAATTTGGTGACTTTTAGCCAATGTTTTCTCCTCTTACTGAGGCACAGGGTTATCTGTCTATCCGGTGTCTTGCAGCTGTAGAAATCTTCTTTATACAGCACCATCAAAATGCCTGAAATAGCTGACTTAGAGTAATTCAGACAGTTCCCTAAGAATGGCAGATATTGCCCATAATATGCACACGCGTGGACACACACATCTCTTTTCTACAAGACATTTTGTAAAAGTATTTAATTTGTATGTCAGAGAAGCAGAAGTTTTTGCCTTCAGCTGGTATAAAATTCACTGTAGAACAGTGTAAAGTTAATTGCTATACTTTACACCTGCCAAGGGCCTGACTTCATCTCGGGTGTCTTCTAGGCTGAGTTGGAAAGCTGCATGTTTTCTGGAAAGACCAAGGCCAATGGAAAGGCTACAGCAGTGGGAAGCTATCGGAGACCACGGACACCTGGCTTGTCTCTCTGCTTCCACTCAGCCGTGTCACACGGGTGGCAGACCCCAGCCTGTGATTGCACCCTGCGAATGCTGCTGTGGGATTGATGCCATGGAAGTTGCTGCCTTCCTGCAGCTTTAGTGTCACGTGTCTGTTCTTCTGTCTGCTGATGGTCCTCCAGTTATTTGTAAGTATGTGTATCTACACCCACACTAATATATAATAAGCATATACATATGTATATACACTTAACAGTAATCCAGACCTAACTGTAGCATCTCAAGTTTTTTGAGGTGTTCAAATTTCATGGTAAATAAGGATTTATTTGAATTCTGATCATGTTTTAAATCCTTCTGTACCCACTCTAACTTTGAAATGGGACATGAAAAAACCCACATGGTTTCAGCAGCTACGATAACACCTTTGTGTGAAAACTGTATACTTCTTTGGCCTGCCACCTTGGACATGCACTTTCCATGGGCACTCTCCCGTAGGAACATTTAGATACCTGCCTTATAGCTTGGCCTCAGAGGCAGAAGCAGTGGAAATCAATGGAGTTCAGGTTAATTAACACTGAGTCAGTAGTAATCGCACAGACTTTAGAGAGTGCTTGAAGATGAACTCCTAGTTTCTGAGTACCACATATTGAATTCTTTTTAGCCATTTGTCTTTTTCTTACTAAATCTGTGCTCTTCCTCTGTTGTGGTTTTTTTTTTTTTTCTCCCCAAAAACATTCTCACAAAGTACTTGTGGTTTTGGAAAGAACAGATGCAATCCATCTTGGGGAAATGATCAAGATACCAAGGAGACTGAAAATTACTGGGGGTGCCTGGGAGTGTGTGCTTGGATGCCGATCCTCTGCAGTTCTCTTGGACAATGAAGGAATAGCATAGGAACTCTCCCATGACTACAGTAAATTTAAAGTCAGGGTATCATCCTATGCTTTGAAGTTCAGGAACCCCAAAGAGGGGCCTGCAACCCAGAATCTAATGCAGGGGAAGGCAGAAATGCAAAATGGCTTGGTCAGCCTTTATTTTTCATAGCTTTTACAAATATGCAAAACAAATATTAGTATTCTTAGGTACACACTTTCCATGAAGCTCTCTGCTCTTTTATGCATGTTTACTTTTAAGATGCATTTTCCTAGTTTTCCAAAATTAGTTTCTAAAAAAGGAAACAGAACCCCATTTATTTATCGAAGGGGCTAGAACAAGCTCCCAGAGTAATTCTTGAATAAATAAATACAGAAGCTATGTGCAATTAGGAAGAGAAAATGACTGAGTATTTATCTTCTTACCTGAGAGACTGATCATTGTCAAAACTTTTATGCTTTCTTGCACAGCTCTGCAGGCATATGTTTGTACAGAGGAACAACAGTATGGGTCCCTTACAGCTACTTTAATCTGTAATACCAATAATATATGTCATGATGTTTTCATGCCTTGGAAAGCCTGAAGCTGGGTAAATTTAACTGTAAGACTCTACTATTTTTATTTTCTTGCATTAGCAAAATGTGTTCACATCAGATGAATGAGGTTAATGGCACAGAAAGTTAAAGTGTGCTGGAGCTCTCAAGGAGTCAGTGAGACAAGTGTTCCCAGCACCCCCAATGTTTGCATGCTGGAATCCTCTAGAGTAACCTGTGGCATCTCCCCTTTCTCCTTAGGATGCTCTATGTACTAGGCAAATATTTGCTTATACATTCAATGCTATTTACACTCTATCTTTACTGGGATTCACCTGACCAAATGTGTCAGGATACCTAGCCATAGAGGAGTCCTCTTGTGAACTCTTTATGCTATTCTCTGATTGCAAAGAAGTAGTCAGTGTTAGGAAGATGATAGTCAACTGATGTCTTAGACACCTATCTCAAAATGAGATAGATCATACTCCACAAATGGCTACTTCTTTCCACTGACTTTAAAAATCAAGAATACTAGCTCAAATTATCATATTTAAACTGCAGGCATTTTTACATGCCTAAAGCTACAATTGAGAGTCATCGAAGTAAACTTAACATGTTTGCATCTGTTCAGATTAATTTGATCCTTCCAGCCTACTGACACTCTGTGGAACAGGAATGCAGGAACAATGAGTAGCACATGGTGGTATGCAGATGTTTTCATGTCTCTCAGATCTTGTTTGTCTGCACCTTACCTCTTCATGAATTTAATGACAATCTGAGAAAGAGATAGATATTTATGACCATGGGTTAAGATCTAATGTGCTTTGTACTGAACCAGAGCACAGAAATTTTTGGCTAATCCAATCCATATTGTGTTCACATGTCATCTAGACGCTCCTTGTACTCTGACAGGCTTGGTGGCATGACGATGTCCCTAAGGATCCCGTTACTGTGTCTGACCACCCTGTCAGTGAAGAACCTTTTCCTAATGTCCAATCTGAACTTCCCCTGATGCAGCTTAATTCCATTTCCTCATGTCCTATCACTAGTCACCAGAGAGGAGATCAGCATTTGCCCCTCCTCTGCTCCCCTTGAGGACTGCGATGAGATCTATCCTCAGCCTTCTCTTCTCCAAGCTGAAAAAAACAAGTGACCTCAACTGCTCCTTTTAAGTCTTGTCTTTGAGATCTTTCACCATCTTCATCACCCTCCTCTGGACATACTTCAATAGTTTAACGTCCTTCTTATGCTGAGGCAACCAAAACTGCACACAGCACTAGACATGGAGATGCATCAGTGCAGTGTAGAGTGGGACAATCACCTCCCTTGACAGGCTGGCTATGCTGTTCTTGATGCAACCCAGGACATGGTTGGCCCTTTCAGGGGGTCTGCTTTTTCATGCTTCCTTTTTCCTTCTTTTATATTTTGTCCTTGTTGATGGTAAGAGGTAGGCAGAAAGGAAGAGACAAAAATCAAATCTTTTGAGCTATTCTTCAAAAGATTACCTGCCACTATTCTTTTTTTAAGGTTTCTAAATTACCATTTACTTTTTTATTTTTACTTTTTTTTTCAGTTTACAACACAGCATCACAGAAAAGCTGAGGTAGGAAGGAATTGCTGAAGATTGTCTAGTCCAATGTGTCACCTAGAGAAGCTTGCCCAGGACCATATCTAGACATATTTTTACATACAAAGATGGAAATTCTACAAACACTCTGGACAACCTGTTCTACTGTTTGATCACTCTCACTGTAAAAAAAAAAAAATTCTTACATTTAAATGAAATTTCTTGTATTTTAGTTTGTACCCATTGCCTTTCATTGCATACCACAAAGACAACCCTGGATACATCTTCTTTAATGGCCTTATCAAGCACAGGTAAGATCCCCCAAGCCTTCTCTTCTCCAGGCTGGACAGCCCCAACTCACTCAGCCTCTCCTCATATGATGGATGCTCCAGTCCCTTGATTGTGGCCCACCTTTTGCTGGGAGGCAAAGGACCAGCTTTTGCCATCAGCAGCTCTCCCCACACGTCTGAAATATAAACTCTTGTCATTCTCAGAAATGTGGGGCCAGACAGCTTTGTACATATCAGCACCCCTTCAGAGTCATCTATGGAACAGCCAACACCATAATTGCTGATTTTAGCGTCGTTAAAGGACTAGCTGATTTCAAAAAGGTTACTTGCATAATAACATCTTTAAATCGAGGGACATACTTTAATGCTGCCACTTTAGTCACTTTGTCTCAGAAGCTGCTGTGAAGCTGAAAGGAGGACAAATACTCCTCCACTATACACTACTTTTTCTCCTTGATTGGAAACTCCAAGGGACCATGATACAAAATAACCTTTTTTCCTCACAAACTAGATCTAGTCTCTGCACTGGTTCAGGGTAGTCTATCTCAAAGCAGGAGATAAAAGAAGCTGAGCAAGAGTTCAGCACTGTGGTTTCTTTCTTTGATACAATCCCCAGCTTCCCTATAAATTAGTGTCACAAGGTGACTGAGCTTCTGCCCCACACCAGGATCTCTCTGTATGGTTGATGTCAGAGCTAAGTCTGTGATTCTGGTTAGCACGGTGAGCAAAGAAAGCATGATCAAATCAGTGCATTGGCTAGACCCTAGATGAAGAGCTGGGGCCACAATCACACTAGACCACAAAGTTAAGGCTGTATCTGGGGTGGCAGGATTTTGTGGAGAGCTCTCATAATCTTGTTGCACACACAAGGCTATCAAGACTGCATCAGAACTCTGTTCTCTGTCAGTTTAGGAAAGATTTCCTGTTTTGAGTTGCATAGATTACAATTACTGAGGTACTGTGGTGAAGATATCGTAACTGACAATAATATCAGTTATTGCAGACCAAATGCTTTTTCTTAAAGTAGTTGTTTTAAAGTTAAGAGGTAGCTAGGTTTTGCAATATCAAGGATGTAATTTACTGACAAAGAGCAATGCAGTCGCTCTTCCCAGTGCAGTGGTTTCTTGTGGCTTTCCTTTCCTCTGAATTCCCATAGTCCCCAAAAAAGCCCATAGTCCCCAAAAAGCTTAACTTGAAATACTTTCTAACTCTGCATTGATTTATTCAATTAATTGAATGTGTGGTCAATCAAGTAACCCTGAAGTGGTTAATTAGAATGTATTTGGTTCATTGATTAGTTATTATATGATATGCCAGTTTCTGAAGCTAATGAATAAAACTGGCCCAGTAACTCTTTTTGTCAGAAAAAAAAAGTATGGAAAAGATAATTTGTCATCAAAGGGATTTCTTTCTATTCAGGCTGTGCAAAAAAAGTCCAAATTTTTTTTCAGTACTGCCAAATCTAATAATTTACACATCAAGTTCTCATCTTAAAACTTCTTGACATTTTAAAATAGCAATTATAGTTGTTGGTGGTTTTTGGTTTGTTTTTTTTTGTTTTTTTTTTTTTTTAATATCTAAGCCTTTAGGATACGCTTGGGTTTAAATTTGGATTTTGGCAATGAAGATTAATGAAAAAGTCAATTTTCAAATAAAAGCTGAAATCGTGATATTAGCATGTCAATCTAGGTATTAGGAAGATTCCCATATCATTGAGGAGGACTATGGTTTCTGGGGAATGTATTCCTGTTTGATATTATGGCTTGCCAAGAAGGCTCAAAGATCTGATTCAGCTAGCATGAAATGACACCGAGTCAAAAATAACTGAACACTGAGACAAGGGTAGCCAGTGGGAAAAGTCAGGTCTCCACCCAGACAGAAGAGAGAAGCCAGAGAAGTAACACAAAGCTGTGGAATTGTAAAGAAAGGAGAGATGCTGAAAAAAAGCCTGGAAAATCCTGAATAGACAGTAATGGCTGTATCCTCTGTTGCACTCAACTTGCCATTGGCATAGGATTCTGTCTGAGAGAAAATACACCACTTTGCTTCTGGGCTTCAGACTAAGTGAAAAAAAAAGTACTTTCAGAGTAGAACACATATTATTCCACAACGACATAATCAGACAAATAGCTGTCTGACATTACTGCTGAACCGCTTTCCTGCAGTATACTAGAATAGAAATAGGCAAAAATATTCATGGTTGATGGTACACGCAGATCTGAACAGAAGAAACCAACCAAATGGAAATGCAGCTCCCATGGTGGAGGCTGGCATCCTGTCAATCTACTGCAGGTGTGCTTGGTCAATCAAAAAAAGAGTGGAATAGAGTTCACAGGATTTAGTCAGCAGTACCAGAGGAAACCACAAAGATTTTGGCTACAAGCAATTTAAGGAGTAGCGTCAACAGGAAGTCTAGTGTTAATAGGGGTAGGAATGGGTTTACATGCTAAACGTTTTCCTCGCCATTTTTTTTTTCTTTTCACCATGCCAATGTAAATATGGGTGCCTTTTAACTGTATAAACACCTATTTCATTGGGATGCAGTGTTGCTGGTAATCAAAACTGGGGAATGCATTGTGATGTTAACGTCTTAAATCTTTTTGTCAGTTGTAATGATACTTTTTAAATAAGACTGATTGGGTTTTGGTCTTTTGGAACGTGCCTGTGCTCTCCTACTCTGAAAGTGATTTGCAACAAAAGAAGGGAAATTGACTAAAATGTACTCACAGATTCTTATATTCTGTTATTTAAGCGCGAACATTGAAGGGAAAATTCACTGTACAATCACATAAGTCATAGTCCTATAACTTTTTTACCCTACCACTGTAGGAGACTTGTGTGTACACAAACTTGTTCACTATCTTAATTCTATTGGTGGTTTTAAGTGGAGATACTATTACTCCCCCAAAATGCAAATTTTAGATGCAAACGTAAAGTCAGGCCACATCCTGAGGTATGTGACATCTCTCCAACAAAAAATCCTCAATATGATGGCAGAGAATTAAAGACAATTTTGATGATACATCACCGAAGTGATTAGTGATCCTTGAATATTTTCAGTAATCTTTTCTGGCTTTACTAAGACTAATATTTTGTTTGCTTTTCTCATCACTGTGCACATCAACAGATGTTTTCATTGTGCTGTCCATAGTGACCCAGAGGTCTTTTTCTAGAGTGGCAGCAGCTGGAATACTAGACTAAGTGAGACAGTAGACAGTAGACAGCAGACAGAAGGGAGAAGACAGTATAAACTGCTATTGTAAGCTGATAACATCAACAGAAAGGAATGAATGGTTTAAGTTTTATTCAACAAAGAATCAGTTTCCCTGCAAAGAACACAATAAATTTATACAACATCTCAAAGTATGTAATATACCATGGGTAGTTTTAATTTGTAGATACTGTTAATTATTCCCATTTCATTACTAAAAATAGGAACTTTTTTGTAGGAAATTAGAAATTGATTTGAAAAGTAAGTACTTCATCAAAATTAATAATTGTGTGCTATAGCCATCTGAATCTTCTTTAAAATGAATGACAAGATGCTTTTCTCATTCATTGGTCTATGTGAATTTAAGAAGTGTGACTCTCCTATTTAATCTTAAAGCAAGCAGGAAGAGCTATATTAGATATTCCTGAGTCAAATGAGCAGAGGATTTTGGAAGTTGGAAAGGTATGTCAGTACTGTAGCCACAGAAACCAGGACTGAGCTTCATAATTGCTGACTTCAATGAAACATGAGCAGGAGGTCCTTTACCTTAAGGATATCCTCCAGGTAAGAAGGCATAGTTCCTTCCTAGGGCTGCCAATTCCCACCTGTACACATGAGAAAAGAAAAAGGGATAATTCCTTGCAGATATGCTTCTACTTGAGTTTTGATGAGGCGAGAGTTTTTCAATTCAGTGTCTCATTTGTTAACCTCATTGGAAAGATTAGGTTTTTAGGACAAAAGAACAGGAAAATGGCTAGGAAAGAACTGATGTCTGCTGAAACCCATTGCAAAACCTTCGCCAACTTTTGTTTGTGCAAATACAAGTGAGTTTGCAGATGACTGCACATGCATTTTTTAGTGCAGTTTTTAACAGGATTTAGAAGAGACAGCCCACATGATGCATCAGAATTCTTAAGTGTCTTCTGTGATCTTCATAACCATCTTGCAATGGTTGTGTGACAAGGAGTACATCTGCCATCAGATAACATGATCGGGAGGCTTCATCTGAGGCGGCTTGGAAGGACTTGTTTGAACACGATAACTTTTCTGTCACCTGTGGACCCACATGTCAGGCAAGGCAAGCTGAAGCACTGCAGGTCAGGCCTACTCTTGTAGCATCAGCAGGAATTTCTGAGCTGTTGTTGTCTGGGTCACTGTAGTGATGGGAAGGCATCACATTTCCAAAAAGTCTATGAGTCCGGGAGGGGGTTCTGGGTCCTGTGCAGAGGGAATAGGGCCAGGGAAAGGTGTGAGAGACTGTATGTCTTATTTTAGGAGTGGAGGTGATATGGGAAGGCAGATTCCACATTATTTCTTTGAGTGGTAGAAAACTCCTGGGATGGGGGTCTGAAAAGGCACCAGTGCCAGGCTCAAGGAGAGATGTTCTAACAGCACTTTCCTTGGAGTCTACAAACGTGAAACAATTAAACAATCAGAATTCTGGGCTGAAAATATGCTTTAAAAAATATGCAGGTGTTTTCACAAAAAAAAAAAGGTTAGCTGAAGGCCTCACTAAATGTCTCCCTTTCAGTTAACCAGCCGTAGTCCTCCCACATATTCTCTTATTCAGTTCAGATTGCTTCTGGCTGTTTTCACTCTGGCTTGCATGTTAGCAGCCAGGAGTCAAACAGACTTATTTGCATATTTTTCCTCCTCTTTCATTCTGCATTTCTGTGGGCTCTTAATGCATGCTGACTGACTTTTTTCCCCACATTTTCTCTTGTCTGTCTTGCACCTTGAGTGATGAAAGGGTGAGAGATAAAGGAGAGTTGTCAGAACATCAGTAAATTGGGGTCTGTAATAGCAAGGTGGTTAAATATTCAACATAAGCAGTTGCTGTGGCACCTGAAAAGCCTGAGAAACAGCAGCAAAAGTCAGCTGTTTTATCATTCCTTGAGACTGCTATCAGAAATATGCAAAAATATCAAAACCCACCGATTTAGTTAGAGTGCAGGGCAATTCTGGTTGCTGCTTAACACATGGAGCCGTATGTCCTGCTATTTCCCTGGCATTGCTATTTCCCTGGCTATTTCCCTGGCATACAGCCTTGACTAGGCTCTCAGCAGAGTGCTGAGCACATTTTCTGTTTCAATTAGTGCACCAAACTTTTCCCTGTTGCTGCAGCAGAAGGGAACAAAGACATGGCTTGACAGCATGGAGAGAGAACAGCCCGAGAAATGGGGCTCAGAGAGGTAAGCAAACAGGGTGAGGATGGTCACATTTTTAGCTACTCCCCCTTATCCACCAGCAGATACTGAACCAAGCACAGTTGAACTCTTCACCTCCAAAAGCAGGGAGGAGCCCTGGGGAAGACTGATGCTCTGGGCCTGCTTCCTATGGTCAAGTCTTCACTTTTTTTGCAGCAAGGTACATCCATGTTTCCTGTTATCCACCACGGACATAAAATACCATCTCGTTAACAATTTTTCATACACTTCAGGAGTATTAAGATCTATTTTCTCCCATTTTCCTTTCCCTGGACTTTTTTTCTTTAATCTGCATTTAGCCTTCATTTAGCCTTTTTGTATAGCTCTTGGTTTTCAAGCCTTTCATCTTTCTCACTCATCTGCAGACGCTCTCCAGTCAGTCCACACTTTTCTTGAAGTGTAAAGTCAAAAAACTGGATGCAGTCTTCCACTTGGTATCTTGCCAGAGAACAGCATAGGAGTTATTTTGCGTGTCTTATTTATATTCCAACCATCACTGGCTGAAATAATTTCATCTAACTTTATGCTGTAGCTGCCTACACCTGACCTGAATGTCCTTAAATTCCCTTAAAATGAATGTCCTGATTTTAGGGTGTGACTCATCTGAGTATTTTACCCATATCCTTTAGGTGAGTTGAACTGGACCTCAGAAGTGCCTGTTTGTATTGGTTCATCATAAAGAGATCATAGGCTGATCAGCAAAAATGTGTAGGCACTCACCTACAGTGCGCATCACTGCTTTTGGCCAGATAAATACCATCCTTCACCTACCAGCTATTTTGAACTTCTGGATGCAGGAGAACATAGGATTGGAAACAATTACTTGGATCATTGAATCCTGTCCTCTGCAGTCATGGACAACCAGCTATATATATATCTAATTCAGAAGCAACTTCATACACTGTGAAAGTGTTCTGCAAGTCACAGAGCACTTCCAAATACTCATTCAATGTGTAGTAAAAGACCGAAGTCTCAACTGCCATGTGCCCCAGGAAAAGAGGAAGGATGATCCATCCTGTGTTCCTGGGAGAGCACATTAGTGAAACTACCCTGAATGTCCCTAAGAAGCAGACAAGGCCATTCACTACACAGGGGGGGCAATGTTTGCTGCCATACTGACAAGGATTTGGAATTCCCTGCCAACCTCAAAATTGGTAATTGTTTTAACGTTGTATGGTTGAACACAGCACAATTACTTTAGGGTAAGGTAATCCCTGCAACCTGAGTCTGCAAACCATACCTCAGCAGGTTAAAAAAATCCTTCCTGCTCTACTTGTCTCCTCCTGAAGCCCTGCACCACACACACATGCCCACTCATAGCAAGTGCAGCCCTACTGTGTGGTTGTACTTCTTGTTAACTTCTGTCATTAACAAAAAAGTGAGCATAAGGCCTGAAAGCCACACATTTTTTGGAGTTGTTCAGTCCTGTGTGGAGGGCAAGTCCTGTGTTTGTTCAGATATAGATACAGGTCTCGATTTTCTGCACGTTAAAGAGTGCAGTATACTTTTTTTCAGTAAAATAAACAAACACTTTTTTGCCTGCTATGAATTGCAAGTTAATAACAAATACAAAATTCTAACAGAGAAGACATGCATTAGCATTTTGGGATGACAATATGACATTTCATATACCCTTAAGGAAAAATATTGTTTGCTCCCTGGAGCTACCCTGACCAATTTAATTTCCCACATCAGTACACATCATGAAGTCAAACCTTCCCACTCTGTCTTTCAATCTACACATAACAGAGGTTTGGTTTTCTTCCTGTATGTGTTTTCAGCATATTGCTTGCTTTAGACTTTCTTTCTAATGCATATTCACATAGTTGCAACTATTGGTCTCATTTAATTTGGTTTTTGCATTTAATCAAAACAGAACCAGGCACCCAGTTCTGCAGCGGCAGGAGAGATGAAAGCCAAAATGTAGAGGCTGCACAAAAGTGGTGAAGAGGTGCAACATTTAGGTAAATCAGCAACTGTTGGAAAAGTTGAATGGATTCCCATTCTTTAGGACCCTAACAACAACAAAGCCCTACAGCAGGTAAAATTTCAGGTTGTGTTAAAATTTAAACATTTCAAATATCACTAATCCAGTGATATCCAAGCCATGCTAGCCATGCTGTTTGCAGCCAAAGGAACCAAACATAGAGGTGTGAAAATCAAACACCTACTGCAGAAATGTGGCTTTCCTGCCTCTAAGTGAAAATCAGCCCACTTAGTTTATGATGACAGGTCCCAAGGTTTGAGACTTGTTATGAAATATTCCCATATCAGCCATAGGAATGATGAAAGGCTCAGCTGAACCTGCAAAGATTTGGCTTTATGCATGTGGGGATGTCAGGATGCCTGTCCCAAGCCTGCCTCAACACTGTTTTTTAAAACTGTATGGAGCGTGGTTTTCAACCACATTCATGAACTCACAGACATCATCTCTCCTTCCTTTAACACGTTGTGATGGCTAAAAATTAGAAATTTACATCAGATTTACCTCATCTTTCTGTTGATCATAATTATCAGGAATTGTAAACTGGCCCAAAAACTGTCTGTCAGAAATGTTGAATCATTATCACGAAGCATTTCTCAAATTGCTACCCAATTGAAGTTAATTTCATATTGTTGCTACAATTAATACCTGAGGAAAGTTGGAAATCATGTTCTTGGACTCTTTATATCATGAGCCAGGCTTTCAACCTAATTTGGCCCAAGCACATTTTTCACCAGCACTTACATGTTTGCTCTTTTGAAGAGAAAAATTGGCTTGGCTTTCTATATTAACACATCCTTTTATCCCTAAGCCATGCCTTGTTAAATAATTTCTGTCATTACAAAGCATTAAAATCTCCATTCTAGAAAATATGTAGGAAACATTTAAAACAGCGTCATGCTTCCACTTCAAATATAGAAAGAGAAGCAGAAAAAAAATTGGTGTATGGTGGTGGGGGAGAGCATCAGAGCAAAAAAAAATCACTGAATGATGAAGCATAGGAAACTGGCTAGCTGCCTAGCTTCCTGATGTTCTTTGTTAGGTTCTTGCTGAGACTTACTTGAATTTCAAATTGTTTTCTAAGCTGGTGAATAGCAGGTGCTTGCTAACCAGCTCATAATGAGTACAGAGGTCCAAATCCGTGGAGTCATTTCTCCCTGCTTTTGGCTGCCTTTTGTACTTGTGAAGACAAAGCAGTGGACCTGGAAACTGAAAATTTTAATTGAAAGCGCACATACACAAGGCAATATTTTAGCCCTCTAAACACAGAGGGCTATAAAAGAAAGCAGGATATTATTTATTTTGTATACTGTGGGACATATTGTGACATATTTTTAACATGTATATTAGATCTGAAGCCGCACTAGGTGTAAAAAATGTTAAAAATCAAACCTTCCCCACTATTTTTACTTTCCTATACAAGTTCCTGTTACATGCACTTAATTAGCACAATAAATGGAAACGCTGAAGGCAGAAAGCTGAGATGCAGCTCTCCAGACTTTCTAGCATGTGATTTCATCACAGGACACAATAAATTAAAGGGTCTTCACTAAAGGATATTTTTTTTTCTTGCCCTTCGCAAACCATATCTTAGATTCATGGTTTTAGCATGTGTTTAAGGTCTTTGTGAAATTACATCTTTGCCTGTACTTGCAGCTCTGGAAGGTGAGCAACGCAGAAAACGTTCAGTCTACTGCAAAATTGCCACATACTTCCCAAAAGTGAGAACATTAATAGTGAAACAAAGTCAAGTGACACTGAGTACTATTGCTCGCAGAGGGGGAGAAAGGTCCAATACAGCATGAAGGTTACGCTTAAGCTGTAAAACCTGTGAGTGTTCTCAGCTCCAGAGCTGAAATCAGTGACCTGACCCTGTAGAACACCTGCCTTTTCTCCTCCACCATGGTTTCCATGGGAAGAAAATCCAGCGCGTATGCTGGAAGCAACCCACAGCTGAGTGGGTCCCCCACCTGGGAGATCAGAGGACCACCTGATCGGCTTAGCAGAGCCATCATTGTCTTATCCATTGCTAGACAAATATGAGAGAGAAACTGAATAATGCCCATCACTTAAGTAAAACCTTTGTTATTTTATGTTCTGCAAATAGAAATCAGACAGAATATTTTGCGATTTTAAATAAACATATCTTATATAAATAAACCTTTCCTTTGAAAAAAATGCATTTAAGTAAACTTATAATGGATGTAACAACAGCAACAAAGCTCATTGAAAGGTACCCTCAGCTACAAAAAGCTGCAGACTGACCCTCATCTAGTGCAAGTCAGTGTCATTCCATTGATTCAGGGAGGCTGTGTTGATTTACTGCGGTCGAGGATCTCATCCAACATTAACCAATTCCACTCTAAATGAATTGTCATAGAGATTGCAGTATCTCAAATGTATTTTTGCAGGGGGTGAGCTGATTGCATAGCCTATCGAGCATGGGATTTATGTATTCTCATTACTGAAGAGTTATCTGGAATACTTTATTGATGCGTTTGTGTTGGATGATCCATAATTATCAGTGGCTAAAAACAGCTGAAAAACTACCATGAAAAAGTCAATTAAAATGTTGATGGAAGAGTAGTTCTGTATTTTTGCCAACTCTAAATGTGATATAAAAGCCATTCCCTTCAGGCAGGTGAGGAGATAACCTATTTTGATAGCCCTTATCATGATTTTAAAGCCATGGAAAAATTTGATATTGTATTGGAGGCACCAAGAGGATAGAGTAGGAAGAGGTCTTTCCTTGTTCTGCCAGGTGCAGAAATGTCATTAGCACAGGAATGAATCACTTCCCATTGGTTATGTGGCAAAATATGTTTTGTTACCTGTGGAGGAGCTTTCTTTTGGAAATTCTGGCACTTTGCATCCTGTTTGTGCTCCCTTCTCAAAAGAGAGCACTGGTACTCAAGTAGGATAAATAGACACCCCTTGCTTGGGGAATAGCGTGGTGAAAACATAACTGTTTTGACGGTGATTTTCAGTTTCATCGTCTCATCTGTCTTCAATCGTCGTCTTTGGAGTGAAAAGCAAAACAGCTACCTGAAACTTAAAAAGTTTCTTCACCATCACATAGCAAGATCTATTTACTTGGGCTTTTGAGCAAAGAGACCATGAAGAAACTCATGTATTGGAAAAAAAGTGTGATTTCATTTTTTTTCACTTGTAATGTATCTTACAGTCCCTCAAAGGATAGGTGTATTATATTATGAAGACTAGTAGAGATTGAAATACACTCATTTTCCTTGCTACATATGCATCACCTACACAGTCCACCCAGGCTCCTTGTTTCTTGTTGGTCAGTAATTTTTACCTGTCATGGGAGAACATGTTTTGAAGGGAGAACTGGATGAACAGGGGAAGACTGACCTTGTGAATGAGTTCTCGAAGATCATTCCCTGCCTACAGGCCATTGGGGAAAAAAATATACAGTTGTCTGTCAGCCAGAATGACTGTATCTTTTCTTAAGCTTCTGGGTACATCAATTTCGTAAGTATGTCAGCTGTCTGTAACTGTATCATCTAGCTGTCCATCACCAGCAGCTGACTTTTCTCCTAGTTTCGTTATCCCTTAAACCACTCTTCATCAGTCAACCGTTCTTTCGTATTAAAACTCAGTAAGTAAAACTTTGCTTACATTCCCCTATCCTTTAAAACATAGTTAATTTAAACTATTTCCTGTAGGAGAAATGATTGAGAAGATGGTTTTGTATCTTGGTGGTTTGTTTTTTTTTTCCTTCTGGGCATAAGACAACGCAGATTCAGTAAACAGATCTAACCGTGTGTAATGAGAATGATTTCAGTGCTTTAGGTTCATTAGTTTCACAGTGTGAACTTTAATAAAAATGAATTTGACTAGATTAGATGCAATTACAGCAACTGGAGTTAAAAATTCACATACATGTTTATAAAAAAGGACTATTATTTTGAAAATACGTTTGAACAAATGACAGGGAATAATGTGCATGTCTGGAGTACATGTCAGTGACTGTAATTCTTAGTTTACAGAAAAGGAACTTTTAATCACTGGGCCCAGTGGTCGCTTCACTCTAATAGACCAAATTATTGGTAGTCTGCCTTTATGAGCCATGATTCAAACCAGGTTTATATATAGGCACTAGGCACCGTGGCTTGGGCTGTGCAGCTGTGCCATGCTGCATATTTAATGGCAAGGCAAAAAGGATCTACACACCACAGGGAAAACAGATCAAATCACCCTGTTAGGTTGAATAACAGAGAATCCATTTACCCACAGGTCTTTTTGGTCACACGTACTCCTTGCCTAAAATGTTCCTTTCACTTTTTTCCCCTACTTTTCCCCACATAATTTCCCTACTGTAATGGAAGGAAGGCATCAGCTTTGAAACTCGCTGCAGAGTGTAAGGTCCCACAGCTGGGTGCAGAGTTCCACATTCTTTGCTAGCTTTGATTTGCACTTAAGTGTGGCACTGTGTAGTGTCTCCAAAACACCACGTGTAACATTGTGGGATTAAATCTGATCATGAATCCTTATTACCATTAAAACATCGGAGATCTGCTGGCTAGTGTTGCTTAGGGAACTTCTCTAAACCACCATGCAGCCTGTTCTCAGCCTCATTGCCATCTTCTTTTTCTCCATTCTCCCCTTTCACACTTAGTTATATTAGTGTGAAATTATAAAAGGTATTTCACTGTTAAGATTTTTAAGTAGATTTTGTTTATCTACTTTCTGCATCTCCTTCTACTCACTGATGTTGCAAGTAAAACAGAAAAATTTCAGAACACTATATAGACAAATTTCCCATATACTCTATGTGTGAAGGTCATTTTGGATGGCAAGATGGCCTTTTGCTGTTTTGCAGTCTCTCTGTCTCTGTCTCTCTCTGCTGCTTAAAGCCACTATCTTAAAAAAATATTAAACTTCTGCTAACAACTAAATTCAATACAGAAGAAATGCCTGATTGGTGCTTTCTGTGAGAATTTGATAGCGCTGTTGATTGAGGCGCTGACAGCAAGCAAAAGTGGAACACTTCTTTTCTGGTTGTTTCTAAAAGGTAGGGAAAAGTAAACAACAACTGTAAACAGTGAAAATATAATGAACTGGGGGGAATTGATCATTTCAAAATGTAAAACACTGAAGAAAGCTTTTGTTTGAAAAAATGCAATTCCTTTCACTTCAAAATGTCACCAAACACAGTTGATTGAACAACCTTCACTGGAGCAGAAAGGTATGTGGGGTATCGTATCTCTATCTGGCAGAATACTTGTGCATATTTGATATGAGTATTACACAGAGACCAACTGTGTTCAGTTAACATTTAACTTGCAAATGAAGGTCATGTCTCGGAACTTGAAATTTTGAGAATTACAGAGCTTAGACAATTTAAAAACGTCTAACTGCAAACATATACCATCATCACATTTCAGTTTGATGATGGTATAAAAGTCTAAGAACCAAAATGTTTGTTTGTTTTTTAAGAAGATCCCTTCCTGTGATAAAGCCACTTCTTTTACTAGGCAGAACAGACCAGACCAATAAATTTAAAGTACCACATGCTTTAAGTTGCACATGTTTGAGACATAAAAGACAAAGTGGTATTAGATTTAGACTTTGTGAATGACCTGGAGTACAAGATAAAAGTAATTTAGATGACAAACAGTGCAGTTACTCACCACTCGATATCACCACTAATCATTTTAAAAATCACTCCGCTTCTCTGCACTGTTTTCCAAGGAGCAGTATTTGCTTCTTCTCGTAATTCAAATTCCTCTGGGAGATGCTGTGTTTACAGAAGGCAGTGATTAGCAACACTGTTAAAGCAGGCCTGAAGGTCTGGAGGAGGGAGTAGCTAAGAAAAATGAGATTGTGTGAAATGGGGATCATGCACACAGACAACTATGGGCTAAAACAAGTGTTTGTTAAAGGTGGACAAGTAAACAATATGTCTTTATTTTGTGTTCTGAGGCTAGTCAATATGTAAGCTGAAAAAACAGAATACTAACATGTAAACATCCATCACTCTTTACAGAAAATATTTAGCATCCTCTGAATTTTGAAAAGTTAGCCTCTTAACCCTGTTATTTATAGACGGAAATAGGTGGAAGTCACCAAAATGTGACTGCTTTAAAACCAATGGAATTTTCCCTGATTAAGTTTACAGACTGAAGGTAAACTGTGATGATTTGCTTCAAGTTGCTCTTCCAAAGTGGGTCTCTCAGCTGTGACAGATCATATAGTTTGGTGCTGCCCTGCAGATGGTACAGGCTGCCCACCCCTGATACACTGCAGATGAATTTGGCTGCTGGAAGCTCCCAACTAGCAGGTTTGGGAGCCTTGCTTGTTGGCCTGCTGCTCCTTTGTGCTTACAGAAACTCAGTTCAGAGCATCCAGCAAGCTGAGGAGTGTGGTCAGTGACTTGCACAGAGCATGGGAGAGTGCAGGCAGGAGCAGAATCAACCCTTACCTTGGGCCAACACCTTTTCAGGTTTCTGTTCTTCTTTAGTGCAATTGCTCTCTGTTCTTTCTCCTTCATCATCCTTTTGCCTAATGCCTATCTTCTCTCAAAACAGTGTTTTTCATTAGCTTCCATAAGCTGCTTGCCTCCTGGCTCACTAGTGTTAGACAAAAAGTGGGAAAGGCCCAGGCAGACATAACTAGAAGGAGGAAGGTCTTGCTTAGTTGTAGGCACAGCAGGCAGCTAGTACGGCCATCCATGCAGGGCTAAAAATGGCAAAGCTATCACATAACTGAGTGTTATTGCAGATCATACCCATAAATAATCTAATTCCTTTGGTTGTCTTTTCACCAGGTGACGGTAAACCAATTTCAGAAGCTTTGTTGGCATCGCGTTCATACAAGGCTTTACTGTGAGGCTATAATCTGCAGTAGTAGATAGGTGATGAAGCTCTGAGCCACCAACAGGGGACTGAAAGGGTTAGGCTTGGTGCACAAAAGATTGTACATAAATGTGCTGAGCACGTAGGCAAAGCAAAACCACATCCATATGACCATCCAGAGGTTTGGATTCCTAATATACTATTTGAAAGTATACACTTTATTTCTTCTTTTTAACATACAGGTCATTGTTATTTTTTGGTTTTTTACCCTCACACCTCCTTCCAGCCCCTGGCTATTTTGCTAGCTTGGTTATTTTGCAATTTATTTTCTAGTAAGAAAGCATGGATTCATAAATATGGACCAGGAATGAATTAGATAGAAATAATATGACAGCTATTGATATGATTCTCACTGAGAGAAACCTTTGAGAGGAGAGATACAGACAGAAAGACAATAAGCAGAAGACACCCCTGACTCCCCTGGAAGGCCATACAGGAAAGTTGTTTTATAGATTAAGCCTGTGAGACTTTCCATCAAGACTAAAGGGAAAAACAGCCTCAGTCAAACATGAGCGAAGCAATAACTTCCCAGTGTCCTCCAGCAACTACAAGTCCATTCAGAGACCACTTTAAAAAAAGCATTACCTGCTCAGTGCACAGAAAATGATGATGGGAATATGCTCTGCTGTGCTCGTTGCTGGCTACTCTAATGGTGAGCCTCTACTTCGAGGCGGCTTTTAAAAAGCTTACCAAGCTAACCATATCCTTTCCCCTCAGTTTGCTCACCCTCAGATAATTCCTTTTTCACAAATCTTCACTCACCTTATTTCAATCTTTCTCAGTTCAGGCATTTGGCAAGCTGGAGCTCTTCCATACAGCTAATGTGAAGTCACTCAGATCTTGAGATGGGTTTGGGTCAGCTGTTGGCACCTGAGGAACGTTACCCTTTTTCTGCTGTGGGAGAAAAGTTGCAAGTATGCTTAAATTTTATTTTGATAAGGCATTATTTAATATTACATGCTCTTTACTCAATGACCTGCGTTTGCTCTGCTCGTGTACGCATGCAATGCAAGGTACTAAATTGTCAAGGGCTAAACCACACACAGATGAATATTATTGGATTACTTACTTTTTTTTTTTTTTAATTTGATCCAGCAAATCTGTTGGATTTGCTGGAGCAGCAAGTTATGGAGCATTTTAGCCGTGTGTCTGCTTCATTTGTGGTAGTCAACTACTGTGTAGGACTAGACACAATAAAATCCCTATGCCTACTATATCAGTCTATAATGAACAGAAGATAAAAAGAAGTGACTTCATGTTTTGGTAAAACCACTCTTGCTGTCCTTCCTCTGGGGCAACAACAGTTCCTTTTCTATTTGGTGATGAAATTTAACCTTTGCAATTTAATGTTTACCACCTACTCATGATTTCTTACTTGCAGAAACAGCATGATGTCTTTATGGGACCCTTCTACTTTTTTTCAGGAATAGTGAGTCACATTAATTCCAAGTGTGTCACCATTCATTGGTGGGCTTACACCAAAGACAAATTTCACAAACTACATTTTGGGAAGACTACATTTTGCACACAGAAGTCCCAGGTCTGTACAGAAAGAAGAACAACAATTGAAAGCTATAGATTTTCCATCCTTTTCAGGCTTAAGTGGCAGAATCGAGTGCCATTTCCTATGTTTATTTTGTTAGGATGTCTTGTCTGTTTTCTCCTAGGAACTGAATGAAGACTGAATGTAGATCTTTTCTTTTGAATGATTGACATTTTTTAATTCTAGACAAGTCTAAATAGACAAGTCTATTTAGAGACAGTCATAACCCCAGCAGATCTTGGAAAATACACTGACTTTGTTGTGGCACGTACCTCCTTTTCCCCTGAGTACCATCCTATTCCAGTCCTTGATGACAGAATAAAGAACTATCAAAATAACAAGATTCAAAATAAAACCCTGGAAATTCTTATGAAGCATGAAGGTCTTGTGCTTCAAAATTCTGGATGAAAGAGAGTACCGTAAGTGCACAGTGAAATGTTTGGAGGAAAAAAAAAAAATGTTTGGAGGGAAATGGCAGTGCATGAGGACAACTACAAACTACATCATCACTCACAGCGCTGAAGGTGACAGACCGGGAAGAGTCAAAAACTCAAAAGAGCAAGGAGAACAGTGAAGCATGCTTAATACTTGCTATCTCAGTATCTCTGCTACAGCAGGTTTTGTCAGTCTTAGAGACAAGAAAGCAGCAAGAAAGAAAGTGGTGGGTGGAAGGATCTTACCCAAATGGATGGGTAATGATTCATTACCCATCAGATCTTTAACCAAATTAATTCTAGGCCATGGTTTTCCTTGGAAGCAAAGGAAAAAGGAGAAACATGCCTCATTCAGAGGCATGGAACATGCAATGGTGCTTTTCCAGAATGAATATTTAATTAGTTTCAAGGAAATATGAACCTTGTGCTTATAATTTTCACTGACCTAGGCATCACTTGCTACAAATAGAAACAAGCATTTTGGTGTAGAAGGTTTTCTTCCTCATCGATTTCACTGTGAGCCAAAAGCATTTTCTACTGATGACTCTAAGTTTATCCAGACTGCTGAACCACCATTTCAGATGATTTCTAGTCTGTCAGTTGAACTTAGCTGGTACTCAATAGCAGAGCTTTGTCTCCCAAATTTCTTGTCAGCCTCTAGAGTATTGTGGATCAATGTACCATATCTGCAGTTTGCATATACAGTAATATAGACATTCATGAACTCAAAATACTCTTTCTTTGGCTTGGTCCTTTAGTTTGATACTATGTTGGTCTAGTATATTATTTTAATTGGAACATTATAATTCTACTTATTCCTCAAAGACTATTCAGTTACTGAAGAGATCTGCATAATATATCCTTACATTTCCTAATATGTACTAAACCAAATGTATGTTTTGTTAAATATTGAATCTTAAGTGATATCCATGAGAACTTATATAAGGCTTATCTTTTTTAGAGTGATTGATCTAGTTGGACTGGAAAACCAGAATACATATGACAATTTTGAGTATCCAGTAATACTGACATATTAGTAAATACTTAACAAAATTCTATGATTCAACTAAAGTATTTGACACGTAGCAGTGGCAATTGTATGCGTTCAGAATTCTCTTATTTATGCCTCAGAAGAAAACAGAGGAAAAAACAGTGAACAAAGGAACTCAAGTTGTACCCAACGCCCTACTGATACTGAAAATATGTCAAATCCGGAAAATGTCTGGCTTTTACTGTATAAAGGGAAATTATAAAGCCAAATTTAAGAAAAAGAAGTTTAAATGAGCAATGTCTGCTGCAAGCCTGTGTTCAGCTAAATTTGCCTGGTACTTTATCAGTACCTGTTCTGCCATCTAGGTTCTTCAGCGTACTCATCACTGTAGTGACTGTCTGACAGCAAACTGTCACAATCTTTGGACGAAACACATATGGTTTGATTTAAACAGAAGGGAAAAAATTGTGTTATCAATGGATTTAAAGCCCAACTGACAGAAATTTGACTCATTAGCTGCTGGGAATATTTACTGAATACTGAGAATTTATGTTCTTAGGGTGGGGCTTAAATTGCAATGCAGCCCTGTCAGTGAATAAATACAACCTCCTTCCCTAGCTTGTTTACCCTTCCCATAAAGATGGAATTATATGTTAGAAAAGGATAAGTAAAGCTTCTGAAAACTATTTAGAAGAATTTGAGATCCTAAAAAACCCGATAGCTTTTAAATATCTGAAAGAATAAGAAGGCAGAGAAGTGCTTATTATTATTTATTCAAGTGTCATCATTTCCCCTATTTAATTTNCATTTCCCCTATTTAATTTTTCATCACTGTAAAAAAAAAAAAAAAAAGAAGATCCATTTCTATATAAAACCTCATTTGTACTGTCAGGAGGTAGAGAATAGAACCAGGGAAGGCACTGATAATTCTCCTATTCCATTCTTGTATTAGGATTATTATTGAATGAACTTTTTTTCCAGTGTAGTGTATCTTCCAAGAAGCTTGAAAGCTTTTATAGGTTTTGACCTATCTTGTGTTCTGTCAAATAAATACAAATAACACAAAGTAATTTTTATAGCACAAAGCGTATATAACCAAGTAGCAGTAGGTGATTGTCTTTCTGAAGTTCAAGAATACTGTTGTTAAAGAAAAGACGGGAGCATGGTGTTACAGGTGTGTACAAAAATGTCTTTAGAAATAAGTACTGCTTCAGGCAGTGCTTATTTTCTAATATACATCAGATTATTTTGGCAATCAGCAGACAGAACCACTGAGCCTGCTCAAAACAGAGACTATATTCATTTAAATATATGAATGAAAGCACTCAGCATCAAATTCAGCTCTTCTACTTCATGTATTTGCTACGGAAGTAAATTGATCTGAATGTCTGAAACACCCCATTGTTGGGTCTCTTGTGAAGTAATTTATGACTTTTTAAAACGGGAACTAAGACTTAAGTATTGAGTTCCATTTTTATAGCATTTCATTTTACTCAGGTTCTCAGACTTTCATAAAGCAAAGAATACTGAAGAATTTAGTCCATAGGTTATCGGTCTGTGCACTTATTAAATAGAATGCACTCAACAGTAAGTAATTAGGAATCAGTTGGAAAATGAATTTCTGACTCCATTTTCAAGTGTGCTATCAAGATCTATCCTACTGAACTATTCTTGCATGAAAATCTGAACTCAGTTATACCCCTGATTGCAGTAAATCTTCAATGGATGCATACGCACATACACACGGAGGCTGTCCTATATCCTGTTTTAGAATATCATAATCTTGTGCTGCACAATGAGTCTGTGTGATGACATAGGTTAGTTTTCTGAAATAGTAAGCAGCAAGACTGGTCGTGGTGCTGGGAATTTAGGCAGACATTAGTTTTACAGAATTGTATTAGTAGTGGAAACCACTGAGCATACTCTATTTATTCATAGGCTTTTATGCAATCATGATCTTAATTGTATCAAAATAGCAAGTACGTTTTCTATAAACTTATGAGAAGGGAGAAGATCGTGTCCCATCTGACAAGATAGCAGAACCCTACATGAGATAATATATTTAAAAGCATTCTGGTGGATCAATTTTTAAGTTAATATGACTCAGCAGTTGCTCTTCCCAAAATACTTTCAAATGACTGCATTGTTTAAGTTCAATTTTAATAACTGCTGCCTCACTAAATAGCACTTTTTCAGTGACATGCATGAACTAAACTCCATGTTACTATAATCTGGAATGGCTTCCCACAGATTGACTCATTGCATGGTCTTAAAATGTTTCCATGAAAAGACACGCTTTGATTTCTGTATGGAAATCTGACATCTGAAGTATGAGGCAAATGAGCTGTAAAGAGAGGGATCCAAATAACAACAATGCTATTTATGTACCCTCCTGTTTATTAGAAGTATGATTATACACACAGGGATGATAATGCCTAATTTCTAC
Organism: Rhinoptilus africanus; assembly: GCA_013400135.1. NCBI lineage: Eukaryota > Metazoa > Chordata > Aves > Charadriiformes > Glareolidae > Rhinoptilus > Rhinoptilus africanus. The sequence continues at coordinate 815,933 of VXBO01010258.1, read as the reverse complement.
TTCTCCACTAGTCCATTAACTTGGACAGCACTTTTGTTTGGGAGTGGTAGTCTTCAAAGGCACAGAAACAGCCAGAGAAGTTGGATGGCTAGTACATTACCTTTCTGTTACATGATTATTAAAAGCATGTAAACTAATCACTATTACCTTCATTTCATCAATTCTGTAAAACAAGGTACATTAGAAGATTATGCAACGAAAAGACTAGATTTAGGCACCCTAACTCTAAAATGGCTTGGTCTTGTTCACACTTTTTATTCCAGTAGGTAACTTGTAGCATGTGATTACAATACGGGCTGCTTGACAGGCTATGGATATGCCTGTGCTTATAGAACTCTAATGCGTATCAGTCATTATTGACACCATCTGTTTACTTCAGTGCTAACATTTCCAATCTGTTCTGGTTAGAGGTAAATGCTGAAGAGTCATTCAAGCAGCTCTGCTGGATGAAAGAAATTTTGCCCTGATACAAGGTTTTCTTTTCTTTTTGCTTCCTTTCTTATACTTTTTGCAAACATGCAAGGTTCCCAAGCACTTGAAGGTAAAATAACTTCTCGATGAAACAAAACAGAAGGGTCTATTAATTTTTGGCACAGAGACTGCATGTTTGACTTCCTATAATCAAAGGTGTCATGTTTGCTGGAATAAAAATATATATTGAAATATCCCACTATGTGGACATTTATATTCTCTTCATGAGAAAAAAGAAATGAAATTTCACGGGGATTGAAACTTGAATACAAAATGTCATCCATATTTCTATAGTGTTTTAATTATTGGCTGATAGAGTTTATGAGGAAGTACACGTCTGCAGCTTATTTTAAGGAGGAAAGGGGAGAGTATAAGGAATTAGCCAATTATGATACGTGATAATACTCAAACTAATGTTGTGTGTTACTGATTATTCTATGATACATGAGCAATAATTACCTGAACAGCTTCGACTCATTTACCAGCTTTCTATAATTTATAGCTCAAGGTTTATGAAACTTCCAGTTAGAAAAAAAAACTTAACTTGTAAGCACAGTACACTTTTACAATGGTTCCTTTGTTATACTATGTAATAATGAAAAAATGCATGAGCATGTAGTAATGCCTTTGCCAAAATGAGATGGAGTTCTTAATTTCTTTTGCATTCCTGAATTTTATTTTGTTTTTCACATAACTCTAAATGGCAGAAATTTCATTTGTAAGCTGATGATTGGTTAATGAGTGCATATACTTTATTTCCTGTTTTTCTTTATAGCAGTGTCACTGAAATGTCTCAGAAAAAGGACTGGAATGAGCAGAGTTCTGGATGACAAATATACCCTGTTTGGATGAATCAGAAGGATGATCTATCTTTTAAATTGCAGCTTAGAATAAAGACGAGCAAGATTGGGTAAGCATTGAAAGCATTTTGGACATGGTAGCACACAGCTTTATATAAGACAATTTTGTTTGTAACAAAGTACGTATGATTTAGGGTGCCAGAGTTCAGCCCCCAGCTTGAGCAATTGCTCAATCAATCTGCTTTGCACATGAAAATGACTCCCTGACATTCTGACCAGTAGGTTTCAAAGAGTCACTAAACACTTGACGCCCACTAAGCACTCTAAAAACCAGCTTTCATAGGTCATATTTTACACAAATAATATTTTTCACACAAATAATATACTTCCAGTATAATTAGTATAGCATGCTATTTTGTTTTCTTCACGTGATACTTCTAAATTTTACTTTGAAACACTGTCACTCATTTATGTTAACATTATTTGCTATGCTATGCCTATTTTCTGGCTTTTTAGTCCTCCTTCTGCAAACAAAACTCTTACTCCATTTACTCAAAGCCGAAACACAGAGATTCTTCAGCACATTTACTAGCCCAATGTGTTACAAAATCAACGTGTCTAAATTTTTTTTTCACTGTTAAAGTTATTTAGGAGAATTCGGCTAAAATGCATTTAATTATGCTCTGTCTAGATCATGCTGAATGCACCAGAGCATAAGTATCTTTGCAAATATAATGTGAACTGTCAAGATGATAGTGTTTGTTAAGGTAATGCCATTATTTTTGTTCTTTGTTTTTGATGAGTCAGATATTTAATGGCATGCTGTTGTTCAAAATCACGTTCTGAAAGAAAATTAATTAATCTACTTAGCATGGACCAGAAAAAGACCACACAAGAACTGACACTGAAATTTGGGTCTCACATACACAGTCCATTTCAGTTTGCTTTCTCAAAAAGTTACAAATAGAAAAAGCAGTTTTTTGAAAATGTTTCGTGTCATCAAAATTAGTTCCCACTATTAAATATTAAAATGTATAATGCTTGCTGAAGTAACAATGGAAATAAGTACCTATAGTACTTTAAAAATATTTTCTTGTACTTTCAAAAATGAAGTAATGTTAAGGAACTAGCAGAGCTCAAAGCTGTACCATTAAATCAAAATAAAAATGAATGGGTTTCCAGGTTCATTTCATAAAGTGTACTGACATTCTGTAATTATGGAAATATGTTCAGATGTGTATAAAGCAGAAGGTAATATAAATGGAGCAAGGCTGGAAATACTGCAAGTGGATGTAAGCCAACTGTTTCAGCTACAAGACTAAAATAAAGTTAGTACTTCAAGATAATTACTGTTCTTTGTTTCTGGAAAGTGTTCAGGAGAAATCATAATTTACAGGAGTCTAAGGAAATTTGGAGTCACCATAAAGAATGCTACAAACCAAGAGGTGAACCTGTAACTCTATCCCTGAGATAGGCTATGGTTTTAGTCAAGTCATTTATGTTTTCTTGGGCTAGTCACTAGTTTTATTTGATGCAAATGGAAATGACATTTGTTTACTCCACAGAAGTTCACTAGTGAAGGGATATATTCTCTCAGGAAAATTCAAAAATATTGTGATAAAGAATGGTTAAGATAATGAGCTGTGATTCTAGGCATTTCATTTTTAGATCTATCTTTATTTCTTATGCTGCTTTGGTTATTTCACCTCTTTTGGCTCTATTTTCTCCTACCATTTGGCTCAAAAATTGCTTTTCTGCCATCCTCAGAAGCTTTGCAGCCATTACTATAAGAAACAGTACAGAAGGGAACAGCACAGGGAAACCTAGTGATGACTGCTGCATGTAGGCAGTACTTTAATCTGTCATGTAGAACACACAGGAATATCACCATTTGCAATGGGGCTCTAGGAGTGCTCCTCGTTGGGGACCAACACAACCTACTGTGGAGGTACAGTTCTCAAAAAAGGGAAGGTTTCCTTTCTCCCTTTCTTCCCGTTCCCCTCTAGGCTGATGAATGAAAATTAGCCAATATTAACACAAATTTCTCATTCAACCATTTAAACTAGTGCACCTCATATTCATTGAAATGTGCTAGAGAGTGCTCACATGAGATCTGCTGTGGTGGTAACCACAAGCAGAGAAATGGGGTTAAGCACCTCACTGAAAGAGTGCTGCTGGCTGCTTTGTCAGCAAGCACATCTGTGGCTGGGGGAGGACACATCTCTGTGACCTCAGCTAACTGCAGTTGGGCAAAAAGCCTGTACTGATTCTTAAAATTGTTCAGCGTCTCAATCTAGGGCACCTTCATTTTGTAGGAGAGTCTGTTAGAAGCAGATTTGAGAGTCCAAAGCTGTGGTTCATTTTATATTTCTCTACTGTCTCCTGTTAACGGCACCTGGCTGATGCTTGACATACTGATGAAATTAAATATATGTATCCAGAACAGGATATGCCACTTACCTAATTAAGGTTAGGAAAAGATTGCCTTAAAAAGGGCAGCTTCCAGAGGCTAAGAGTTGTCAAACACAGCACCTGCAGTAAATAGAAAGCGATACCATTTTTTTCTCTTGATATAGGTCTCAGTTTATCTCTTTCTCTTACAGTTTTATTACTGTTCTTTCTTCGTGCTAAGGTATTTTATGTCACTAAGACAAAATTTGGCATCTTTCTCCAAACAACTGCTCAAATTGGATGCCATTGTAACCTTCCAAGCATTGTAAAAGATATTAGATGATTTGTAATATCCTAATCTCCTTGTCACGAAGCCCAAAGATATGCAAGCAGGTCATCTCTTTACATACTCATCCATCTTGGAAAGCTGTTTAAGTTATTTGCAGAACAGCATATTTTTGCAGAATAGATACACACCTTATTTAATTGAGCAGAGCTGTAAGTACATTCAGCCAGGCTGGCTTTCCCTGCAGATGTCTGTACTGTGTACAATATTGCACTCTGTGGGCATGCAAATTTTTTTCACAGCTGCTCAAACATTGCCTTGAAGCATCAAAATGATCTGGGCAATTATGTTATAAGGAAAAAATCACTTACATTCATTAAAGATCTGTATCCTTTAATATTTTGAATTCTCATGGTAGGTTAAATGTGATAGGAATGCAGGGCTGAAAATCCAAATTTTTAAATAAATCAATCACTATCCTGGCTTACAAATGGACAAATGAAATGAAGGTCTTCTAAGAGAATAAGCAGGAAAACTGGTAATATGAGGAAAACTTAGTTTCTTATTTTTCATGATACTTTATGCATCATTTGCCTAAGTCACTTTTTTAAACACAACTATCAATAAACAAATTCTTTAGTGCAATAAGAATGTGTGACCTGAAATTCAGATGAATTACATTCAGACAGCGCTATTCGGTCTAAGTCATCGTGATCACCAGAATACGACACTCAGAAGTTTCTTAATGCAAGCATTCTAGGTGTTTCTCAAGCACCTGGAAGCTCACCACCCCCAATAGCCATTAAACTCCCTTTACCAGCAGACCAAGCATAGGCTGACCAAAAGTTACACAAAAAAAACATGCTGCAAACAATACTAGAAAGCAGTTCTCAGCCCAAACTAGAAATAAGCTGATTTCTCTATCTTTTCCTTCCTGTGGAAGTAGAAAAATGCTAGCAAAATTCTGTTCAGTCATTGCTCACGAAGAACAGTAAACCTGTAAATACTTACTACCCTATGTTGCTTTGACTTTTTGATGAAATGACCTATTATCAGTTTGCTGAGATATTCATAGCTTTAAAATTGTTCCGCTCTCTACTAGTTTTGCCAACTGAGAAGTCAGGTACTGAGCAGACATGGAAACTGTTGCCACCATTTGTCATCTTTCCTGATGCAAACCCCTATCGATTGAGCAGTCTCAGAGTTAAAGAGGCTTGTGCTCCCATCACTTGAGATCGTTTTGCTTTTTGCACATGAATTAAAAAAAAAAGAAAAAAGAAAAAGCAGGGGGAGGGGGGAAGGAGTGTTAACTGTTGGCAGTCTTCCAGTTGTAATCTCAAAGAGACAGCTTGTGCCTGTCTTCATTGCCCAGGTAGAAAACAATGCTGTCTTCACCAGCACGAGCTGAAGATAGCCGAATAGGAGAACTGTTACTCAACGGAAACTCAGAGTTCCAGAAAGACTTCAGGACAACGACATATGATCGTTAAGTTCCCCTTAAATTCTCCACTGGAAATTAAAACAGGGACTGAACAGAGCCATTGCACATTAGATTACTGTACTACAATTGCCATACTAATAAACTTGTTCAACAGCTATGCATTAATTTATAAATATTAGAAACACTATATAGTAGTTTAGTCTGTATTAAAATCACAGTTGTTTACACACTTGCCTCATTTTCCTCCCTAGAAACTAGTGGTCAGCAATTGGTGTCCTATTTACGATATCCATTATTTTAACTGTAATTTCTCTCCAAGGAGTGACATATGATCGCAGTAATACTGAATAGTATAACTGCAAGGGTTTGTGTTCTCCAGTGTAAGCCTATTGTCCAGGAGATATTTTGCTACTTTTTAAATTTTAGCAGTTTTACCTTTTTCTCTTTTTTTGGTAATGTGACAATTTTACATTGCTAGTGAATTCCTCCCCCATCCTATACTTCATGCAGTGTAGGCTACAGTGCGGTACAGACACACGTCTATTGATTTTACTTTACACAAAAACTACCACATCATAACAGTTCAACTGAAACTAATGGAACTAATTAAGCAACAGGGACCTCCAAGTCAGAGAATCATAGATTTGCAGTTGTAAAAGATCTGTCAGTTCATCTGTTTTATCCTCCTGTCAGAGCAAGAGTTTTTCCATGCAATATATCTTCTTTGTTCACTATGCCTCAAATTGTGCTAAAAGATTGGGGATTTCACGTCTTGCCCCAGGAGACTGCTCCACACTGTAATAAATCTCATTGTCACGGATCTCTTCCTGCATTCAGTAATATTATACTGCTTTAAATGCGTGCTATTTTTCTATTTGCAACCTCTTGTTCTGCCTGAAGAAAGCCGTCCTCTTCACCACTGAGCTTTAAATATTAGTAGACAGCCTTGTCTTGCCACACGTCTCCCACTGAGTCAAGCAGCAGGTTTGTTTTGGTATGCCTCCACAGAAGGCCTATTCAATCTGAAATTTGACAGATTTGTTTATAAAATGTAATTAGCCCAGCTACTACAGGCATGTTTTAAGGGAAACTGAATGGAACTCCACAGAGTTTCCATTGGGAGGCTGCATGGCTACCTTTTTGTATTCATACTTCCAATCTCTTAGGAAGCATTGCGTGGAGGACTGCATTTGGTGCTTCTAGGACATATCAACCAGTATCTCACCGTTACAAAATCTAAAAATTAAAGAACCACAACCCTATGCTTTTCCTAACATTTGGTCAAAAATTAAGGCTGGGAAGACAGATGAGCTTGTGGAAAGTAGAAACATTTGAATAGGAATCACTAGTAATAGAGACGTCCCTGAAATGAGAAGGCAATAGCTTGGTTCTTCAGAAGAGACCTGCAGCGAGGAAGGAGGAGGAGGAGTCTTCAAGACATAAAGTCTCTTTAGAGATGAAGAGAGGTGATGGAGTGCTCAGCTGCAGCTCTGCTGAGTTCTGCCCGGCGGACTGTACATTCTCTTTGGTTTTGAATTTGTAACACAACCTGAACAGAGGTGATTGCCCCTGATTTCCAACTCAGGCATAAAAGTTGTGTGTATTTCCGATTGTATTGCAGAATGGGTGCAGCTATGATGAGTGGTATGAAGTAAGGTAAGTGATAACACCTAACTAGAAAAGGAGAAGTTACTGCATTTTAGGCTTTAGTAATAGCCAAAGAGAGGACACTGCAGATTTAAGTCAGTCCCTTGACTTGAATTTATTACCTTTATAAACTGCAGTGTATTTCTGAGAAGGAAAGACTGATTTTTGAAGAAAAACAGTTTAAGAAGCATTTACACTATTCCTGTCTCTGTGGCTTATTTCTGACCTCAAGATTTTTATAATTTGGTTAATGTAACTCCGACATTAATTTCTGAGACTGTCATCTTGAATGATTGAGTGTGTCAGCAAATGTTCACTGCTTCCTTGTGAGATACGGCCAAAATGTTTTATAGAGTTTCCACCATCTGCTTATGAAAACAAAATCACTCTGGTTATCGGGGTTGCAAGAGGCCATTCTCTCAGTGGGATTTTATATGCTGTTGGTGCATTCTATTATAATTCATAACTTCAGCACTAACGAAATTGAAGTATCTGTCCTGATGATTTATAGGAAAATCCAAGCCACATCCTTTGATTCTCAACAACATACTACCTTCTTCTGTGTGTTTTAGTAGTTGATTTACTATGCCCTATCTCTAAGAAATGTGGGTTCTGCCTGAGTATACTGCCCAACCTGCTTTAGCTTTGAAAATGAATTGTTCCATTTGGATTGCTTTACATCAAAATTTAGGTAATTTTAAAACTCAGTTTCCATTAAAAAAAAAAAAAAAAAGAAAGTGCTCCATTTCTAACATGCCTGAAATCAGTAATATATACACTATTCATTATTGGAGGAGTAATGTTTTTGGTAGATAATGAGATTGCTCTTTTCCCTGCTTCATCCTGAATATTTTTATTGGTTTGGCTGATTTTTTTGCAAGGATATAATTCTCTACCTCCTGCCTGTTTGCTACTGGGGCGAGGGAAACCTAATGGATGAGGGAGAAACAGGAATTTGTGCTTAACACCTTTAGTACTGCTACTTAACCTTGTTATAAATCCTGTAATAACCACCAGCTGCTCTGTTGCTATCATGTCTTTCTGAGCTTAGCTGGTTAAATCTTCCTCCTGCTTTAAAATTTCTTGGTAAAAGTAGCGTCCTTCTTGCAAAGTGCTTCCTAAAGCTGAACAGCAACCAGCCACAGGACTGTGGCCTGACGTCCTGCTACCTCAAGGCATGGCTGCTTCTGCTTTTATTTCACCTCACAAACACACATATGTAACATAAATGGGAAAAGGCAAACATAATTCAGCATAAGAATCATTTTGACCTGATGTATAGAAATTAAAAGGGAAAAATAAATGCAAGGCAAAACCTTTGGTGTTTCAGGATATTGTAGGGGATATGTAGAAGACACGCCAGGAATGATGTGGCAAAGTCTCATAGTTAGATTGTTCTGTATCTCCTGAAATTTAGTGCATCTCACATGCTTGTGAGGATCTCTGCTGGCATTATTTAATAAAAAAAATGTTTCCGGATCAGTGAACTGAGAACATTTCGGAACTACATTGCTGTGAAAGCAAATATGGGGATCCACACATTTAGCTAGGAAAAAAAAAATCACTACATTGAAAAAAAATATTAATTTGCAGTATGCAGACAGCATAAGGGGAGGGAGACAAGCAACGATCTATGAATATTTAAGGTTGAGGGTACTGAATTATTCCATTTATTTTGAAGCTGCTCATGGTCCTGTGTCCTGCAGGGCCCAGGGATGATAAGACTAAAATGCCGAAAGGGATGTCACTAGATAAAAGCTGCAGAATTTATGCAAGTGAGTTTTCTTAGCACATCTGTGACCTCTTTTGACTTGACCTTAGTTACAAAAGGAGTTGCACCATTAAGCTTGCAGGAGAGCTCAGAAAGGTCTTACACTGTTCTTGCAAATAGAAAAAGTTGTGTGGTCAGTGGTGGTAAAGAAAGTTGGTTCTTTTTTTTTTTCATAAACTTTGCTTCTCCAACTGCCATTTTAACTTTAAATATTTTTCTCCTTCAAGGAGTTCCGCCAGGATTTTTTCTTCTTTCTTGTCTCACTGCAGTGAATCAAGTGAGAAAAAAATGGAGTCTGCAGTTTAGCTAGTATTTTTTATCAAGAGGCTTTTCTGGAAAGAAAAAAAAGATATAAAGTGAAATTGCTTAGTTTAGCATAGATTAGGGCCTTCTGGTACTTCATCTGTATATAGATGAATTATTAACCTCGGGGGAAAGGTAGCAGTGTGTTCATACTACCTGCTTTTCAGTGTGTTTGATTATTTTCCTAGTGCACATTGCCCACTGGGGAACCATTAGAACTGTAATAATAAAGAGCTCACTAATTCCTATGACTTCTTGCTTTATTGTCATAACCTCTCCAGCGTACATACGGTGCATACAGTTGTGGGTAACCATAGCAATCATTGACTACAGAAGCTACGATACTGTTGCACGGCAAAATACTACTACTTTGTTATAAAATGCTAATCCTTTATTATTATTATTACTGCTGTGCTAACGATCATCTGAATTTAGAGTAAAAGCTTCAACACCTCTCAGATAGTGTTTGTGTACCTTGATCTCCATGTAGACTAAATTTAAACAGAGTGGTAGCATTCTGTTTAAATTTGGGTTGGGTTTTCTCTTATTTTGGGGGGGGTGTTTTGTTTTGTTTTAAATAAACTAATTTCTGCTCATGGGGGAAGACTTTTTCACACATTCTTCAAAAGAGGATGTTTCTGGGCTGAAAATAATGAAGTTTCTGTGAGAAAGGGCATACCTAAAGGTACACTATTGATATGCAATCTGCATTGTGGGTTCTATTCTGAAGAAAGCTTTGTTAAGGAAACATTTAGTTTTAATATAAAAATAAGTATTTAATATTTCAACTGATTTTCATTTAAACAAAGTGATTTCTTTTACTTCAGATAAAAGTGTCAGCATGATTTTAAAAATAATAAATCCTTTGCTACCTTACCTATTACTCATTATACTTTCTAAAATTTAATTAAAGTAATTCAGGTAGTATCAGTTGACCTTTAAAGATTTTTGAACCAGTAAAGTACTAGAAACAGTGGTTTCTAATATGAGTAGGTAGTTTAAACAATTAAACCATCTTTTCTAAGTCACAACATCTTTGCAGGCAGAAATGCTTTAAAAGTAGACTTTTTTTTTTTTCCACGTCAGTTCATTAGAGTATTCCAGCTCAGAGAGTAATTTAAAGTAGAGAATTGTCTGAGGAACCGAAAAATTGAGAAAACTGTTTTCCTCGTATGGTATGGCTGTAAAAAGGAGTGAGAACTAGTAGTCCCATAATCCAGGGTAATTTGGAGACGAGAAAGACAGCACACTAATGAAAAATAACAATTCCCTTTTTTAGAATAAGCATTTCTTCTTTTTCTTTTTTTTTTCTTTC
>VXBO01010258.1:776875-805459 GCA_013400135.1 Rhinoptilus africanus | reverse complement strand
TTTTTTTTTTGGCAATATGATGACTACAAAAAGGTCAGATTCTTATTAAATTGTAAGTGGGAATTGCGAATTTAAAATTACATTTTTAGGATTTCCTGATTAAAGTCAAAGTTACAGATGAAGTTTGATATAAATCATGAGGAGAAAAGAATAATCTACTTAATACATGTAAGTTAGCGTTTACTAAGATATAACTACTCTGAATAAATACATACATACTTTGTCACATACAGCTACGGGACAATCACCTTTAAAGAATAAAACAAACTATTTCTATTTGTTTGCTGATCTTCTTTTGTACTATTTCATCTTGTTTCAAGTCAGTTTAAGGTTCAGATTAAGTATTTCCATTTCTGACAGCAATGTAAGCGAAACCAAATTGTAACTTGCTAGTCATTCAGAAAAAAAGAAAATACATAATAGGCTTATATACGCTAGGACAGTATTTTCAAGGGAGAAAAATAAAGGTAACCCAGATCCTCCAAGGTGACTCTACCTCTGAATAGGTGGCAAGCTGTTATTTCCTCCATGTGACGGCTGGGCTGCCTGCTGAGGGAACGGCACGCCTTGTGATGAAGAGGGGGCTTTCTGACAGGAGCCTGATGCAACATTCAGTTGAAAAAGGTGCTGGGAAAAAGATTATCAAAGCATATTGCCGTTATGAAGTGTGGCATTTTAGGCACAGCTCTGAAAACCCTTCCCCCATGTCCTTTTAAGAGGAAAACATATCTCAAGGGAAAACGAGGGAATGTCACCGTATCTTGCCTGGCAGGTAATGGTGCACAGATGAAGAATCTTTCACCAGGTGTATTCAGGAGGATAAAGAGAGAGATTTTACTGGATTCTAAACACAGAGCTGTCAATCCCTCCATTAACCAGAATGTCAGGATGCGTTTATACCCACACCGGGGAAAACTTCAGCCACTGACTGAATCTGAAAATCCTTGAACAATGTAAGCTACTGAGTGTGGCTTGATTATACTCCACCTTGACCCAGGTGGTCTCCAAGCACAGAAAGTGGTCTGTGTGCAGACGGTCATCCATTCTATGAAATGTCACATGCCTTAGCTGCACCAGATCGTTTACAGGGTCTTTTTCTACTCTGGAGCATGGCATGTGTCACTGCAAATGTTTAGTTCATACCACGCAGAGCACACAGACTCTCTTGTGCCACATCAGCTAGCAAGTGGCAGCAAGTGTCTGGGTTTTGAAACAGAACCGGACTACAATGATTTACAGAGATCTAAACTTAGCAGCAAATCAGGAAGGAAAAAAGCCCAGTTAGTGGATTTCCTTTAAAAGACTGAGAGAAAAATGCATTTTTTCTGCTCCTCTTTTGGCATTACGTCTAAAATAAACTTTCATTAAAGCTTACTCTGTCTGCAGTCCGGCTACTGTGGTTTAGAAAAATGCCTCAAGAACACTGCAGCAATACTGTGCAAGGAAGTGATATCAGATCCCAGTGGTAGAATAAAACAAAATTTAAAATGATGAAGCCCTTTCAAAGCCCCCAGGTTATCAGCTGGAAAAAAAACCCCTGATGCCAGATGTAATGCTGACATTTTTCAGTCAAAACCAGGGTACTTGACATTAGCATGAGTCAATTCCTGGCACTGCCATGCATCATCAGAGTTACAGTTTAAGTGCCTCATGTACAAACTCTCCCCAGGGAGTTGAGATCTCCAGTCAGTTTTCGTCTCCCATGAGCTACCAGGGTCTGTCAAGGATACAACTTGTAAGCGACTTTGCGTTGTGAAAAAGATTTTGGAAAATAATAATTAATTCCTCAAAACTACATTCAGGTTTAGAATATTTTTTTTCTTTTCTATAAAAATAATGATTGAAGTTTCCTAAACCACACTAAAGAAGGTTCTCTCTATGTATTTAGAATATATGTACACTAAAAATCCAATGTAACCTGAAAATTCCCAACTTGTAAGAGAATTTAGAGCAATTAATGCACAGCAGTATGCAACATGGTTAATTTGCCCTTGTAAGTTTTAACCTGACTAGAAGAAGTTTCTTCTATGCTGTTATATGTGAAAACCCTGCTTTATAGAACTGTGAAGTGTTCTGAGGATTTCCCTTACCAGAGCAGTTGAAAGCAAGGGGCCCCAAAACCTTTGTAAACAATAGGTAAGAATTCCTGATTTAGTCCTTACCTGGGACACAGTTCTGGGCCATGGACAGATTTAATCTTTCCTGTCTTCCATTCTCCCAACTTTGAAGCCTAATTTTAATCGCTGAAAGTTTGGGATACCATTTAAAAGATCAGTTTTTAATGAGAACAATCCATCATCTGCTTGTCAAATTCAGCTGTAATGCTGCTCAGATCTACCTGGTAATAATGGATTTTTGAGACAATTGATAGCTTGGATACATACATTTCAAGTTGCAAGAGTAAGGCATCTGAGAAAGGGGAGAGGATAGTTAATCACACAGTTGGGCACATGAGTGATTCATCTGACAAGGAAGAACTTGAAAATGTTATGAAGTAATAATCCAATTGCAGTTTTAACACACAAGATAACATTTCCCAAATATTAGTAAGTATCACTAGTCTCAATGTAAAATAAATGTGTTTCTTTTCAACAGGTTAGAGGGCAAATGTTGCAGTATGGAATTGCAATTCAATATTTCATCCTGGAGAATAAAGACTTCCATTTACAAGAGAAATAGTTGGCTTTTCCAAAACAGAACTTTCTTAAATGCCTGCAATACACTGACCTTCAGGTGCTTTCCATAAGATTTCCTCTTCTAGTGCAAGGAAAACACCAGCTGATTCAAAGCTTATGCTGACCAAAGAAATGCATAGAAGATCTCAGGAAGCCAGAAGACTAGATCCAGAAGTCTCTAATTGGCCCATTCAAAGAAAGCTGTGCTTTGGCAGCCTTTTCCTTACTTCTAAGGAAAATGGTGCCAAGGACATTCTGCAAGACTGCAGCAGCTGATCACCCACACTGATGCCGGTGTTATGCACTTGTTCAGACAACTCACTGGTCTGGTTTGAGGAGCAGCACACACTAGGAACAATTCCCATTGCGGAGAAAAGACTCCTCTTACCCTCTGCTGGTTTTCAACAGTATCCCAATGCACTTTCTGCCTTCATCTCTGTAAGATTCAGGCAGTGGTTCAGGGTCTGTGATCCAAGGACTACTGCCATGCAAGTGAGCTGCATGACCTTGGCTGTCTTATTGAGAAAACGAATATTAAGTTGTATGAAAGTATATATGGTAATGCTATGCAAAATAAAAAATGTAAACCCACAAAGAAGTCATCTACTTTTTGAGACAAGAGCAATGAACAGTTCAAGAATTCAAAAGGAAAAATACTTACATGAAAATGTATAGAACTATAAGAAAAAAACAGCAGAGACTCATATTAATTCAGCAACACAAGAGGGTCAGCCCATTCTAAGAGGCAAAGGAGACTGACCCATCACCATTTGACTGACAAACGCTTGGCTGGTAAAGCCCCATCAGGCGTTTCATCAAGTGGTGATGAGTATGTCGATGTTTAGCCTAGTAGCTCATTTTTCATAGTTAGTTACTGTGTACATTAGTAAATTTTAGAAAGCTTTGCACTCAGCATTTTTGCATACACTGCCGACAGAAACTGATGATATAGACTGTCCAAATTCTTGCGGCACAGTGAGGGAAGTTGGTTCCCTACACACACACGAACGCACAGAGAGGGTGTCGCGAGGATGTGCGATGCCTACCCTCAGTTTCATGCTATGAAAACATCACTCTGAACTGAAAAGAAATGGGCACACACCCCACCCCCCATATACAAATACTGTCTTAGGGATGTAACACGCTGAATGGGGCACAGAGAGGTAGGGTCATCTGCAGTTATTTTGGCAGGATCGGTCTAGCCACAAGAAAATGGTCCTTGGACCTGTTTTATTTATCAGTATAGTGCAGTTATACTGACCATCTGCTGCTTGCCTGGCAGTATATGTGAAACTTGCTAATAATTTCATTTCCGTTCTTAAAGTAAGGTTGAATGAGCACCAAGAATGAATTTTCTCAGGTCTACTGAATGTTCAGTTTGGTTGAGTTTCTGACCTCAGGAAAGGGTAAAAGAAAATCTGCTGAGTTGTGCAGATAGCATATTTTCAAATATACAGTTTGCTGTTTAATAAATAAGGAGAGGTTACAGGATGGTTCTTGGGGTAAACAACCTTATGAGCAATAAAAGAGAAGCTAAACTTCAAGCCCCTCTACAAGCCCTCTCTTGGTCAATTATACATCCTCCTTTACAACAGCAACACTCCATTTTTACCTTGTTTACTTAAGGATACAGGCTATGTAAGGACCATTTTTTTCAGGACCCACTACCTTTGCAAGTGTAGACATCATCTGAAATCAGTTACAAATTTACAGTAAATTTCTATACTGCTGACTTGCACAACTGAACCCTTATGTATTCTAATAAATACTAAATGGAAAATGAGATCTCTACACCAGCTAAATCAGTGGCCCAAATTAATTTAACTCTATAATCCCAAATAAATGTATACATTTCTTGGGTGGGTCTGTTTGTGCTGTGTGCATGCATGCACAAATATGTGTATGTAAGGAGCTTCAGATACTATAGCCCTGAGTCTCACCACAAAAAAAGGAATTTTACATATGAGATTAATGTCAAATAATTCTTGAGTAGAAGGGCGTGCTGGTAACAAATGTTATGATAGTACTTCAAGACCTGTGGATATGATTACATTTGCAGTAGAAGTTTAGGAATAAGATCATATAAAGGTAAGAGGAATTCTCATAAGTGCAACTAATTAATATTTGATTAAAAATGAAGTGTGTATGCTGCTGAATTACTGAATGCTAACATCCTATCAGCTCTTACTGTTTGCAAACAAGCTAGCTGCAAACACCTGTCTTCTAAAAACGTGGTTGTGGGTAGGGTCAAACGTCTACACTGGTAATAGGCACTGTGCAATCTGCCTGAAGTTTATGAACAGAGCACTAAAAGGAATACAAAGAGTTCAATATCAAGCACTCAAAAGTTTGGCATGCCAAAGTGAAGATTACTTCTGTAGTCTCTATTCAGCAGTGCTATTGGGAAGACAGGTTGCAGTAACCTGACTAAGTCTTCTGAAGTATGCCATCCTTTTATACTGCTCACTTCTGGGCACATGTGATCTACACTGTTCTAACACTATAGGATGCGAACATGCCCAAATAGATCCCAGAGTACCAAGGCTACAGAACATGACTGGAAAGACTGTTGCCTAACATAAACACCATCCTGCGGTGGTAATTACAGATGAACTGTGAACTTACATGCTGGCTGTCTTGGAGTCTGGTCAGTCCATTTTCTGTCAGTCATAAATTTCAGGCCAATGCTCATATATCAGATAACTCATCTGAATGGTCCTTCACTGTGTCGTTTAGCAACTGTTGACTGCATGCATCAATCATTAAGGTAAGCAGCTTTTGCTGGAGTGGTAGTAAAAGATATTTTTCAGTTTTGAAAAAAAGTCAGTGGTAAGGCTACCTAATATTGTAAAAATCTTCCTATTTAATATTTGTTCCAAAACCCTTTATCTAAGAGATGGACACCCTTTTGGACACAGAAACAACACTTAGATTGTCTGTCATTACAAGCAGACTGAATACCAAGTGTTGAGTAGTTGTGAACTACTGATCTCAGGCCAGATTGGTTAAACCAAGAATCATTTGTACTCTAGCTACTTGGAAAAACTCAGGATCTGACCTCCTCATTTTGCACGTATTTATTTAAATGAATAAAAATGAACGCGTTTATTCAAGCATATTGCAATTTTCTGCAGTTTGTAAACAGAGGTAAAACCAAACAACTTTAGCCTTGGGTTTGTCATCATGGAAGGTGTATGTATTAGAAAAGATAATGTTAGATTTTAAGTTCCAAAACAAAAGTTCAAGTACCATCATAAAACTGAATACCCTCCTGGTTTCTATGCATCATTTTTTACTTCTATCATTTTTTTGAAAGACTCCTTTAAATAAATAGCCAACCCCAAAACTGCACAGAAGGAAAAGTGCAGCTTCCTCAACCTGCATGTGGATTAGCAGGTAGAAAAGAAAAACAGTGCATTTTTCATATAGTATCTGGAAATCATAGGACCTGATGTAATCAGAATAACTAACAGATTTAATGGTAGATTGGCTCTGGCATTCTTGCGCAACTGCTAATTTTATGGCAAGCAAGTTGGGCAAGCAGCTGAGCAGAGAGCGAGCTGAATCAAGATCAAAGAATATGCTGTCTTTCCAAAGGCGACCGGGCTGTGGAGGGAAGGTTAGCACATATTTATACTGTGGACCTGACACTACTTTCATTCTTTCACAATTCCTCTGACATTAGATCCAGGCTGTTTATAGACATGAACAAAATAGATCTTGGTTTAATTTTTTGATCAGTATTCTTTTTTCTCAAATGCCAAGACAGCATCTTTCCTTCTGGTACAGAGGAAAAATAATGTTGCCCACACTGTATAGTTCAAGAAAGCAGCACCAAAAAAACCAAACCCAACCAAAACCCCCCTCAAATTGCTATTGTCTGCTTTCTTAGTGAATCAAGGTGATTCTACCTGCACCTTTCTTCATCTTGCTTTATTGTATAATTCCAAATGGAAATGGAGTGAAGTAAATCCAGGATGTCAGATTCAGATTCAAAACCCAATATAATGCTGTGATAGGTGCATAATCACTTTTTCCAAAAGCCAGTATGTGTTTTGATGAGGGCAGCCTATCAGCATTTGAGATGGCACTCTATGAGCCTCAATGAAAGACTTGTAGATCAACCAGTTTGGCTAGAAGGCCCAATGGCATTTCAGCACGTGTGATTTTATTCTGGAACAAGATTGTTTTTACTTTTCCAGATTAAGCTAGAAAAAAAAGCTTTAGTAAACTGTTATATTTGCAGTATGTTTAAAAAGAAAAAGAAAAATTAAAACCCCTCAATCCCAGATCAGCTGTTTGCAAAACCAGTTAAAATAGTTGAGGAACTTATGTTTTGACGCAATGCTTTTGATGTCAAATGTATCAAAAGATTTTTAGTGTTCTATACTTATGGAAAAGATTATACTTCTCTACTATATCTTGATGAGATCAAGAGCATCATTTGCAACCCTGTGAATGTGAGAAGAGCATCTAGAATCCACTACTAGCTCAAATGTTGCTTTTCTGGTCTCACACTGGTGTGAATCTATAAACTTACAGAAACAAAAGCTGCAGTCACGTATAAATGAGCCTTTGTTTACCATCTTCTCTTCTGGAACATGTATACATCCAAAAATAACAGTTTTGCCACACGCTTCCATTATATGCCCACTGACTTACAATTTGCTTACAATCTGCTCTTGCCATCTGAATCTTGTTAAGTTTGAACTTTTTTGGTCAGTGAAAGATGGTTTTACTTTCCCAAGTCCAACACAGAACAAATCAAGCAGCTATTCTTAAAAACTACAAGAGTCACTATGAAGGTTAAACAGAACAATCCACATAATTGGTGGCTTTTCTTTTTTGTATCACATTCAGTTCCCTAAATATAATGTAAGCTGGATCAAATTCTTTATTTCAATTAACATAATCCACTTCCTATTAGATGCTATTCAATCAAACAAAAATTGTCCTTGTCAAATTTTCTGTTTTATTAAACAGATCCTAGTGTAAAGCGTGTCTCCTAACTTCCATATCTCACATGTAGACACTGCAGACCACACCACTGCGTGCAGCCTTGTCAAGTGCCTGACAGGTGAATCAGGTATCAAAGAGTAAAATAAAGACTGTCTACTTTTCAGCTGAAAATGTAGCAGCAGATATACTGGGCTTTATTCTCCACATTCACAAAACTGATTTGGGCAGTTACTAATCATTTACACAGTTCAAAGGAAAGAAGTCCTACACTGCTCACCCAGTGTAAGCAACAATGTGTGACAAAAGAGTGGTTTTGCACTGCATAAGATGATGTATATTATTATGTACCAGTTACACAAACGACCTACACTATGGGTAAAAGTCTTGTCTTTCCTACTGGAAAGCAAGTTTCTAAATATGCTTCTCGTCGGTCTCCTTAATGATTCAGTTTCCTCCAAGTTTTTAGAAAAGTTGGCTGTAGAAAAAACTAATTCAATAATTACTTTGTCATAAATTAGATCTCTGAATTGAGCTGGGGTTAAATGGTAAACTGATTTTCAGCTAACTGCTTCTCATGTAGTTCACACTTCTCAGTGCATGGTTGCAAATCTGCTTGCTCATACTGCTGTTTCCCAGGCTGGAGTGACTATTAAATTTTGTAATTAGTGGAATGTAATTATTTTCCGTAATGGGCTGTAAATTCACATTATACCATAAATCATTCTTATGTACACTTAAGGATTCATTACTCTTCTTAACAACTGACTAGCATATTTAGTAAGCACAGAAATGTTCAACTGGAGTACCCTCTAGGTTACTGGGAAAGCATTAGTTGTTCCCAAATGAAATCTCTTTGGTGGGGGGAAGTGGTTAGCAGCAGGAAAAGTGTGGTTCTACCACTGTGGTTAGACATAAGACCTGAGAACCTGATTCAGCAACGTATTAAAAAAAAAAAAAAAAAGATTTGAGTACCAGTACCACTGGGATCATTTATTGTCCTCATTAAGGCTCTTAAATGCTTTCTTAAATCATCTTCTGAAACAAGAGTCAAGGAGAGAGAACTGCTGTTATGACTACAGAAGATTTGTCAGCAAGGATAGCAGCTTTCTCCTCAGTGACAGAACACCAAAATCCACGAATCTGCTAAACCCAATCCAGCACAACTACAAGCACAGGCAGACCTTCCCAAGGCTGCACACGAACAAAAATACCCTTCTGCATTCCCCCTTCCCACTGCTTTTGCAGAGCAACCTGATGGCCTCCCTCCAGCTGCCTGATCACACCTGCTGGAGGCAGGCTTGCCTGACTGCCCTAGGGTCATGCAGCAGCAGAGATGCCCAGGCTGGTGTTCAGGCAACCTTCCTTATGGCTCCTGTGCTATAGACACAGCTCACCTCCCGGGAGCTCCACAGGCAAACCTTTCATGCGCCTAGCCTCCTACGATTTTGTATACTTTGAGAGGGTAAAAAAACCTGAAAGTTTGTTGGTATTCTGGGTAGAGAGAGAGAGTAAAGTTTATTATACTATTACAGCCAGCTGAAGACTCTACACTAATCATAGAACCAAGGTTTGAGTTGGAAGGGGCCTTAAAAATCATCTAATTCCGACCCCCACTGCCGTGGGTAGGGACACGTCCCACTAGACCAGGTTGCTCAAAGCCCCATCCAGTTCGGTCTTGAGCACTTCCAGGGATGAGGCCTCCACAACTTCCCCGGGCAACCTGGGCCAGTGTCGCCACCCTCACAGTAAAGAATTTCTTCCTAATATCTAATCTAAATCTACCCTCTTTTAGTTTAAAACCATTACCCCTCATCCTATTTGCTGCATTGCCTGATAAAGAGTCCCTCTCCATCTTTCTTTTAGGTTCCCTTTAGGTACTGGAAGGGTGGTCTGTGGTCTCCCTGGAGCCTTCTCTTCTCCAGGCTGAACAACCCCAACTCTCTCAGGCTGTCTTCATAAGAGAGGTGTTCCAGCCTTCTGAACATTTTCATGGCCCTCCTCTGCACTCACTCCAACATGTCCATCTCCTTTTTATGTTGGGGTCCCCAGAGCTGGATGCAGTACTCTGGGTGAGGTATCACCAGAGCAGAGTAGAATAACCAGGCAGCAGAATCACCGCCATCAACTTGCTGGCCATGCTTCTTTTGATGCAGCCCAGGATGCGGTTGGCTTTGTGGGCTGCAAACGCACATTGCCAGCTCATGTTGAGCTACTCATCCACCAACACCCCCAAGTTCTTCTCCTCAGGGCTGCTCTCAATCAATTCTCCACCCAGCCTGTATTTGTGCTTGGGATTGCCCTGACCCACGTGCAGGACCTTGCACTTGGCCTGGTAGAACTTCATGAGGTTGGCATAGACCCACCTCTAAAGCCTGTCCAGGCTGTCCATACTGTCCATACTCTGGATGGTATCCCTTCCTCCAGCATGTCAACCACACCACAGCTTGGGGTCATCAGCAAACTTGTTGAGGGTGCACTCAATCCCACTGTCCATGTTGACAATAAAGATATTAAACAGCACCAGTCCCAGTAAAACCAATCCCAGCATCTAGCCCTGAGAAGCGCCACTCATCACTGGTCTCCACTCACTTCTTAGTGAGTTAAAGACCTCATTGGTCTTTAAATTAGGTTTTCCTTGGAGATACCCTGTTTGCCACCTCTTAGTGAGTTAAAGGAAGCAGAAGCTCAATGTAACTTACAACACTGCCATCAAGAAAAGACAGTGCAGGAAAAGAGAATTGGTCCAATAGAAAAAAAATAAATCTTAAGGATCCAGCACAAAGTTTGTATTCTGTGTTGTCAGACGCTTTGGATTCTTTCATATGCTAACCCAATATTCTTGCAGCATGCACATACACATACATGTGCCTCCACCATCTAATATGTGTTCATGAAGGGTAAACTAGACCTGAGATATTTGACCCAGAAGAATAGATTCAAGTATTATGTATAGACGCTAAGTAGGCAAACATTTCACAAGATGGAGGATTTCAGTAAAAAGTCTTTCTTGTATTTTGTTGCAAGCCTTTCCTCTCTCCCAGTTTAGATGCTATCATACCTATTTCCTCTTCTTATTAATAATCAACGATGAAAGCAAAAGCTTCAACAATGGTGAAACAGGATCAGCCCCTGATGTCTTTTCTCAGACAACTCTGTAATCTGCTCTCAGCAGACTGGCTGCCAGACCCAGGGAGAGACCAGCCAACACTCGAAGAAGGGTGAGAATCTCTTTTCCTTGTTGCTGGTTGTCAGGTTAGATACTCCTTGCCATTAAACCCTCCTTTACTATGGTACTGATCCAGCAGAACTGGCAGCCTTCCTATAATATTTACAAGACATGCATAACATACGTGAACCTAATTAAAAAAGGATAAATTTAAAACAGGAAAAAAAAATCCCATCTGCACCCAGACAGTTTGCAGTTAGTATTGTCCAGATGTCTAAAATGTTCAGGCTGCAAAAATATCCTAATGCCCTTCAAACCCAACACAGAGTGCTAATGATTGCTTTAATTGGAAAAAAAATAATGGATAATCCAACAGATAATAGCAATGAACTAAATGCCAATAAAGGGAATCTGAGAATAAGCTTAACAGATTTGCTGGAGAAGCAACTGCAGCACAGACCTTCAAGGCATTAGTTTGTGGCCAACAAAGATCAGTTATCTGCTTGTCTAACTCTAATCCTTTGCATGTGATTAACAAAGGTGAAGGGAAGCATCTCTGGGGACCTGTCGCAGTGAAAGACAGGTAGACAATTTAAGACAAGAGCCTTTGCTTATGCTGTGACTAAACTTCAAATTCTACTCCTGTCTGTGAATTTATCCCATCCCCACTGGGTACTGTCAGATCCCATCAGCCTTGTTGCCTTACCTTGCGGAAAATTCTGTCCAAACATGCACAAGCCTTTTTGCTCCCCCAAGGCTTTGCTGGTGCAACTGAAAAACCTAATACAGTTATTTCAGCTGAACACATGATAAACACATCTGTGTTAGACCTAGACAAAACCTAACACAATTAAACAGTCCCGGTTCGTAATGCTTTTCTAACGTGTGGTAACTGGGACCAAAAACGCACACTTTGCTGTGCTTCAGAGAAGGCTGTCATGATGTGCTGAACTCTTTAGTAGAAGTCAGTAATTGAAAGACCATTTGACCATTTAAAATGTTTGTTCTTCAGCAGTGAAAGGACAACAGTGCATGGTTATAGAATACAGAAACAGAGATTTTCATGCTTTTCAAGCACAGGGTTTTGCATTACCATGATTATGAGGGGTACAGACGTACACAGCGTTGTTCTGGTAAGACTGTTGAAGAATGACCTCAGCACGGTTTTAAAAACAAGCCGCTGTGAGTTTCCCTACTCTGCTTTGGGTCTGTTTTTGCACTCTGTTACCTCTTCCAGCCATGGCTATAACTGTATTAACAGGCTCCCCTTCAGCTCTGATAGGGCACAAGAATTCACCAAGAAGCCTGAGACCTTCATAATATGGTTTTTAACCAGTTGCAGGAAAATCTGCTAATTGTCTGCATGCAGTGAGGGAGGATCTGGAACAGAGCTGGAAAGCTGTAAATAAATTCCTTTTTAGTTTTTTATATTTACTGATTTCAAAAGGGGCAAAGAAATATAACAACAATGAAAACTGCTTTTCAGAAACTGAGTGTGTAGTATTTCCAACTAAATATGAAAAGTGGTTTTATGTATCGCTTCCTCTGTTCACTTTATAACTCTGTAAAATACTATTAAAATATACAGGACTTCTGAGACTTTTATGTTCAATAAAAAGGTCAATAAGAAGTTGTTATGATAACAAACTATTTTCCCTTAATTGCATAGCTGCTTACCACACAAAGCTCTCTCAAGGACTTCTGTTTCTATAAAATGTTTCATAGCAGAAAATGAAGTGATAAAATATCAATAGTTATATCTAATTTTTAGATGAATGAAACAATACTTCTTTTCTGTTCTTTGTTTTGTTTGTTTTGCCTTTCTTTTTCAGATTATTGTATAGCTTTAATAACTTTGAAAAATTTTTAGTAAACACCACCAATTCTTTGTCAGGTGTAGAAGCTTTTGAAACATTGAAAGCTGGGACAGGGAGGGAGCACAACCAACCAACCGCTTGCCCCTGTATCCCGCTTTCAGACCCTGTTATGGTCTGCTACTTGCTACTAAAGAGGATTTGTACCGGAAGGAGAACAGTGGCAAGGTGTTCAGTGTCCATCTGGGAAGATTTGTTTCCAGGATTATGGAATTGCTCATGAACATCCTGATAAGAAAGCCCTTTCAATTACAATACCTTTCAGTTACATTGACCTTTTTTCTCCCACAAAACCTTTAAAAGATAGAAAAACTAATTTCTTATCTTTTTAATCTTTTTCCTCTTGCGTTCTGTTCTGGAAAGTTTCTCCCTTTCAACTTCCCTTCATATTGTTCTCTCACTGTTTCCTACTTTTCATTGCTTCTTGCTTTCTTGGCAATTCTTTACTACCTCTACCCCCCAGCATATACCTGATGATTACGTAAAGTCCACAAGCCAAACAGTAATACAACTTCCTAAATCAACACCTGAGCAAAGATCTTTCCAGGGACAAGGAAAGGGTAAGGGTATATCAAGGCACTTTTTTAAAAAAATTATTTTTATTTCATTAATGCTAAAACCTACATTGTTCCAAAACCGTTTCTCCAAAACCTTGCTGAATTAAAAAAAACGAAGCTACTATGAACCCAGCTAGCTCTGGGCTGGAATATCTTACAGTCCATCTCTCATGTACAACTATGACTAAACTTAGTATCTTATTATAATCTGAGCAAAAAGCCTCATAATAAGCCTATAAAATAGGTAATAAAAAAAAATCATACAATAAATTTTATTAGGATTGCTGATGATAGAGATTAACTCAATGGAACATACTCTTGAAAGACTTTGCGTTTAAAAGGTAACTCTGCCTCTACAGCCAATCATAAGGATATAAACAGTGTTTTAAATCACAGCTTAGGGATTCAGGTTTCTTTTTAATGGAACTAATCACATCTCTCCTTTTGACTACATTTATGTTCCGATACAGTAACTAGGGCTATGCAAAACAGGTGATTTTCATATTCATTATTTTTTAGTAACCAATTTTCACAATTATTTAGGAAAAAGCTTTAGGGTGACCAAATTTTTAACTCTTTTGAAATAGTCTGAGTGCATTTTGACATTAAAGATATTAAAAGAAAAACACTTATTCACAGATTTTAGGGTAAATTTGTATTTGTGGTCCTTCTGAGAAATGTTGGGTGTTTTTTCCAGCCAAGCAAAACTGGCAAATGGTGTCCTCAGCAAGCACAGGGCTTATTAAAAGTGTCTTTATATTTCTTTCCATTTAGGAATTACTTGTAGGTTTTAATCCAGTATGTCCATTACGATGAAGAGTTTTATTTGCACATAGACATTAGATCTATTCATTAGTTGGCAGAGTGGACAGTCAGTCTTAGTCTGCTGTGCATTTCACAATGAATGAAAGGGAAGCTCAGAGGAGAAAACTTCATGTAGCAAAAGAAGACAAATTAGTACAGCTCTATCTCAAATTCAAGGTTAGTACAAGATCAAATGGATAGGTTCAAAGGCAAGTCATAAATCAAATTTATGAAATGAAAGCAAAGAATGCATACACAAATGGAATCTTCTGACAGCAAAGTCAGTGTTGATCACTTCATGACATTAAAATAAATAAGAATAAATCAGAAATAAACAAAAATGACCAGTTGGAGCAAATACCTAAGAAAGCAGTGAGTGGGAACACACTAACTTGATACTGAAGCGACCTTGTCTACACTGAATACAGGGGGAATATTTAGCGAGAGTGGTGACTTAGCACAGTGGAATATCACAAAGCTTACAATACAGGCCAATAATTTTAAACATTTATATTTGTCCAGATTGGGTATAATGCTCTGAGAAGCTTTGGGGCAATCCTTAATGAGCCAAATACAGATTAAGGTAGTAACTCCTCCCTATTACAGATCTTTTATGTACTTTAAAACATTTTAATGAAAACAGATCAGAGCAGAAGGAATGTACTCCTGACTTTCTTTTGGAACATGAAAAAAACCTCTTGCAAATGTTGAGTATATTACTGTTTTAAGATATTAGAAGTTCAAATAATTTTGATAAAGTATATGCTATATTTCATTTTATTCAAAAGTGTAATGAATCACACAGTGCTCCATTCATCCCTCTTTGGGCTTCTGAATAGAAGTCTAAGGAGAGACTTTCACTGATTTCATTCACATAACAGGTAGCATCTCTAAACAAACCAAAAGGAAATTACAGCTATTTGACCTAAATTTTAAGTCTGCATCTGCTCATCGAACTGTTAAAGAAAGGTAAATTTCTGTGCCTTATAAAGAGAGCTGCGAAAAGTTTTATTAATGAGGTATAAATATCTACAGGGAAAAATATTTCTGGTCATTAAAATAAATACAGGCATTTTTTTTCTCTCTATTTCTACTTGATTTAAATATTTACAATGCCAACAAACTGAAAAATATCCAAAGAAAAAGTGAAATATGAGCAGAAGGACCATTTACAGGAAGGATTTCCACACTTACGTCAACAGAGGATTCTCGCCCCTTGGAGTTTCATTAGCACATTGTGATTCTTTTTATGAAGAGTAGGGAATTTGAGTATTTAATTATTGTAGACTAGAATAACATCACAGGTTTCCTCCTGGGACATGTTCCCTTTAGGGCTGTAAGACAACATTTCAGCTGCTATCCAAAGGTAGCAAGAATGAACTAATGAAACAAAGGTGGCTAGGGAGAAACACAATAACACAGAGAAAGCAGTGCCTGATAGTACTGAGCCTAACAGCTAAAACACCTCCAAAAAACATTGGCAGACTGATCTAGGCAGAGTGTCTAAGAGGCCTTTATTCAGATCCGCATGAACTGACTATTCAAAAACAACTATTCTAACTGTGGGAAATTCTGTGTGAGATTAGAGAAAAAATGACTGGTCAGATAAACAAATCTTACAGCTGAGCTGCAAGGTCCCAGAGAAACAGAATGCTATAGCTGGTAATGTGGATGTGTCTAGACAAAACACTATTATCTCTAGAATTACAAATCTGACACCACACTTCCTGTAATAAGTAAATAAAAAAAACCCCAGAATACAATATTAATGAATGTTCAAATAACTTCCAGTATTAGTTTATCCGTGCTATGTAAATAAATTACATGGAAAGCATTTCTGATGGGACATTTTAATATTTGCATATCCTTAATCTTCAATATAAATTGGAGAATTCTGTTAGAGCAGAAAGAAAAGTGTAAATACTATGTGATGTTTTCTAATAACCAACCCCATTTTAATATTTGAGCCTGTGCCTGGAGATCAAAACAGAATTTTATGGGTATTGGGGCATGCTTCATTTGTTTCACTTTATTAAGTGTTGGCATCCTCAGGAAAGAGAAAGACCTTGACTAAGCAATAAGTAATGTAAAATGCCTTTTCGATATGTTATGCCGTGGAAGTTTTTCAAGAACAGGAAGAAAGATAGACGTAGATGTTAAAGACTAAAAATGAGCAATCTCAAGCAGTCATTGACTTTCAGATCCAGACCACCATCGTCTTAATAGTCCCACCTCTCTGTGTTAGTTTGGGTATGAGTCCTTTACGGTTTTATTCATTGCTTCCCCTCATGCTCTTTGATTTTTATTCTACTGTGTGATATATGCTGCAGTTAAAAAAGGCCTCCAAATAAAACATGTCCTAAGACCGGAACACATTTATAGATGGATGTGAAGGATCACTTTGAGAGAAGAGAATTTTTTCCAGTATGGCTTTTCCAAAGAAAAGAAGAAAAATGCTTAAGGAATAAAACCAGATAAATTATGTAGCCTTTCTGAAGTGATTTTGAACAAGAATAATTCAAACCTTTCCACTGAAATGGAGAAAAAGTAATGTATCACCGGAAAGCAACTGGTGACATATCATTGATTTCAATAGCATAACAATGATCAATTGAGAACGTGCCTGAAACTCTCCTAAAGTTTTGAAAATGAACCAAGAAAGTGAACCTTGCCAGAACCTGTCCATCCAAGTTAACACCAGGATCTTTTATTATTGAACTCAGTCAAGACATTCATTCTCACATCGTTGGTCCTTTTATAATCAAGAGCAAGCACAGCACTTCACAAACACAGCTGTTTCTGTTACAGTCGTTCTCTGTACTGTGGAAGAATCACATTTCTTCCAGACGTGTCTATTTAAATTTTGTTATCATCTCCTGGAGTTATCCTTGTTTAATTTATCTGCTAGTATTGATCAGTTTTCTTGTTTAAGAGAAGATAATTGTTCACATATATCTTTAGCAATCAATAGTAATCGTAATCAATCAAATGAGCTTTTATTTAGTACCTCTGTCCGGTTTGTATTTGGTGCTTTTCTCAGGCTATGCAGGGTCAGACAAGTCAGTTCAATTAAGTTTTCTAATGGGCTCAGCATCCGCAGAGAGGGACAAATTTTCAGGAGAGTGTAATTCCCGTTCAGAATATAAAATAAGTGACTTGACACTCAAATTTGTCTCATATTTGCACTAAAATATTTGCAAATCTGGAAACACTTGTGGATACCATAAATTTGCATTCATGGCTACAGAAATATTTCTTTTCAGGTTTTGCAGCTTATGGGAATAGGAGTCTATTTAACTCTACATAGTCCAAATGAAGACATCTGCACTTGATTATTTCATCCTTATTTTTGTTATATGAAGAATATATATACCCCTTCTTCAGCGGGGAGAAATCAGCATTTATAATGCATGATTCTTCTCATCTTGAAGTAGAAAATAGATCAGAATAATCACATTCAAAAAGTGCTTGTTTATGTCCATTAATTATAGAGGAATCCTAGTGGGAAAAGGCCATATTTTTATATATATATATATATACACGTATACACACTGCAGCCGGACTCACCTTCAGTGGTTTAAGAAAAACATTATTTTTTCCATATATTCGACATACCTCATTCTAAAGTCACTGTGTTGCATATGTTATTTAAAGGCAATATTAGACTCTAAACACTATTGTTTTCTCTAAATTTCAGCAACAGCACTTAGAACATGGGCTTAGGTTTGGTTTGTTTTTACCTTGTGAAGAGAACAAAAAACAACCCAGAATGGCATCACCCTGTATCTCCAATGACAAGAAATTGCTCATGACATTTTATGACAATATTTTCTGAAAACTGTTTTCCTTATTTTTTTGTTCCTAGAACTTGGAACATTATTAGAATAATCCGAATAATAGCCATCCAAGTTCACACACAGCAGTTACAAAACGACAAGACAAAGAGTTAAAATTAAGAATGAACACTATCAAATGTAATAATGGTTAATGAGTTGTGGGAAGTATCATGGGTGATTCAGTGAATGGCATTTTCTGGTTTGAACGTAAATTTCAGAAAACTTCCATCTTCATAAATGCGTGGTTTTGGAAGTGCCTTCCTTCACAGGCAGCCAAGGTCAATACATATTTTTGGTTGAGCAATGGGTATACTTAGTAGTCACCCATGGAACATCCTGATAACAAGTTTATTTGTCTCCTTCTGCTTGTCTAAAGACTCCTTAAAGCTTCAGCTGAATACATTCTTCTGAACAGAGGAAAGCAGCGCTGCTCTGTGATAGTAAAATGAACAGCACGTGTATTTTCACATCTGGTGGTACCACAGGTTTCCCATAATTTCAGAGTGGGATACAGTCTGAGTTTGCTGAAGCCCGTGCATCCTAACACATAGATATAAAAGTTAGACAGTTGGAGGAAATAAATAGGGACCAAGATCTGTGGAAAAAATCAATTTATCTAGCGGTTCTGCAGGACAAGCTGTAGCAAAGAGATAGCTTCACTGCATCAAGGAGGAGATAGCTGCAGCCTATGATCAGCTGCAAAGGAAAGAGTTGTACATAGACCTTTTAAGCTGAGAGACAAGCACGAGAGTAGGAGACTAAATTTGATTTTATTGAAAAACTACTCAGTACTGGCAAAATTTTGAGGGGCTACTACTGGACTTACAGCCCCTTACTTGCTTGGCCATATTCTAATGCCTGGGATGGATAAAAAGCCCTTTGGGTAGAGTAATGGTTATGCCAGAGGTATATTGATATTTTTGCTCAGTTTGTGTCTGCCAAGTTGCAGAAATATTGGTTTTGCATAAACAATAAACTACTACATCATTAGACGTATTTCATGTATTTACAGGTGTATATGGTACAGCAAAATGCTAATGACTGAAGCACTGTGATGCTTTTCAGAAGTGTCCTTGGGCTCCATGCCGGCATCCCTCTTAAATACACCTTCCTCTGTGTTTGCTCTTTGTGTACTCCTGAGAACAAACTGAACGCCATAAGGTGTTTTAGGCAGGTAAGTGATTATCAGCCTTACAATGCCTGATTTGTTGAATATAAAAATAGAACTGCCTTTTTTTTTTTTCTGACAGCTAGCTCAGATGAATGAGCTAAATCCTGTCTTTGGTGTTTTTAAATGCCTATAATGTGCTGCTTACTGGCAAAGCATGTGCCTCATCCGCCTTTCCCCACACAAGGTAGCTCTGAAAGGTGATAGGTACCCAGGGACGACACTCAGTATAGCAACGTACTCATGGGGGAAAACTGAGATTGATTTTTTTCATCTGTACTACGGTTTTAGCATTTACACTGTTTTGCTAGTATTGTAACCCTATATTTGCACAGGATGTTTATGGTTATTATATTGGACATTTCTCATCTATATTTGCAGAACACGCTGATGGCTTTTTTTTTCTTGAGTCAGCTGTTATTTTTCCCCTCCTAGGGAATGACAATGATGCTATTTTAAGTAAGAGCTGATACTCACAGTCAAAAGACTCATTTCACTGAGACCCACAATACATTTCTGCTTACAGCACACTGACCTGCTAACTCAAGACTTTTAGAAAGACATAACATTTCTTGCAAAGAATTCAGGGCAAGGTTGATGTGAACTCTGCCAGCAAGACAAAGACTTATTCTATCATCTTCTCTCTCCTTGAGCGAGCTGCCCAAAATTGAAAGCCTGTTAAAGCCCAGAATTTTTGTGTAGCATTGCTCCCAATTCTTTTAGGTCTAACTTCTCAGCAAACTCCAAATATTTTCCAAATATTTGTGTTTATTATTCCAGATGATGCCTTTAAAGACATGTGTGTGCTTTATAGCTGCATAAATAAAATGCTGCTACTAAAATCTGGGGCAGCTGTATATACTTTGTATGCTTTCTAGAATAGGAAGCCAATTTTTTTTTTTTTAGTTGAATATACCAGCAGGTATCACAGTGGTGAAGACATCAATTTCAGTCCTCCTTATTGAACCTTTAAAGAAAACTTGTACTCTATCCATCAACCAGGCGGCCAGTCTGCTACTAAGCACAGAAGGTGCTGATCTCAGCTAGATAATCTTTTCAATCCATTGCTTGCTGTGAATAGGATTCTGCTAAAAGTAAAGCACAACTATGAAGCATAGAAGAACAACGCTGCTGTGATTTTGTAGGACTTAATTTTCAAAGAGAAAACCAATTGACCATACTACACAGTGAAGTGTAGCTCTCTATCTCTCCCACTGAACTTGGCTCTCGGATTCACAAGTACTGCAAGAAAGCTTGCCAGCCTGTGGATGGAGACATGCAAGCGTATTGTGGGTACACATGCACTTGACCAGAAATATAAACCTCAATGCACCAGAACCCATTTGGGTAGCAGAAGAGGGTGTATGTTTTTAAGGGAAAACAGTGCTTGAAATCAGAAGCCACAGCTTCTCGTTGACACTAGTAGCCACATATCTACATAAGAGAGTAAATCTGTAAAATGTTTAACAAGTTGTATGTTTTCCCACAGCTCCTGGGCAGAGTCTACAATTCTACCAAAGCAATCACTCTGCTGGACAGCCTTCTACCTCCCAAGTCATGTTTGAATCAATTGTTTTTTGAGAAAATATAGCAGGATGACATATGGATGAAGATAATAATATCTGGGGAAAAGATAAAATAGTAACCTGTTTCATCTTCTGTCACTGAAGGAGTGGTCTTGACTGAAAGCTCTTTTTTTTTCCTTTCCAGTTTAACTTATAATAATTTGAGGGGATTCAACTATGGCCTTTTATACTGTGGTGGGTTGACCCTAGCTGGACACCAGGTGCCCATCAAAGCTGCTCTATCACTCCCCCTCTTCAGCTGCACAGGGGAAAGAAAATATAATGAAAGGCTTGTGGGTCAAGATAACGACAGGGAGAGATCACTCAACAATTACCATCATGGGCAAAACAGACTCGACCTGGGGAAATTAATTTACTAGCAATCAAATCAGAGTAGGAATATGAGAAGTAAACCCAAATCTTAAAATACTTTCCCCCAATCCTTCCTTTCTTACCAGGCTCAACTTCACTCCTCATTTTCTCTTCCTCCCCTTGAGTGAAGCAGGAGGACAGGGAATGGAGGTTCCAGTCAATTCATCACACGTTGTCTCTGCTGCTCCTTCCTCCTCACACGCTTTCCCTGCTCCAGCATGGGGTCCCTCCCACGGGAGACAGTTCTCCATGAACTTCTCCAATGTAATTCCCACAGGCTACAGTAATTCATGAACTGCTCCAGCATGGGTCCTTTTCATGGGGTGCAATCCTTCAGGAACAGACTGCTCCAGGGTCAGTGTGGCAATGTGCTCTCCCCTTCCCACCCCCCAAATCCTGCTCAAGCCATAACCACCTGTGTGTNGATAAAATAGTAACCTGTTTCATCTTCTGTCACTGAAGGAGTGGTCTTGACTGAAAGCTCTTTTTTTTTCCTTTCCAGTTTAACTTATAATAATTTGAGGGGATTCAACTATGGCCTTTTATACTGTGGTGGGTTGACCCTAGCTGGACACCAGGTGCCCATCAAAGCTGCTCTATCACTCCCCCTCTTCAGCTGCACAGGGGAAAGAAAATATAATGAAAGGCTTGTGGGTCAAGATAACGACAGGGAGAGATCACTCAACAATTACCATCATGGGCAAAACAGACTCGACCTGGGGAAATTAATTTACTAGCAATCAAATCAGAGTAGGAATATGAGAAGTAAACCCAAATCTTAAAATACTTTCCCCCAATCCTTCCTTTCTTACCAGGCTCAACTTCACTCCTCATTTTCTCTTCCTCCCCTTGAGTGAAGCAGGAGGACAGGGAATGGAGGTTCCAGTCAATTCATCACACGTTGTCTCTGCTGCTCCTTCCTCCTCACACGCTTTCCCTGCTCCAGCATGGGGTCCCTCCCACGGGAGACAGTTCTCCATGAACTTCTCCAATGTAATTCCCACAGGCTACAGTANGGTCTCCCTGACAGCTTCTCTGACCCTGGCCTCTATGCAGTAAATGATCAAGTGTGCCTTGTCATCAAATCTCGTAAAACACTGTTGCATTCACTACTAACTTTGTTAAATCACTGTTTTATTTTAAAAAATATTTCACTATTTCTCTCTTACTAGTGAAGTTAATCACTTCACCCACGACAGTGGGTCCCCCACATGGTCACAAGTCCTGACAGCAAACCTGCTCCAGCACAGGATCCTCCCTCCATGGGACCACGGGTCCTGCTAGGAGCCGGCTCCATTGCAGGCTTCCATCAGTTCACAGACTCCTTTGGGCATCCACCTGCTCTGGCGTGAGATACTCCATGGGCTGCAGGTGGATATCTACTTCACCGTTAACTTCCATGGGCTGCAGGGAGATTGTCTGCCTCGGTGTAGTCTTCACCATGGGCTGCAGGGGAATCTCTGCCCCGGTGACTGGAGTGCCTCCTCCCGCTCCTCCTTCACTGACCTAGGTGTCTCCAGAGTTGCTGCTCTCATATATTGTCACTGCTCTCCTCTGGCTGCTGTCATGCAGGTTTTTTTCCCCCTTCTTAAATATGTTCTCACAGAAATGCCACCATCATCACTGATGGACCTGGCCTTGAACAGCGGTGGGTCCACCTTGGAACCAGCTGTCATTAGCTCTATCAGACACGGGGAAGTTTCTAGTATCTTCTCACAGAATCATAGAATGGGTGAGGTTGGAAGGGACCTTTGANCCTGGGCACACTGCTGGCTCATATCCAGCCCCCTGCCCACCAACACCCCCAGGTCCTTTTCTGCCAGGCAGAAGCCACCCTGCAGCCTCCCACCACTAACAAAAAACTTGCCACACAAATCAAATACATAGAGGGGCTGCTGTGGAACTGAATCCATCTAACTACCAAGAAGTTTTTCCTGGTATCTCAAATTTTGCCAATTTCCCTCAGTTATTACTATCTCTCTGACATACCAAGAAGCTCCCCTGTTAGAGCTTATGCCCCGGGGAACACAGTAGGCTATTCCTCACACCTTCAGTAGTGCCTTAGCCAGTTAAGTTCTTTTTCTTTCCTCCTAAAGCAGCCTACAAGAGCCCCTTTAATTCTGCTTACTAGCTTCCCTTCCTTTTTCTCCCGTTAATGGTTAAGATTGTACACACACACACGTGACAACCCAGGGAGTGAAAACGTACAATTGTTTTTCTTTTCTGAGGTTGGGTGAAGATGGTAGAGCTTGAGATACAGCTGAATTTTGAACTGTCAGGGATTTAACTCCTATGAAATTTTAAACTTCCCCTTTTTCATAGTAGAATAAAATCCAGATTTCTTTGGTGATATTCTGTCAGCAGCTTCAGACTGATTCATCTACATCTTCCCTGCAATGCTGTACCCATAGAATAACAGAGACAGTTTATATTGTACCATTCAAACTAGTCTACCTCCAGTGAACAAGCCTAGAAACCTAAGGAACTCAAGATGTGTTCGGAAAATGCCTGGTTTTAACCAAAATAATGGTGGACTGAGAAGCTTTCCTCTTCTAAGATATGTTGAAATTGTTCCACAGTTTTGTAGAAATGACTTAATATTGACAATTGATGCACCAAAAACTCATGGACCTCCTTAAAATTTTGTGATAGAGTTACACCGTGAATGTGCATGCTTTAGGGTTGGGTTTTTTTCATAGGTTGTTGTATTTTCACTTTCCCTTTGCATTATGCATAGTGGAAAAAAAAAAAAGTAAAAGTCACATGAGAGCATTGGTAGATTCTCTCATGTTTAACAATGGCATCAAATTCACAGCTCACCATCATCTTCTCCCTTCTTCCTTGCCATCCTTGTTTGATAATATATTTTTAAGAACGTGATAGAGGTTTTGAGATTTCTAATCCTTTGTCAAATTTGGCTTAAAATTGCTTGAAGGGACAAAAGTTTACTGGAGCAGGAGATGAACAGACAATGTAATCACAAATCTTATCTTCAAAGGACAGCAGGAAAAGAAGACCCATTTAAAATTAAAAAGCCAATACTTTTCTGTTCTTAAGTGGACTTTCATCCACCTCGTGGGTAAAAATCCCTGCATTGATCTGTTCATTATGTATTGTTTTTCATTACTGATGATGGTTCTGCTAATCTTTGATTTTCAAAGTATTTTTAAAATGTTTGAATTATTATAAGAAGAGTAGAAATTATAAAATTTGCTTAATTAGTATTTGGTCCACTCTACTTTGAAATTCTGTTTTGAATTTTTTTTTCTGGTCTTTTAGTAAGGGAAACTGCAGTTTTTCCATTATTTTCTAGATAATCATCAAATCAGCATTTACTACTAGTTCACTGTTATTTCTTTTAAATATCTGACTAAGCTTTTGCTTAATGTCTCCAGTAGCAAGAGGTATGTGAGTACATGAAGGATACTTGGAAGGAGGGAGGGATACTTGGAAAGAAGGATGGTAGGATACTTGGAAGGAAGGAAGGATGCTAGGAAGGAAGGCAGCTAGGAGCGAAGGCAGGAAGGCAAGTCTAACTCCTTCCTGTCCCTGGTGACGAACATTCCCCCAAAAAAGGACAAGGCATGCATGATGTGATCTGACTGCAATCAGCCACGCACTCCTGCATTCCGAGTTTCTTATACACTACCATGTGTCAAATTTTCCTTTTCTTCCCCCCCCTGCTTTTTTTTTTTCCTTTTTTTTAATTGGAAATATTTTCAGCCATCCTTCACTTTCTAACTGACTGGGATGAATCCACCAATACATATTCACTACCAGTATCCTAAATCACCCAACTCTTGTTAGCTGACGCTATTTTTGGATTTCTTGATATAGATTAATTCCCTCTTATTTATTTATTTCTGGCTGACATATACCAGCATCCATCTGAACATGCTGATCAACATAATCTGCTCTCTGCAATTAGACTTTTTAAATTAAAACAGATTAAGATGAGTTATTTACATGGTATCAGCTTAGCTACTAAGAAACCTTTATTGGTATTTACATGATTGCCTTCTGCACATTTACTTTTATAATTATACACGTTAGCTCTTAATGGAATGAAAAGGGCACTAGGATCCAATGTTTTTAATCTGCTATCATTTACATCCCAAAGTTGGCAAATAGGTTTTCAGCTAAAGACAGTTTTTCAGTGGAATAGTGAGCATGAGTTTTGTTCATCTAAATCTTAAAGGTACACTTGTACTCCTGTCTACTTCCAACTGTATTAAATGAAAAAAAGACTAAAGCAACTTAGTAGTAACTAAACCTCCTTTGCAAAGACAATACTTCCAAACAATGGCAAACAAAAAGAGTAAAAACCACCTGCAGTCTAGCACAGATCCCTTTGAAGTTAATGAAGTTCTCTGTCAAAACAATAGACTGCCATAGAATAAAGGTGGGTTTAGAGGACGCAATTATACTCATAGACCAGCTTGAACCTTCTTTTTTTTTTTTTTTTTTCCCCAGAAAAAGCACTCTAAAAGGGGTCTGCACTGCAAAACTAAAATCTGAAAAAAGAATGATTGCTGAGTTTACATGTTGAAGAAATATGGGAAAAGTTATTTGGGAAAAAAATGTCAGCTTTGCTATACTTCAGCTGAGAGGTGAATGTGATGCTGACATCCAACTGCTGTATTAGTTGTACCCACTCTGCCACCCTAAATACATCTCCTTAGTTACCCTGAAACGAGTGAATTCAGCGTTGCTTCCCTTTGTATTGAAATACATTAGTACATGCATGAAGAGTCACTTGAACAGTAGGACTACACTCTTCATTTACATGAGAGGCGCAAAACCACAATGCCTGCAGGCACTCTCACTAAAGCCTAAAAAAAAGACTGACCTCAGGAAGCAATCTGCATTCAAAATTAAATAGTTCTAACATAGGACTGATTTAAAATAAACCCACAACCCTCTCAGCCCCCTCAGCCCCCCCAAACAGCTCTTCTCCCCGCCTAAAATATCAGAAAGAGATGAGATGTTGGCAGTGTGATTCCATTACACTTCTTGTGTTTTGGTGAATCTGGTGACACAGCCTCAGCAAGCCCACTTGGGAATTTAAAACATTTTCAAAGTAACCAAAGATCCTGGTGGACTTTAGATGGACTTGATTCTCAGTTTTCCGCAAGAACAAATACGTCTCTCTTTGGAAATTTAAGAAAGAGAGAGAGACAGACAGACAGACACAGAGAGAGAGAGGGAGAGATGGAGCAGGGAGCAGTCCATGTCTTTTGCTCAAAGATAGATGAAAATACCCTACTTACTCCCTCCTCCATCTATACTTGCCTAAATAGATCCTAATGTAGAAACAGTTTGTAATTATTTTTTTTTACCTTGCTTTTAAAAAGAAAGAAATAAATGGACTTATATTTCCAACCAGCTCTCATTCTAAGCAGCCACAAAATTGTTTGTATGGCCAGCCCTGATGATCAGATTTTCAAATACAGAGCCTGTGAATTATCTATAAAAAGAAATGAACTTCCATCCCTTGGTATAAAAACAGTGCAGGTCACTGTAAAAGTTAATCTGCATCTGACCCTTTGTGGAATTTCAATATGGTTAGTACTTTTTGTGACTGAACCTTTACTATCCTCTAGGGTATGGACAAAGGCTTTAGAGTTCTGTTGGACTTCCCTTAGACAGGT
Source organism: Rhinoptilus africanus (assembly GCA_013400135.1). Classification (NCBI taxonomy): domain Eukaryota; kingdom Metazoa; phylum Chordata; class Aves; order Charadriiformes; family Glareolidae; genus Rhinoptilus; species Rhinoptilus africanus. The sequence continues at coordinate 778,832 of VXBO01010258.1, read as the reverse complement.
CATCTCTACAGCAGCCAGTCAAAGTTCGTTAGCTGTGTAGCCTTCTGAAATAAACCAAAGAGAGCGATAATCATATGACAAAATGTGGCAAAGGAGCCTGAAAATTTGCACTGTTTGATGTGTCTCTTAGAAGACCCACCCTTGAAAGCTGAGGATGATGATATGCTCACCGGAAATAGAGGGATTGTTGAGGAGCAGCCACAGACTTGGTTTATTTTTAGAAATTACTTTTGAGACATAAAACGTACTGCAAAGATACCAAGTATCACAAAGAAGCCATCCATTCTTGCTAAGTCTCAAAGTTACTAACCCTCTCTGCTCAGCTTTTCAAGGCCGACAATCAATAACATCATAAACCTCATTATTACATTTCATATATGCATAAAATATGTGTTGTTTACAACATCCTGCTTGTCAAGCAATTAAAAAATCTGCAGACATCCATAAAACTTAAGGTAGAAGAAACGGTGCAGATCTGAAACCTTCCATAAACATTCATCTGTTTATCATATAATAGAGATGAGGAGAATGCATGCAAACAAATCTTGGTAAGGAAGAATTTGGAAGACCTGATTGCTCAGGTTACCTGAGACTCAGAATTGTCCCTGCAACAGCACTGTGGGTCAGAGCAGATGTCACACATAGACGGACAGAATGCCATCGGCACTGATCTCTACATCTTAAAGATCTATCTGTATAGCATCATGAAAACAATTACTCCTGGTCCTGTTTCAAAAGAAGGAAATGCTCACAGGAAATAGCAGCAAAAGTAGCTATGGTAGTAAAGTAGAAGAAATATTAAATCTATAAGAAGGCCCAGCAGAGAACAGATGAACAGTTCTATTGTGGACCCACTGGGTCTCTGCAAGAGTGCTATTTTACAGAATGTGTAAAGATCTGTCGGTTTTATGTTAGTCTGGGAACTAACTCGTCATGTTGATGAAAAGGTTTGTTCACTAATTAATCAACAGAATAAATAGATTTGATTGCCAGGGTTTTCTTTAAAAAAATTTTAACACACATCCCTTCCCCCATATCTTGAATCCACAAACTCTTAAGGGATTTCAATTGCTGAATATAATCTAAAGTGCATCATTATTATTATTATTATTTTATACAATATAAGATTTTGTGAAACATGATTTGTATGAACATGACACAGCAGAGAATACTTCTTTTTTAACAGCCGGCATATAAAGAAGGTAGCCTGAAGACTGTGTGCTAACTATAAAAGAGGTAAAAGCATTATACGTTATTAAACTCTGAGAACATGGGGGTCAATGATACGACAAAATATACTGGTTTAGGTGCTGACTGCACAGAAAACCAGAGTAATCTACTATGGTACTGACCCATCATCTTTTGCATATTATACTTTTAAAAGAGAAAGTAATGCAGGAAAGAACAAAATAAAGGCCCAACTGAAAGAACAAAGCTTGATTTGGTCAATGATATAAAACCCACACACTATTTACAGGTTGCAGACAAGTGTTCATTGCACAGTTTATAAGGTTTAAATCACAGCATCTTGTGATTTGCCATGTCTCAGAACAAGACACATTTGATTTTGTGATGCTGAGGCACAACATAGATTGTTACTAATACTCTAGAGGACTTTGGGGATGAGCTTACTCTGTTCACATTAAGGAAAATAAAGCTCTTAAAAGATTGCCAGCTCCTTCAATAGGAACAAACTTAAGCACAGGAAGTTCCACCGAAACATGAGAAGGAACTTCTTTACTTTGAAGGTGGCAGAGCACTGGCACAGGCTGCCCAGGGAGGTGGTGGAGTCTCCGTCTCTGGAGACATTCAAAACCCGCCTGGACGCTTTCCTGTGTAACCTGCTCTAAGGTGGCCCTGCTCTGGCAGGGGGTTGGACTGGATGATCTCCAGAGGGCCCTTCCAACCCTATGATTCTGTGACTAGCTGGGGAAAAAACATCTCTATGAGACACTTT
>VXBO01010258.1:749404-769720 GCA_013400135.1 Rhinoptilus africanus | reverse complement strand
TCCCCTCATCCAGGTCATTGATGAATATATTGAAGAGCACTGGGCCCAGTACTGACCCCTGGGGAACACCGCTCATCACTGATTTCCAAGTAGACTCTGCGCCCCTAATCATGACCCTCTGAGCTCTGTCTTGCAACCAGGGTAATGACTGCAACATGAAAGGAAGAAATTCAACTCAAACTGTCACAACTATTAGGAAAACAGACATAAACTTAAAATTTGAAGCTATTGCAGTTAATGTGACACACAGAACTCATGAGGCAAAACACATAGAAGAGGAGAAAAACACAAAACCCCGTGTATGATTATAAACACCATCACAGTACAGAGAGCAAAGGATTTCTCCTGCCTCTCCCCAGTGGCAGGAAGCTCACCCACATAACATCACAGTCTTCAAGAGTTTATGCTTTAAGAATGTCGCAAAAGATGATAGCTAAGTACAAGGAAGCAAGATGCAAAAATTGTTAGCTATCAAATTCAGTCTCCTTTCAGTTCTGTTTCTCCCAGAACATTGATAGGAGTTCTGGGCACAGAGACAGAGGAGACCACAAGCAAGCACACAAGCATCAAAGTCAGCCAAAAATCAGTATTTCTTATTACAGCTGAATTAGTGCAAACCACTCCCCAAACTTTTTGTTATTCCCTGTCAAATTAAAACCAAAGCTGGAAAATTGATGATATGAGAACAGAAGATTATTTTTTCTGCTTATGGCTTCATCCTCAGGGTTGGATTAATGCTCTTTGTTGAAAACAATAGTAGATAAAAATAGAACATTTAGAGATGTGAAAGGAGAAAGACACGGAGTTTATAGAAAGAAACGCTGCATGGATTTTCTTCACAAGGTAGAACAACCTTGATCACTAAAATCATTACATTGATGCCAAAGTAATATGAAGATTTACATAAAATAAATGGATTTATTTTACAATATTAAGAGCTTCCAGTTACTACTGTTGAAGGAACTTTTTGAGTAACATACAAATATGCCATAAGATTTAGATTGCTTTCAATAATGACGGAAAAGAGGAAAGGAAAATCCATGTTAGAGAAATAGTCTGCTTTCATTTGTGCATAGGTAGTATATTTGCATTCATCCTTAGTGCTAGACTTGGACTAGCCATCATTAAGTTTCATAAGTAAATAACTTTGTGTCTATCTTTACTGATATTCGTGACAGGAGGTGTACCTACGCAGTGTAGAATTTCCTGTCACAAGAAGGTTTTTTTCTCATCACTAGTAGGAGTAATGCCAGCTTCAAAAGGAATTCCACAACCAATTCCACTAGATTTCCAGGCAGCGGCAATAAACAGGTAAATGTAGTGAACACAAAAATATTCTACCAACCATTCAAACATGAGAATATGATTGACCCGACACAGATGAAAAGCATGTATTTACATGTATACAAATTTCATTGTGCTCTGTACTTGACCAATAAGCAAACTTGGGAAAACAAATAGAGCTATTAGTTTTTCTGCAAGAGTAGACTTAAAAGGGTGTAGAGGAAACAGGTGGTTCAGGAGGGAAAGACAGGATTCTGCAATGGGAAAAAGGCAGGTCAGACATAAACATTGGTATCTTTTCAGGATATGAAATAAAGCAGCAGTTCATGTCACTTCAGAAGAAGCAAATATCATAATATAACATCACAGACACATTGATGAGTTAGCATTAAAAAAATAAATCCATCAAGTGATAAGGTTTGTCTGACATTGAATCTGGGGAGCTGTGTCTGATGGCTCTGGACTAACCAGCTGATGGAAATTTTATGAACTTGGACAGGAGAGGTTTCAACTCTGTGGGTGAAACTGTGCAACAGAAACTGTTTCATTTGATTCAATTCATTGGAGTATCGATTTTCAGGGTTGATGATTTATTAATGTAACACTCAGTACAGTTGGATCTCCCAGTAATGATGATGCTGTTACTGACACTGAAAATAAATCACTGTAAATCTTTTAGAGAACAGGAGTGCTTAGCTAACAAATTGGATGTCCTGGATTTGCAGAAGCTTAGGAAATCCCGCTAAGTGATACAGTGATTTTTTTTTTTTTTTCTGTGCAACGTTCTCCCTTTTGACAGCATTGAACAGAGGACAAGTTTATTTGAACATATCATGAGGCTTATAGCCTCATTTTTTAGCATGTTCGATTGGCTGTTTAGATAAGTGTGCACTACACTTCTAATTTAACTTCTTCATTTCAAAAGCAATCCACATGAAGATCAGGCAGTAACCTAGAATAATTAACAACTAATCATTGGGGCAAATGCTGACCTGTCTTGTGTGGAATACTCACAGTTTTAACCATAAAAATCATAAGCAGGTCAGCAGGGATGGACAGGTGAATCTAAACTAACCACATTTTAAAAATACTATGTTATGATCCGTACGATTCTCAGTGACATTGTTTGGATAAAAATAGGCGTATCTTCTACCACATACTTCAGTATGCTAGATGGACTCAGAAGATTCTGACATTTCATCTGTGGAGGTAAAAAACATCATTTGGATTCTTTTTTTTTTTTTTTTTTTTAACCAAAACAGGAAGAAAANTTTTTTTTTTTTTTACACAAAACAGGAAGGAAATGTCAGCAAAATATACTGTCTTTGTATAGTTTACCTCCAGTCCCAACAAGAACAACAGAAAGAATCTTGCAAGAATCAAATCAGTGTTACATTTACTCTGGTTGTAAGTTAAGTGGCCAATAAACAACCTTCTTTTCCAATACAAATGGAGCCCTTCAGATCTAATGCAGTTCCCACTGAACAAAATACCCACACTTAGCACAGTGCTTTATGTACTGGCATAAAGCACAAAAAGGACTAAATTTAAGGACTTGACTAGACATGGAAATGAATTTGTCTTTTTGTCCAGTCACTTGCTGTACTGAGCCTTCAAATCAGTTCAAATCAAAACAGAGTGCTGCTTCAGCAGCTGTATAAGATACCTCATCTCAGTGTGGTGTTGAGACTTGCATTCTGCTACTTCTCTTATATAAATTTATTCTCCCTGTTGGACTTTGTTTATTTCTATAGGCCAGTTTAGAAAAGCTCTTAGGAAACAGAGGACAATGATGGGTTCCTCTGCTCCCAAGTCACCTCTTTCATGTCTACCACTGGGGTGTAGGCAACTTCACAGACCTGGAGGATTTTCCTTCATGATCACTTTCTCATTGTTTTATCTATTGACAATAATTTTCAACACATAGCATTTTAATTAAGGTTGTACTTGATGGTAGGCAGGTCTTTGCATGGGGAAATGAGTGCAACCAAGATCACTCAAACTCTATGTAACATGGAAGTAATAACACTGCTTATCAACCTGCTGCCATAATTTTACTCCATAATCACTTTTAGACTGCCTGAGACATGATCTCAAACAAAATGTAGACCATCCTTTGCAGCAAGCAAAGATATACTAAATGCTCACTAGCACTATACATTACGAAATTGTATTTCTACAAGTTAAATTACAAGAAGATAATAATTTCACAGGGGGATCATGGCTTCTTTTTTGCTAGGGTCAACCAGTTTATTTTGCTTCCTCAGAAACTTTATTTTCAAGCATATGTTTTTTCAGTGTGAGAAATAACCATGGTAAGCACAATACACTACAAGCAATTCTGCCTATTTAAATTGTACTCCAGGCACTAGTAAATAAAAATCCCCCCAAAATTTCGTCTGCAATTATGCAACACTACAGACAAGCTGCAAAACTGAGAACTAATTTGTCACATTTAGTCACAGCCTTTGCAAGAGGTGTAAAGAATCTTCCCTGAAGTACCCCAAATTCCCTGCTACATTGCTCTGTAGTTATACTCAAGAGGCAATCAATTAGCTGAAGCTCATTATAAGATTCACCATGCTCTTTCTACACTAGGGTCAGACCAGCTATTGCAATACAGAGGAGGAGATCAGCAGCCACGTAGTGCTCTTCCATACTCTCTCTTCAATGAGTCAGGGACTGATGTTGCAAGATGTTAAGCAAATTATGGGTAAAATATGACTTCTTGAAAATTATAGGCAATTTAGAATGAAACAGACGTCAAAAATAGTGAGTGGCAACAAATCTCCACGTTTCTTTCTGTGTTTATTCAGGATGGGTCCTCTCTGACTGGCACTCAGACAATCCAATCCCCCTTGCTTCCTCAGTAAATAGGAAGCAAAATGAACAAGACGTAGATATACATTTGCAGAAAAGCCATTGAGTCAGAAGTTATTTTCTATTTGGGAATTTTAAGGTTTTGCTGATTAAGTAGAACCAGGTCTCTAAACATGCTTTTTTTTTAACTTCTGCAAAGGTCTTGGGGCTAAAAATCTGTGCTTGGCTGAATATAACATATTATGCTCTCACTAAACTCTTAAAAATGTACCAAGTTAGCTTTAAAAAAAAAGAGAGGAGGAACTAACAGAGATACCAGATGTGTAAATGAAGGTTATTTAAATATATAAAAAACCCCAAACTAGTTGTGAATTATATTTAAATTTTAAATTCTGGAAGCTCTGTCATGAGCTTTGTAATAGAGTATCATGGATCTTCACTGTTCAGGGTTGGGAGCAGCAGTAGCCACCTCCTCCTCCTCCTACTGCCAAGGCAAACAGGGAGCAAGATCAGGAGTGGTGGATTTTGCAAGTGCTACCTCAGCAGCAGGGGTTGAGGGGAGGGGTGCAAATTCAAATGACCAGTAAGTCCAAGGCTGCTCTAAGACCGTGGTCCAGTTCTGAGAATCTTATTTCCTTGCCTCTGCAAATAAGTGCATCGAACATGCATTACACCAAAACCCACGTACAGGTGACGCCTAAAGATTGCTAACTGACGTTGGTGGGCCTAGCAGAGTTCTGGAGCAGAGAAGCAGATAGAGAGAAAGTAATCCTAGTTGTTCTCGCCCTTCTTCATTATCTACGAAGCAACTTTTCTGCCGCTTATTTATGATTAGACTCATATAAGATATCTTAAGCTGCTTGTAATTACCTTTGTAAGCCAAAATATCAGCATGTGAGCATTCATGCAGATGAAAAAAAATTGCCCTGATTGAAAAACTGACTTGATTTACTTTGAAGGTTCAAGTTGAGTAGCACTTACCCAGATGTGTAGTCACAGTACATTCAGGGGAGTGCAATTTACTTCTGTTTTATTCCAGATATGGCAACTCTGTCATATATAATTAATCTCCTTCACATCCATCTACTCTGATGGACTTGACTCTCCGAGCTCCTTTGTCACCGGTACATTAATGTCAGGGAGTCACTTTCTGCTGACAGTGACAAAGTTGTAAATTTAAGGTAAGTCTGTTCATCAGAGATGAGTCCAAAGGCATGTAGGATTTGTCCCAGTCAATCTGCTTCACGCTCCATGCGTATGGGAAGCTGTAGAAAGATTCTCTGCAAAGGGTTTGGATCAAGATCCATGTAAGTGACTGCTCTCAGAGGCAGTAAAGCAGGGCTCAAAAAAGAGAATTGGATTAGAATTTATGTCACGTGCCTAGAAAGTTGTTAGTGAAGCTGCAGCTGCTTTCCCTAGTCTCGCTTCATGAGCGGAGTGCCTAACTTAGGTGGTCTTGGCCATTGTCTGAATACCTCTTTCCACCTGTGAAACAGGAAACCTAGGGAGAGGTATTAAACTACCCAGCTTTTTGAAGTCCTTCAACCTGCCCATTGTAAACAGCCTGTCCACTTATCCCTACAGATTTACCACCTCCATGTGTAATGCACCTCTTAGTAGCAAAGCGTAGTCTCCACTGACAGTTCAAGTGGGGTCATTCACTTGAAGTTAGGAAAGTTCTCTTGTATCTGACTGCATGTAAGCCTTTATGACCCCAAATTTGATGCCTCTCTTACATAAGATGAATTTATCTTGGCGGGTGCTTGATTGAAATTCCTGTTAGACTAAGGGGTGACCTATAATTATGAAGGAGTCCTCCTAAGAACTGTGAGAGATCAATTCTTCCCTTAACACGGGCATCATTGCAATCAGCAGGAATTACAGTGGAAGAACAAGAGCCAGGCAGAAAAACATAAACAGATTAAAAGCAGAAGTGATTATTTTAGTAATTAAACATTTCTTAGCTGAAATTACATGAAATGCAAAAGCAGCATGAAAGGTCAGGAGAGATTTTTGAAAGAGTGCTCCAGAGGAAGGGAAGGGGGAAAAAAAAGCAATTAAACACAAAGATAGAAGGTTATGATGCATAGAAGATTATTTCAAACAAGTGGCTGCTAGCAATAAACTGCATTGTTTTGAATGTTTAATTAATAAAATAATCTTTTTCATTAACCGTTGCCACTGGGGAAGATGGATGGGAAAATACATGCAGAAAACAAGGCAGACATTTCTTATTTGCTTGTATTTACATAAACATAGATATCAGAAAAGCAAAAATAATTGTTTATCTCCAATATTAAGGAATCAAAATGAATATGTTATTACTAATGGTGCATGTGCAGGTCAGATTTCCCAAATAACACCAGAATGTAGGAGAGAAGGGACATTCTGAGGCAGGCCAGGAGGTTTCCTGATTGAATCTCTCTGCTTGAATTTTGAGAGCACACTATATGAGGGCAGCCAGAAGCTTTGATTCCACTTTGATTGCAAAGCCACTCCCCAGTGCTACTTGTTTCTTGTTTCAAAGTATGACCTTAGCCATTTTGGAGGAACTATCAAGAGACCTGTGTTCTTTAACTGAAATTTTAAAGCTCACCCACATGACACCACAACTAAACAAGACATATGCACTAATTGCCTGATGAGAGAAGTCTGTAAGATGTACTGATTATTTGGTATGATTCAATTTTTTTTCTCTCCTCATAATTGCCAGTTCACCTTGACACAAGGAACTATGTCTTCCCCTGCCCTTCTTATCCCTCAAAATGATTCAACATATGCCCAACTCTCGCAGTAGAATCTTGACTCTTGCAATCAAACTGACAAGATAATCAGAGGGCTGGAGCATCTCTACTATGAAGGCAGGCTGAGGGAGTTGGGGTTGTTCAGCCTGGAGAAGAGAAGGCTCCAGGGAGACCTTATAGCAGCCTTCCAGTACCTAAAGGAGGCCTACAGGAGAGATGGGGAGGGACTATTTATTGGGGAATGTAGCAACAAGGTGAGGGGTAATGGTTTTAAACTGAAAGAGAGGAGATTTAGATTAGATATTAGGAAGAAATTCCTTACTGTGAGGGTGGTGAGGCACTGGAACAGGTTGCCCAGGGATGTTGTGGATTCCCCATCCCTGGCGGTGTTCAAGCCCAGGCTGGATGTGACTTTGAACAACCTGGTCTAGTGGGAGGTGTCCCTGGCCCATGGTAGCGGGTTTGAAACTAGATGATCTTTAAGGTCCCTTCCAACCTAAACCATTCTGTGATTCTATGACAACCTCCCTGGCTTTGCCTAAGTCAAAGCATAGGAAGGAGGAGCCAGGGTAGCAATAAGAAAGTGCTGTTGCTCTTTGTTCAAGTGCTAGTAGACAGACCTGATATGACCAGCAGCAGCCTCCATCAGCAGTTAAAATCCTATATTTTCCCAGTAGCTTGATCTCAAATGTGGACAGCCCATGTTCAGTGAAAATATAACTCAGTAAGAATCAGCCATTCCATACAAGAATTCCTCCTAGTTACATGCAAGCAGTAGTTTTTCCAAAATTTATTCAACTTATCCATAGTCAGACAGATTTTCACAAGTATGTACCTGATCCAAAGACAAATTTATTCTGAGATCTCATGCCCCTTCTGCAAATCAAAAATCCACAGAACTTTAAAAAAGCCAGCAAAATTTCCCAACAGAATTGTGTGCATGGGCTAGAGGATGCACTTTTTTCTTTACTTTGTTGTGAGTAATACTCAAAGATAGAGAAAGTACCTGAGGCAAATAGCATGCTTGAAAGGAAAAAAAGAAAAAAACACAACTTACTCCATCACTTAAAACTTCCAAAAGTCCTAAGCAACCTCAAACAGGCCATAATGACCTCATGTGAATTATACCCTTATTTGTACGTATCTCTAAGATTAAGATAGTTACCTCCCATGAATCAGAAAAGATAACTAAACTGTTGACAAAAGTAGAGACTAAAGCGGTTTGTTATTCTCTTAAAAGAGGAAAAAGGTGAGCAGGTGGCCTCTCAAGGCAAAAGGAACTGAATAAAGGGCCAGTGTATAGACATTCAACCTCTTTCTTTGTGTTCTCTGCTTGGTGTGTGTTTTGCTATGCCAACACACTCCCCTTCTGCCTTCAGCATTAGTCCACAAGGAAAGCTGAGCTGTTGCTCAGAACTCTGACATGATCCGTGATTAAAGCAAGGCCTTGATCAAACGCAGTTTTTAGTCTCTCAGCTTGCTATTCTATGCAAGAGAGTGACTTTGTCACACCACATGAATCAAAAGCTCAACTGGATGCTGTTGTAAATAAAAACACTTTAAACAACAACAACAACAATAAGGAAGAATGAAACTTTGATCAAGCTACAGTTAATTGATTAAAATGTCCATTTCGTTGTCCTTTCATGTCTAAGCTTCAGTAAACAACATGAGAGAGCAGAACCCAGCATGCAGTAGTAGGAAGGAGGCCACAAAGGAAAGCTTGGCAAGTAAACAAAGATTAAAAGAGAGGAAAAAAAAAGATTATACAGAATAAATACAGAAACCTACTGCGCTCATGCCCAGAAGCTTAACCCAATTCTCCAGCTATGCCACTAAAAGGCATAGGAATTTATAACCATCGGCACAACACAGACTCTTATTTGCATTTGTTTTTCTCACAGTAACCATATGAATTCTTTTCTACCAAAACCACAATGTGATTTGTGCAAAACTAACCTAGTACAATGCTTCCAATATGAAAAAGATCAAGCACTGGGAAAGTATATTGACTTTCATTCTTATGAAATCTGAAAAGAAACCTTGTCTTTAGTTAACAAATAAACCAGGTTTTCCACTCTTAAAAGCAGAATTGATACAGTTGCAATTTCTCTCTTGTCTGAGAGGTATCAGGGTGGTCGCCAAGATTCAATCATTATCAGAGACATTCAGGCGTATTAAAAACACCAAGGCCATTGAAATGCTTCAAGTCGTCAGAAACCTTACAAGCTCCTTTATGGGTCAAAAGAGACCCCAATCTCCCCTCAGGCGATTCAGCGTCTTGATAACTTCAACTTCTCCTCTGAATCTTCTTTCAAGAGAGTCAAAGCTCCCTCCATGGTTCAAATAAAAAGCCTAGGGACACCTGCCTCCCTTACCTGAGTCCATCCTTTCTAATTATCCCTCTCAGCCTTGAAGGTCTCCTGGGCACTAAATCCACTTGTGCTTCAGCTTAATTTAATAACTTGAGACGCAAAAGAAATCTGAGACTGAGAGCTGCACTTGGAGAAATTCCAGGTCATGTTTTTACATACCAGATAGTGTTATTATTTATTTTTTTCTTGTTAATAAAATGCCTTGCTTCATTGCACGTCCGTGTCATTTGAGCTCTGTGACAGATTCAATATGCGAGTACAGGAGGGAGAGAGAAATCCAGGTGTGATGCACTTGGTTTCAAATGCTCTCAGAGAGGTTCTGAGAGTGCAGAGGACTGAAGTAAATCAACAAAAGCCAAAGATAAAATGGCTTATTTTTCCATGGACTGCAGGTACTGAAAATATCACGATGTAGATAGGTAATAGACTTAACATGATTTGAGGGCAGTAGCTACTGCAGAGCAACAAAAATACGTAATCCAGACATGTAAATTATAGAGATGGGTGTATAGCCAAAAAAGGCATTTATAAAACCTCACCTATCATCCTGAGAAGGCCTGGCACACAACTCTTCCCTCTCATAGCAAATCATTGCACTCACTTATTTATTAAATTTGCTTGTTATTAAAACTTAACTAATTCACTTCCATACCTGGTTATTGTTAGACTATCTCTTCCACCTGCATAAAGTAAAAGTTTTTTTCCAGCTATGAATTACTAGCATCCTTGTAGTGAAATATGACTAACATTCCATTTCTATTAAACTAATGTATTGGAAGAATACACAAGTTTAATTATTTATTTAGAAAATTGGCCTAGGATTAAGTTTTATTAATGTACTACTTTCCTTTCTAACTTTTCTGTGGAATCCTGCATATGAGAATAAGTACTGCCTCTTAAAAGAAAAAAAAGGAGCATCAAAGAGAAGAATGCAAACAATTACACATACACACGGTTCAACGTTCTTAAATGATACTTTCTTCTCATCTCCAATCAATTGCTCTATAATCAGGTAAGAAAAATAAATTATCTAAAAAGGGAATGCATCAATATAATTCTGCACTTCCATTGCAAAACATGGCTTGGCTTTACATCACCTGGCTACCCCAGACGAGATTTTTGTCTACCTTAAGAAACATTTTCCTCTGCTGTAGGACAAATACCTTGCTGTTCCTTCTTCCAGCTAGTTTTCGTCAGAAAGCCTAAAAGGCTGTAAAAATGTCACCTGCCTTTCCCTGCTCCAGCTCCCAACTCTCCTTTCTCTTTTCTTTCTCTATTATCTGTTCTGCATTTCCTATTCACCCATTTGCAACTTGCATCTCAGCAGCAAGGTGACCAGGAGCGGAGCTGCCCCTCGTATCTCTACTCCCTTTGGAGAGATCTGCTGGGCCCCACAAAAGTGGGAAATTGATTTTCAGAGCCGATATGGAGTCCACAGCTTCCTGCGGCATAAATCTGACTTGTCCAATTTCCCAGCACCTTCTTTACTAGGATTTCTTCTTAGCTCAGCCTTCTGGTTTTGCCTGCACTATAACTTACACATCTGTAGCACTTATGGCCTAAACCCCTTGCTCTATTGTGTTTCTTGCTTTTTGACATACATTCCCATCAGACCCCAGACTTCTAAATTCACCAAATTTAAGCCTAGTCATTGAGGAAAAAAAAAAAGAAGTATATTTAAACGTCTTATTGCTGCATCGATACATATGGAATAAGAAAGGTCTAGTTGTCACAGAAACTGACACATTTGCAAGCCACAATGATTGCCTCCCTTGCTCCCCAAAATAGAGAAAATCTACAAGAAATATGAATGAGAGACAAAGAGTTACAACCATTAAGAGATAAATGCTTTTGTGGGTAACAGCATCAGCAACACTTTGCATTGGCACAAATGAGTGGCAGTCTCTGTACACAGTCCTTAATTGTGTGAAAAGGCAGCAGAGGCAAGCAAACATTTGAGAAATTGTGAGGACCTGTAATTAGCAATGCAATTTATGTGCTGGTTAATTTTTGCCCAGGTGAATATTTGGGTCGTAACTTACATCCTAAGTAGAAATGTAGAGGGACAACAGCCAACTGACCTGCATTAGAAGGTGTTCAAGTATTTTCCAAACACAAGTGTCACTACTTCTACTAAAGGAGAGGGACACAGATGCCTTGGGAATAGCATACGGGGAAGATATGAGATGTGAGACAGACTTTTCTCTTTCTCAGCCTCCAATAATGCACAGTTCAGAAATTCCTAAAGCCTGTAGAGGGGTAAGGCTAAGTTTAACAACCCTCATAACTCCCTTTCTTTTCTGTGAAGGGGTCTTATCATTTGAACCTGTGTATACTTTGAGTCTCCACACCCTGGGACAAATAACTTCTCTTTTAGTATCACACGCTGTGCGCTTTGAGCCTTTCAGCTCACTGATTCATGGGATGTATCTACTCATGCCACTATGAGAAACAATGAATAATTGTCTCATCCTTGTTTTTGGTGCTTATCATGATTTGATAGGCTTCTATCATAGATGCAGATACCACTGTCTCTTTTGCAGGTTGAAAAATCCTCCCTAGTCTGCTACCTGCCTGTGTGGAAGTCATTTCACACTTTTTAGCCATCCTGCCACTCTCCTCACATAGTCCCACTACACCCTGAGGCGAGGAACGCACCCTGCACACATTGTTCCAGAATTATTTTTCAGCAACCGTTGCATTTTAGCTTTGAAGCATTAAGCTAAAATTTTCAGAAATCTATCCATGATAACACTACAATCCCTTTCCCAAGCTAGTGAGAGTTAATTTGGAGCACCGAGCATAATTGCCTTCTGTAGTGGAGCACTTTTTTATAAAAACCCATGCTCCTAACAGGTGAAGAGCATGCCTCTATGACAGAACAAAACTAGGAATTACCAAACAGGCCCTAAAACAAGGACAACCCACCAAAGTTTACTCTTCCAAGTTCTTAATTCCTTTTAATTATTCTCTTACTGTCTTCTTTGTAGTGCCTGGTTCCAGCTGGGAACAGAAGCAGATATCCAAAACACTGCTGGGCATAACCAGCATAACTAATTTTTGTTTCAGAACCAATTTATACTGGCAGACCTTAAATGTTTGTCTGATATTTACTTTTTCTTGAAGGCACACATCAGTTTAACTAATTAGGGCTTTCCCACACCCCTCTGACTCTCTGACTGCTTACCTTATAGATATTTCTTGAATGATCTAGGTTTCCAGTTACCTGACAAAAAATATACTACTGAAAACAAAAAAGTAAAGACGATTTCCTGCTAAGACCCAAGTAACACTACGTAGAAAGGGAGGAACAACCTAGATATCTAAGCACAAAAACAAAAATAAAAATTAATCAAATATGGTAAGGCATATCATATCAGCTAATGAAGGGAAAAAGATAAAAGAAAAGCAAATTTCACTTAGTGGTTAGCATCTGAAATCACAATGCATCACTAGTAGTGATAGGTTATTAGAAAGAGTTCACAGCTCCATTAAACAAGTATTTTCAGTGCTGGACATCATATTTTTAGATGGATAATACAAAACAAAGTGAGACAATATCTTGACTTCTAATGTACTATTATTATTCCTATTTCCCTTTTTACTGTTCCTTAAAGAACATCAGTGAGATACATTAGAAGCACAAGATACCCAAATAAAATGTTTTAAAACTTGAATTTTGTATACCTCAAGGCATCCAAATCAATACACACCAAAGGACAATGCAGTTGGGTATGGGGGAAGTGAATTACACTTATCGTGTAAAACCTTGGTTAAGTTTTATTAGAGAGAAGGGAAAAATTGCTCCAAAGCTCCTAGCGATTTTATCTTGCTGAGTTAAAAACTTGTGAATATAGTAGTTTAAAATGGAAGTAGTGTCATTTTTACTAAAATGGCATGAATGTCACAGCTGTAATAATAGCTCACTTGTGTCATTGTCCAGGCTTAAGCATATATGCACACAGAGAGAGACAGAGAACTGCTGTCAGTTATATCTTTATTACTTCTACGGTGACTGATGCTTTGCAGCCCAAACATACAGCCCCAGCACCGAGCTTGATGGTTTTTTTTTTCTCATTTAACTGCCCAAATGTACATCCCTTGCCACTAGTTGGATTTTCTGTTATTGCCTCATGCTTGCAGTGCTTGATATATGAGCTCTAGGCAACTGCGCTCTCCTCCCTGAGGAACATCAAATGAACAGCACTCTGGAAACACCAGAAAGTTGCCCGGTATCCCACTTGACTCCGATTAAGCTTAAAATATAAAGAGCTAATCTTGCTGCGTAAGTACTGACTACCATGAATAACAGTCCCATAGAAATCTACCATGAGTAGATGCACTTCCATCACTTGTAGCACTAAATCACTAAATTATGAGGTAGCATTGCGGTAAAGATTACACAAGCAGGTATTTAACAGGTACGATATCTAGGAATATTAGCTTCAGACATAAAAAGAAAATTTTCCAGCACATACTATGCGAGCAATTTTCTTTTCTTCTTTGCAACAGTGTAAACAACTTCTACACCTTGGAAAGGCAAAAAACCCTGCTGTTTACAATATATTTAATAATAGACCATTAAAAATATTTCTTTTAAAACAGTCAGAATTGCAGCAGCAGGCCTCAAGCAGAGTTTTTGAACTGGCGTAACAGATTTGCATACACTGCTTCAAATCACTACCTTGCAAAGTGTATTTGCTAATTTTGAAATATGAAGCTAGTAATTTAATGTCCGAGTATGCCTGAACAGTGCGTTTTATGAACTGCAAAGCTTTTTAATCTCTCCTCTAATTTATTACTGTGCCATATTTCAAAAAGCAGGGTCTTCTTCAGTCATCTCCTTTACGTGTCAAAGATACTTAATACAAACTTTTCTAAGATATTAATTATTAGACTATTGATGCATCGTATTTCATCAAGTAGTAAAATCATGCACTTAAATTTAATTTTAAACTTAAATCCAGTTCATCTAAAACATTTTCACATGGTTTTCAGAGCTAGTAGTGTTAGTCAGACATAGTCTTCTGGTTGGTAACAGCAAGTTTTACAAAACTACATTTCCACAAGAAATGAAAGTAATTTCACCTAAGTGAACTCACTGCTGTAGCTTTTTTTTCTTAATGCAAAAAATGCACAGTGCCTCCTATTACTGAGTTTACCTCTTAAAAAGGATAGCTTGCTGCTGTGAATTTCTTGCAATTCAAGTGTATTTTAGCCTATGACCAATGCTGTTGAAATCTATGCATACGACCTTAGTGGAGATGATTTCTCTTTAGGAATGAAGGCATAAGAAGGGGGAGAGTCACACCACTGACTATAAAATGTAAATGGAATGGCAGACTAAACTATATCCCTTCTAGGCAGAAAAAACAATGCTTTTCTGGAGAGCAGTTCAGGTCATTAAATGAGGCTCTACATCTGAAATTCTTCCTCAAAGAAGCTTATATCTCTGCACTGATTACAGGAAAAATCTGTGGACGCTAGCCAGACCGTGTGTTTGCATTGTTTGTTTAAGGTAACATGCAATTAAAATCCACTCAACAGAAATATATATATATATATATATATATATAACAAATCAAAGAACAATTGTTCTGGAGCCCATCAGAGGCAAGCCATTTATGAAGGGTTGCATTCCTCGTCATATTCCAGTTGTGTGCCTGAAATTTCATCTGCAGCCCTTCCTTGCTACATAGAGTCATATCATAGAATCGTAGCTTACTAGGTTGGAAAGGACCTCAGGGATCATCTGGGCCAAGCTTGCTTGGCAAAAGCACAGTCTAGACAGGATGGCCCAGCACCCTCTCCAGCTGAATCTTAAAAGCGTCCAATGTTGGGGAATCCACCACTTCCCTGGGGATCCACCATTTCCCTGGGGAGATTATCCCAATGGCTGATCGTTCTCATTGTGAAAAATTTTCCTCTTCTGTCCAATCAGGATCTCACTAGGAGTAATTTGAACCCATTACCTCTCATCTTTTCCATGTGTAAAAATGGAGTTTTGATCTTCTTTGTAGCCACACTTTAAATACTGGAACATGGTGATAAGGTCTCCCCTGAGCCTTCTTTTCTCAAGACTTAGCAAACCCAGCCTTTCCTCACATGGCAGGCTTCCCAGTCCTCTGATCATCTTGATGGCCCTTCTCTGGACCCTCTCCAGCCTGTCCACATCTTTTTTGTATAGTGAGGACCAAAACACAATATTCCAAGTGTGGCCTGGAGAGCGCTAAGTAGAATGGAATAATGACTTCTTTATCTCTGCTAGTGATGCTGTTATTGATTCAACTCAGCATCCGGTTGGCTTTCTTCNTCAACTCAGCATCCTGTTGGCTTTCTTCCAGGAGAGTGTTCTTGAAAAACTTCGAGCACTCCTTAGCTCCTTTATCCCCCATGGAAGATTCCCACGGAATCCCTTGCAGCTGATCTCTGAGCATGCTGAAGTTTGTTTTTCTAAAATCCAAAATCTTTGTCTTTGTACTAGCCTTCAGCATGCTCAGCAGGATCCCAAACTCCACAATATTGTGATTGCTGCAGCTGAGGCTATCACTAACTGAGATATTGCAAAGCAGGTTTTCTTAGTTTGCGAGTAGCATGTCCAACAGTGCCTCGTTCCTGGTTGACACATCTTACATTTGTATGAGGAAGCAGCCATTTACGTAGTCCAGGAAGTGGATGGATGACATGTGAGCTGCTGTATCGTTCTTCCAACAGATGTCTGGGTAGTTGAAGTCACCCATAAGAACTAGGTTCTGCTGACCCAAAGCTTGTTTAAGTGACCCAAATAATGCTTTGTTGCCCTTTCCCCTTGGTTTGGAGGTCAGTAGCAGATGCCTACTGTGGCATCTCCCTCGGATCTTGACCCACAGGCATTCAACAGGGCTTCTACACTCATCGTAGTTGACTTCTATACATTCAAGGTTCTTCTTAACATAGAGCATGACTCCTCTTCTTCCCTACTTGTCCTTATGAAACAACCTATAGCCATCCATCCCAATCCTCCAGTTGTGTGAATTGTCCCACTATGTGTCAGTTATTCCTATATCATCATAAATTTCTTTTTACATGTGTGGGTGCAGCCCAGAGTAGTCCGTCAACACCACTTTCTTCCATATTTGTTAGCAATAGCAGCAGCATGATCACTTGTTGGTCTGAAACCTCTCCTCTTACAGAAAAAAAGTGTAAAGAAGGGTAGGCTCTCACCTAAGTACAGTCTGGCACTGACAAGAATTCTATTTCTTTGGATGAAAGTGAAGTCAAACTGGAAGTTTTTCAGGGATGTTGAATAGGACCTCCTTTTAACTACTTGCTTGGTGGGGGGTGTTTCTTGAGAGCAATCTACTGTATTTTGATCAATACAAAGGGATATGTACTACAGAAGAGAAGCTTTTTAAACTACTGAGCTATGTGTGTAAATAACTAGGAAAAAAAACAAGACAAAAAACTGAGATAAACACAAGTAAATTACTAGGTAATCTTTTCTGTAGATTGCACTTTAGCTAAATTACTTGTACGGATCTTAATTATCCAAATGAATCCATTAAACAAATGAGATGTCTGAGAACCGCACAGGAATATGCTTTCTGGTTTTACTCCCCAACCTGTTTGATTAATATGCTACAAAGCTAATTAATCTTAAGGGGAAAAATAAGGAGCTGTGCTTCATATTGCACAGGTTACAAGTTGTTAACTAGTAATATACTCAAAAGAACTTATAATCTAAAGCCCATTCATATGTTCTCTTTCTAATATTACATTTTAGGATTGCTTAGTTATTGCTGACCTTCCCCTTAAACCCAACTATTTATGGGCATAAATGTGAAGATTCAAAAAATACACCAGAGAGACTTGCAAAGTTCTACTTTTACTAAAACTTTTAATGCTGCTGTTAAGTACTGAACTGCAAACTACATTACTCAGGTTGTGGGACCGGAATTTTCCAAACAGCAAAATTTCACCATGACTTTTTAACCCCTAAAGCAAAGACATGCTTAACTTCGGAAATGTCATAAACCCTGAAGATGACACTTATTATTTGTTCCCAAGCCTGCCTGCCATACCTGAATCCTATGATGATATATAAATAGATGACAATATATGCTTCATAAAACAGGGAAATATTTCCCTTTTTCTCCTGCATATAAATAGAGCAGACAGCTTGCATGTGAAACAATAGAAAACAGTACACAATTAAAAAACTTGAGAAAAGAGTAGAAAAATCACTTAAGATGTACCCTAGGTATCTCTGCAAAGCCCTGTCTTGCATTGACTTACAGTACCACAGAAAGCAGTTTAAGAAGCAAAATGAATTTTATCAAAGTTAAGGTTAATGTGCAACTTCATCACCCACCATGAGTACGTAAAGATTCACAGAGGTTTTTAACAGGAAAGAAGGTCTTTAGGTGAACTAAAAGATCAGAGAGCTGGAAATTGGATGTGCTAGGTCACCAAAATCTTTACATCAAGATTTTCTAAGATGATATAGTTGAAAAATATGCAGTCTGCGATATACTGTCAGAATAAGTAGTACAAGTTTGCCGTATCATTGTCTACTAAAATGAAAATTTCAGTTTGTGACATTGACAGAAAAACCTTTTAAACTGCATATGATGAGTAAAAAGTAAGTACACACAAATAGTCTAATAATGTCTGTCTGCTAAAACAAATAAGGAAGTATACAAAGGAAAGTGTATATACTTCAATTACAAAAGATGCTCTGGTAGAAACATGGTGTTTGTGGTGTAAGAGCATTATTCTTCTTTAGCCAAAAGACAACTGACACTATATACACAATGTAAAAAAAAAAAAAAACAACCAAACACTGAAGCAATGGTTTTGTGGGTCAAGTTCTACAAGAGATGAGAATAAAGTAGCTGAATGGTTATGTCACTGGAGAATCTGGGCTTGCCTTTTAATTTCAGGACGTAGATGTCCTGCCCTACCTCAGAATGCTTTGAGAGAAAGTGAAAAGAGAGAGAGAGCTTCTTAAGGTACATTCACACCAGTGCTGCCCTTCCAAGAAAACACCTTCCTGTACTCTTTACACGATTATGCCCAGACTAATTCTACAGATGGAACAGGTCATGTTACATGGTTTTAAATCTTTTCAAGCTTTATGTCTTAGGACACTAGGCTTTTACAATTCTGTCATGTAAAAGACAATTCCCATTATGCAGTTTAGTGTAAGATTTCCCATTGCTGGAGTGCTACAGGTTTTGTGAAACATCTTTTCCTGGCAATTGGCAAACAAAGGATACCATGAGTGTGATGAACCAGTGGCTTATTATAGTTGCCAGCCAACCATGAACTTTAAGTTTACTATGAAATCAGTCCTCATCAACATTATTACATGTGTTACATGTAATAATATTTATATAAAAATTGTATCATTATTCTACTATTTATGAAAAATTTTACTTGATAGCTCTTCAGTGTAAGGAAATGTAAGGATTAATTATCTCTGTGAAAATACCCATTCTGCTAACTTTATTTTTAAAAGTCTGGGAAGTTTGTCATAGACATTTCACTCTATGAAAGTGAGAGACGTGCTGAGCTTAAGGGCTAAAGATTGAGAAACTCTGTGTTCCCAAAAGGAGGATTTTTCCAAAAAAAAAAAGAGTCATGATTTTTCTTCAAAGATACATTGAGTTGAATTGTATTTGAAATACTTAAAGAAATAAAGCAGAATAAGAAAAGGTATCATCAAAGAGTTTCAACGACTGCTGAGATTTATAAGCGTATCCTTGGCTAGGAGCCCAATACAGACTGCCACATACAAAAGCTTACATATTATTTGGCATATTTTTCTCAGAGGGATGTTTTAACTGTCTGTGGAACATAGACAATAGAGATAAAATCAGCAGATGGGATCAGATTCCAAATTTACTGATTCAACTAAAAGCACTTATATGAAAGTCAGAAACAACCCTAGTAAAAAATGATATTCTCTAATCGCAAAATAAGTGCTTACAATACACAACATGCCCTTGTCTTTTAGTGTCTAGAGAGGATTTCTTACTCCATTTTCTATTTCTCTCATTACTTTACATTCGTTTGCTGCAGGAAATAAAAAATATAATGCCTTAAAATTTTTTGAGCTTTGTACAGCTGCAGGAACATACGATCAAGCTTACAGATAGAGATATTTTCTTTTGCAAGACACACCTTTGCATTTATAGAAATGATTTCCAAAGTTTATCACTTAGATTTGTGCAGATGCATGTGTACATGCACATACATGCTCATTTTCAAGTGAAAACTTGAAACAGGGTTTTTTTCCTGTCTTTCATAATAACTTATAGTTTCCTGTTGATATGAACAGGAAACAATGAAGAAATGTAAGTAGAAAATATTAAACCAGGAGATCTACGTGTTTCTTGAGCCTTTGATAATTTTCTTTTTAGAATAATATCTACATTTTGCATGCTTTATCTTTTCAATTATGATTACACCATCTTCCAGTGGGCAGATTAAAAAGGAAAGTGTAAATGTAATAAAAGAATAAATGTAATAAAAATTGTAGAATTCTAGAAAAGTGAATGAAAAAAATTAAACAGTTAAGTGAACCAGCACTGTAAGAGGTTGAAAACCAGCCATCTCTGCTATTACTAGAAGTCTCAAATTTGTCAAAGTTACTTTGCCAAAGATGAAAATAGAAGCAAAGGTGCCTCTCATAAAGAACGCCACTATCTGCTAGCGTGCCTAAAAGTAGACAGAGCCTCAGCCAACACAAATCCTTTGAGGAACAATACTAAATGTAGCATGAGTGAGGGCATGTTGGGAAGCATCTTAAAAGGATGAGGAAGAAACATTCACATTAAGACTTGTTTAGGATAAGACTGGGCAGAGGAGGAGACTGTAGGTAAGAAAGGAAGGTCATAGCACAAACTGGACACAGAAGTCAGAAAGATGTAAACAAATGAATATGTGGGTAAGGAGAGTTGGGAGAAGGTTAAAAAAGGGAAGGGAATTCCCAGTGTAAGAGGTGGGTTTCTAAATGTCTCCACACTTCTCAGGAGCATCTAGGGATAATGGGAGAAAAAGAATGGGGTAGTAAAATGAGAGCATGTGCAGAAGATGGGAAGGAGATTAAT
>VXBO01010258.1:725325-737527 GCA_013400135.1 Rhinoptilus africanus | reverse complement strand
CCACCCCCCCAGCTTTGTGTCATCGGCAAACTTGCTGAGGGTGCACTCTGTCCCCTCATCCAGGTCATTGATGAATATATTGAAGAGCACTGCACCCAGTACTGACCCCTGGGGAACACCACTCGTCATTGATCTCCAACTAGACTCTGCGCCCCTAATCATGACCCTCTGAGCTCTGTCTTGCAACCAGGGTAAATATATAATAAAATATATATATATGTGTTATTCTGCTCAGTCTGGCTTGTCTAGAGTGCTGTATTTCTGTGAGTCAGTTGACTGTCGAGGCACAAGCTGAATTTAGAAGAGTCGTCTGGGTACTTCAAGCCCCAGAAGAGTATAAAAGACGCATTATGTTCAGTTTCTGAGATTAGATTAAGAGACGCATTTATTTTGGGGTTTGATCCTCTGAGATCTTAGCAACAAGCTACCCGCACAGACAAAACCATCTCCACAAACTTCTGCCTATCAACTCTCCAGCTATTTCCGAGGTGCACAGAACATCAGGGCTGGCAGGCCACCTCCATGGGCTAGGAAAGGGCCGGGGCATGTGCCCTGGCAAGCTGGCTCTGCTGGGCTCCCATCTGGGGCCATGGGCTAGCACAGCCCTCCGAGACTGAAGGCTGAGCTGCTTACAGGCCCGATGAGCCAGGGAATGACCTCTTCCAGCTCATGGCACAAGGCTCCCTGCCTGCTGCAGGGAGAGAGTGTTTCTGTATTTCATCTTTAAACACCTTCCAGGTGTCTTTCCTGTTTTGCTTATATATATATATAGGCTTGTATGTGCATACACACACACACACTGTACTATACACGCATACATTTATTCTAATCTCAAATTCAGAAAGGTGGTGATTTCTACTTCCCAAGCGGAATGCTATCAGCCTGCTTAGCTCTTTACAGGCCACAGCTGAGCCAATGGGCATTTGTCCAATTGACTGATAGTTTGCCCCAGCTCCAGAGCCACCGGGTTTCCTCCTCTGCATCAGGATGTCAGAAGAAATGTGGAAACAGCCACTGCAATTTGGAGGAGAAAAAGGAGGACTCACACACTCCAGAACAAAACAAAACACCTAGCAAACTTCCTTGCAAACACACAAGAAATAAAGCACCTCAGGAAAACACAGACTGAAGTTTGTAACAAAATAACCTTTTGAAAATGCAGTGAAGGCAATTGCTTGGGTTTTTTTATATATCATTAAGGCCTTTATAGACAGAAGGTAAAAAAAAGTCGTGCTAGCAAGGTTATTGAGGGTAGTGCAGACAGTGCAAACTTTATGTGAGATGGAGCTGAACTTTTTCTATTTAACTCATCCTATCTATCTCACAACAAAGTCAGCACTTTTTAGCTTGTGTTTTTACAATTCAAACAAGCCCTTGGTTTATCGTCCCTAGAACTAAGAACTCAGTACTTCGTATATAGAGTCGCTACTGCATCCCCCGTTGTGCGAGTCCTTCATTTTGAAAAATTTAATTATTGACAGTTATAAGTCACAGGATGAAATGTCTCCAGAATAACCACATCCCATTTAATTTCTAGAGATGAGCATGTGAAAGCCCTGGTCACTTCTAGTGTCATTTACACAGGACGCTTCCCTGTAAAATAACACAGTCCTTGAAAACACACCTGCGCTTGCTCTACAGGAAAAACAACCCCAATCAAGATGATATTTGCTACCAATACTATCCTCGAGAATATTGAATTAATCAACTCTTACGCAGTTTAATGTGAATTTTGCTGATTGTGTGCCGGCTTCCAGACCTGTCAGGCTAGCGCATCTCATCGCACCTTCAGCAGACACAAAATGACATTTTCTTTTCAAATGTCATCAAGTGT
This sequence comes from Rhinoptilus africanus, assembly GCA_013400135.1. Classification (NCBI taxonomy): domain Eukaryota; kingdom Metazoa; phylum Chordata; class Aves; order Charadriiformes; family Glareolidae; genus Rhinoptilus; species Rhinoptilus africanus. The sequence continues at coordinate 735,693 of VXBO01010258.1, read as the reverse complement.
CCAGAGCTCCATGAAGAAAGGGTATCAAGTTTTCATCTGGGAAGATGGAGCCCACGTCCAGGCAGCAAAGCACAATATAAAAATCCATCAGGTTCCAGAGAACGTTTAAGTTAAAAAATAAACTGCTTTCACTGTACATCAGTGGTCAGAAGCTGAGAGTTTCCACAGGGCTTTGTTTATGAAAGGGTCAGAAATCTCTTTAAGAAAAACTTGCATTTATTAAGTGTACGTTGCAAAATCTTTTCAGTGACAAACTAAACCCTGATAAGATAACTATTATATCTATTTCTCAGTGCCCTGTACCGGTGATAATCTGGCAAAGACCATGGATTACAAGAAAATCCTTCATACAGAAGAAGTGCCAACATGTATGTCATCTCTCAGATTTCACTCAACAATACAATAAAATTCAGGATGAGTGTTTAAAAGGAAAAAAAAACCAAAAACACAACCAAAACCGCAAAATGCAGCTGGCTCCAAACAGAGCTTGTCACTCTCTAGAGAGATGCTCTATTTGTCAGCATATCTCATTCTTGATGTGTGTACCAGGCCTTCAGGAAACAGGCTTTCTCTGGTTGAAACACTGAAGGGTGAGGAAGCTTTAGGAGAGGAACAAAATCCTGACATCACATCCGTTTTGTTTGCATTTTAAAGCAAACCACCCAAGGCAATACTAAGCTAAGTATTTACAATGCTATCCTCTAAGTTAGCAAATAGATATATATTCCTTTCATTAATGTTCCTGTGAAGAAGAAAAAAATCAAGTGCAATACAAATTCTGTATTTTGTCACAAATATTGGCTGCCTTCTGCTAAGGTGAAATCTAGCTTTTCGCAGATCCAAGTTCTGTAGTGCCATTAGAGTTTTGTCCTGTCATATGCATTCAAGAAAAAAAAAGAAGTATGAAACACTTTGTGAGAAATTCTGCCTTCAAAGTTCTTATTTTTGTCTCTGTTCTGACTCTTGTTATGAAAAAATTATGTCTTCTCCAGAGGAGAGACCTATATTTAAGACTAAACTCCCAAGCATTTCCATTTTGTCAAAAATAGTCCCTTATAATTTAACAGCAGCTACAAGAACTACCTTTGCAAAGCAGCTATGCAGATGCCAGGAAGCCTATTGAATCCCTAGGATCTTCCCAGAAATTTTTTTCCAGGCAAACCACTCCCTACAAAGGGAGTCCTCTGCCAGCCACAAGTGACTCTCCCTGTTCCCCGTACCCAGCAGGCAGCTGCGCATCCCTTCTCCAGAGGGTGGGATAAAGCCATTTGCTACTCGGGAGGTAGAAAACCTGCTTTTTAGCAAGGAGAGTCCCTGTGTGCAGCTGACATGAGCAGGTAAAGCTGGCCATTATGCTGAGGAATGTCAACATCATCTTCCCTCCAGGAACTGGTCAGGGGCAAAGCAGGACCTGGCCATTGCAAAGAATAAAAGACTGTGGGCACAGAAGGAAAGAGAGGGCTGGAGAATAAAGCTCAGGGAGTGGAGGAAAAATAGCTTTGTAGCAGATAAAGGCAAGAGGGAAGGGGAAGAAGTGAAAAAGACAATGATGTCATTTAGGGTCTTTATTAAAGGAACCACTGTTTAAAAAAAAAAAAAAGTTTAGGTCATCAGTCAAACTTGAAAATGTCAGTCACTTAAATGTTATTGTTACTTGTTTCTGTGAAAGATATAACAAACTACTTTAAGTGGTTTAGATCTCTCACTCGTTCTACAACTCGTGGCTTACATTCAGACCAGGCAATTTACAATATCATCCTTAAGCTTTTAATAAACTTGAAAGAAATAAAAAGCCACTTAGGTGATGAGGATAATAAAATTTGAAAATGGTACCACAGTTCCATATGAAAAATTTGGTATTTTGTAGATAAATTCCGTACTTTAAGATGTGGATCCTAAAAGAATTAAATCTCTGTGAAAAACAAATGAAACACCTGTCCCCAGACTAGTACAATCCTCCCATGGATAAGGATATACTGTGAGGCGGATGCCTGCCAACTAAGAAATGGTTGAAGTCACCAGACCTTACTTAAAATGGTAAACGTGTTTTTACAAACTTTGTTTCAAACTTCAATTTCCATTAAAAAAAAAAAAATCAGAATTATTTCAATAAACTTCCAAGATGGTAGAGGGATATCAGAAAACATCAGACAACCTGTCTTTATTTTATGCACTGCATCTAACCTCATCCACAGGTTTAAACAAAGTACTGCCTCCAAGACAAAATATGCCTGGTTTTTATAGGTTACCCTGGGTTAAAGTCAGCTCTCATCTGTACCTATAGCTACATCTATCTACAACCTCTGTGGTACAACGAGGTGAAACTACAGGTAAAAAATCTGAACTTTAAGTACTTCACTTCCCATAATCTAATTTTTTGTCTTCCTAGAAAAGCAATCTTTTACTGTCTCTAAAACAGTCGTTTGACCCTCCCACACATATATTTCTGCTTTCTGAGTGTACACACTCCCTCACACTGAGTTCATATCACTTAATGGAGTGAAATGACATATCTACATCTGAGGCAGGCTTCAGATTCTTCATGAATATTAAAAACAAAGAGATCCTGGGAAGGAAAGAGAAATAGTGGAAAGGACATTTCAGGAAAGCCTCTTAAGTATTACTGAAAATATCTTATAATAATGAGAAACAAACTAGATCATATCCTCTCCATTTCTTATTCCTCATTTCAAATAAAATATTTATTTGAAATAGCTTAATAAGGAAAACAAAGGGAAAGAACCAAGGAAAATCTTGAATTTCAGTGGAAATATAGGTGCCTTAGCACTTAAGAGGGTTTTTGTCTTAAGGCAAAGAAATGAACAAAAGGATATCTGAAGAAGAGAAAAGGAGTTCAGAAGACAGGGTATTTTACTTGCATTCTTACACATAAGGAATTTTTTTAACTTCACAGAGTGCAGGTAGAGACACTGAGGCATTGCTTTAATAAAATAAAAATAAAAATAGAAACAGCACCACAAAAAACACACCACCACCCTAACAAAAAAAAAAACAAACCACCCAAAACCAAAAACCCCAAAGAAACAACCACTAACAACAAATTACAGAATTAGAGACATATTGTCCTGTACCTATTACAGGAGTTTTTGTAGTAACATGGCCAGAGAGGCTTATTTGCTGAAATACTCTACCTCACTTGAAGTACCTGCAGGTATATGAAGCCGTTTAGTCCTGCTTTCATTATATCATTTTCCTCCCGTCTTTCCCACAGATTACTTGCTTTTTGTCAGCCTCCACAGTTTTACCAAACCCTGGAGGGAATCTGGGCTCCACAGAGTCATTGAGAGCCAGAGGATGGATGCCTTCATGATTTTAGGATTATCATTATTTTCTTTATCGTTTATGTTACAGCAATGTGTAGAGGCATCAGCTGAAATGAGAATCTCTTTGCTAGATGGTATTATATTAAATACAGTAGGAGATGTAATTTTCACAGATTTTAATTAAACAAGGCAGAAATAGTAAGGTGGAGAAAGAGGTCACAGAAGACTTCTCAATGGCAGGTCAGAGGAAGAAACCAGGAGTAAAATTCAGGTCTCCTTTATTGCAGCTCAGTGTCATATCCACTAAAATAAAACAAGAAAGAAACCTTGATTTCATAATGCTGCAGCTTTAACTTTTGGTGATGAACAAGATGAACAGACCCTAGAGTCTTTTGCACCAAGCTGGCCGAATTCCCCCTTGTAACTCGTCATGCAGCCTTCCACTGAAATTTTTCCTAATTTTTCAGGTTTTCGAAAATCACTTGATCTTTTGTAAAATTCATTTCACATCCTGGCCCTCAGAATTCCTCCCATCCCTTCCTAGTTTTTTCCTGGTTATCTGTAGTTCTTGTAAGAAATGGTACTGGTAAGTACAGATTTGGCTGGAGAATGTGGATGTGGCAGTACTGTAACTGCAGCGGCTCACAGACACAGATGAAATTCTCTTCAGAACAAAATTTGTCCAGTCTCTGAGAGAATATATACTCCACATTCATTTGGCAACATCTCCAGAGATGCTATGGCTTACAAGAAGTAGGTTATAAAACCTCTATTATGAAAAATCTAAATAAATCTTACATGGTACATAAGCTTTCTGTGACAATAAGAATTTTGTGCATCACATGGGTGACAAATAATGTTATCTTTTTGATGATATGAAATGGATTCCACTTCTTAGAGAACGCAAATTTTAAACATATTTTTCCCTTCTTTGCTGGCAATCAGTATTCATTTTATCAGTCTTACTCAAATTACCAGGAGTATAGCAGTCCTGTAAATAACCAGATAAATTTGCCTTTTTATTTATTTTTTATATTAAGGAACTGTTTAACCTTCATTTAAAGTCTTTGATCTTTGCCAGATCAAGAAATGATAAGAAGAAAAAAAAAAGAAAAACCCAGCCAAACAAAACCCAGACCTTTAGATTTAAGAGAAAATAATTGCAGCAAAATTGATCTGATGGAATAAAGCAAAATTTATACATAAATTAAACCATGGTTGCTTGTTTATTGTTATCATTTGAGACTCTGGATAAGAGAAATGCATGAATAGGAAGGATGTACAAGTCCCCACACTTACAGGGATTTTATACATAAATGTATTTAAAAATAGAAATTAAAAAAAAGAAAAAATTTAGAATAACCATCACTGCACTAGCACACAAAAAGATTTCAGACCTATTTTGCAACATTCCTTGAAGATAGTTGCAAAAAAAAAATATATTCACAAATGACGTGGACACAGTCCACACTCAAAATATAATAATTTTGTTAAAGACTTAGTTCTTTCTATTTTCTTTGCAATATTTTTTATATCTTCACTATTTAGACTGTACACTCCTTTTACTGTAAACTTACATCTACAGACCTGTAAGCTGGGAACTTTTTATCTTTTCTTTAAGGAAAACTCATTTTTCTTGTATCTGAGAGAGAGCTTGAGTTTCACAGTTCAAGCACAGGAGCAGCTTTCCTGCTGCTGCTCTAGAACCAATTCCAGCAATTTTCTCCCATTTAAAATACCTGCTATTCCAAAAAAGGAGGAAAGCCAACGCCAAATTTCTTAAGCAACCCCACAGTGTTAGAAACGAGCATTACTGAACAAAACAAGAATTAGAGAAGTGTTTTCCCTAGACATCACTGACAGTGCTTGCAGAGGAGGGCACTGGAGCCCAGCAGCAGCCACTCCACCTGGCTGGTCACGGACTCCACTGGGGGCTAGCAGAGGAGGCAACAGCATCTCGCTCTTTTAAATGCTGGGCTGCCTCTGGCACCAGCCCTTCTCCCATGCAGGCACAGAAATAAGTGGTGCCCCAAAGACTGAGACACATGACTAAATACCTATGCGTTAGGTTACGTGCTATACTGGTTTTGGCTGGGATAGAGTTAATTCCCTTCATAGTATGGGGCTATGTTTTGGATTAGTGATTAAATCAGCGTTGATAACACATAAATATTTCAGTTATTGCTTACTGAGCACTAAGGCCTTTTCTGTTTCTCACCCCGTCCTACCAGTGAGCAGGCTGGGGGTGCACAAGGAGTTGGAAGGGGACACAGCTGGAACAGCCAACCTCAGCTGACCGCAGGGATATCCCAGATCATATTCTGTCGCGCTCAGCAATAAAAGGTGGAGGAAGAAGGAGGAAGGGAAGATGTTCGGAGTTTGTCATCCCACTTCACCGTTATGCGTGACGGAGCCCTGCTTTCCTGGAGATGCCTGAACACCTGTCTGTCGATGGAAGCAGTGAATGAATTCCCTATTTTGCTTTGCTTTCATGCGCGGTTTTTGCTTTACCTATTAAACTGTCCTGATCTCAACTCGCGAGTTTTCTCTTCTACCCTTCCTATTCTCTCCCCTGTCCCACTGGGTGGGAGCGAGTGGCTGCGTGGGTCTGAGCTTCCCACTGGGGGTAAACATTACACATGCCACAGCCCAGTACCCAGATACGCAGGCAAGGCAGATGATCCCAGAAAGCCGCTGTTACCCAGCCCGTGGGACTCAGCCGGCAGGCTGCCAGGCCACATTAGCACCTCCAGCTCAGGTCAGGGCAGGTCGGTTTACAAACACTCTGTAAGCCAGCACCAAAAAAAGCTTTGCTTAGCTCAAAAGGAGGTGCTAAGATCACAATGAATAATATTCATGAAGCCAAGTTGGCCCAGATCAAAATAGCACCAGTGAACGACCAAAGGGTATGAATGACAGATTGATCGGTTGTAAACTATCTTGATGGAAGAAATTTGCCTGTAGGGAAAGGTCACACCTTCAGAAGCCTCTCCTCTGCTTCAGTCAACCAAGCCAGAGTTACCAGGAAAATAATCAGGAGTAACCCCTCAGTGGTGCTCCTGAGGGAACAACATCCACCATCGCCTCTGAGGGAAAACAAAAATCCTCAGGATACAGAATTCATAGGTGCACCTTGTAACCCAGAAATAGAGAGCGTTTGGAAAACAGCATACTGTCCTATTCAATAAGCATAATAATAACTAGTGCTCTTGTAGGAAATGAGAAGCATAAATTCACAGTAAGTATTGTTTGGGCTGAATAATTCACCCAGCTCTAATTATGAAAATAGTGCTGTGAAACACTATTCATGAACAGCATCCTGTAAGCCTCCAATAACAGCTGAAAAAGTAAATTATATCTGGTATATCTAGTGTTAAATCCTACATTAATAAAAACAATATTATATTGGTACTTTCCCAGCTATCTATTTAGGAGTTCTACAGTGCACTTTATACATGTGGAACTGGAAGAACGCCTAGCAATAAGGTGTACTGGGATGTAGAAAATTCAGACACTTTTTAGGGAGATCACCCGTTTCCTCTGAGGCCTGCGTACCTGTCTGTGGTAGAATTAACTGTCTCCCTTACTTAGGAAAAGAAAATACTCATAAAAGAAAGAAAAGATTATACAGAAAGAGGGGACCCAACAAGCAAAAACAAGCACCAAGAAATGTCAAACCCACAGTAAGTATAGAGTAACTAAACAATTAAAATTTTTAAAATGTGCATTACTAAGATAGGTCATTATAAATGACAGGACTTCAAATCATTTTTCCTGTTTTATATTTCAAAACAGTGAAAGAGCTGTAAAGAAAATGCTGTACCACTGTTGCTTTTCTCTCCCTTTCTACTACTGTGGCTTCTCTGGATAGACTAGTGGAGAGTACTAATTTTGGATGCTGCTAAAAATCATTGCACCACCATAAGTTATAGTTTAAGTTCTAAAATGAGCCACATGTCAGAAATATAGAAAAATATCCTATATTTCATTCTACTTCTTCCTAATATTAACAGTATTTTCGCACTAATAACATTACTCTTCTTTTTGTTGTTGTTTCTTTGTTTTAATAACTTCTTGTAATCATTTTTGGTAACACTGAAACAGAAAGAACTGCTTTATATTGCTTATGTCCAAGAGCCCTTTATTGATCTAATGTCTAATCAAGGCTCTGAACTGCAGATAGCAGCAGTGTGAAATGTTACCGATGAAATCTTAGTGTGCATGAAGCCTGACAATAAATTTTCTCATTGTAGTTATGATAATTAACTTCACAGCTTTATTAGGCTATTTAAATCCTACATATACTGAGGGAGGGGGGAAGGGGAGGGGGAAAGAGGAGGAACAAAAAACCCCAAACCTGCAATCCTCACTACACTGTGAAGTCAGAGTAATAATGGCTATTAGACAGCATTTAATAAAACATATATGCTAAAGTCCTGGCAACGTAGAGCATTTTAGGAGAGATAAGGTCATCAAAAAGGAGAAATTTTTTTTCATTAAATCTAGAAAATTTTCAGTAAACTAACTCTTCTTCCCAGCAGGATTAATTATTATGACATTGTGTTTGCAAGATGCACCTTTCATATCTTTTTTTCCATTTTACTGAAAAGAAATCTCAGTAGGAGAGGTACCTATGGCAATATGTCGTATGAAGACACATATTAATGTGGGCCATACAAAGAACATCTATATATAACATCTGATCCCATCCTCCCCTCTGTTTCATACCAAAAACTCTATTGTCACTGCCAGTTTTAAAAGTTTGAAAAACAGTTTGATGATGTATCTGGATCGAAGCAAAACTACAACAGCAAAGTCCTCATGCAGGTTATGCACCTGCTGAAATGATAAATACTTTTTCCACTGCAGCATTACAGGTGTGCTGTCCCTGCTTTTTTTAGAGGAGGAGGGAGTGCGGGGAGGGAGTTGTAGTTTTAGAAGTGCAGAGCTCAGATATCTTATTTTCTCATTAAACTATGACTAATTGCAGTGCATAACAGATGCAGCAATACAACTTTGGATAACAGCTTCACAAATACCACATATGCTCTTTTATACTTTTAATTAGCACTTCCTTCTGAAGTATGTGTGATGAGATTATTTGAAAGTGTGGAAGTCCCACAAGACCCTGCACTGTATCATTTCACGCAATTCCCCGTTAACACGAGTTCTCCCTCTCCAAGATGCATTAATGACCTCAGGAATCCTCCATTAACGTGTAAAATGCATTGCCAGTTGCACGAGGATATGATAGGCAGAACAGCTCTTTAGACAGTTTGCCTAGGGTTTCTTAAAGTCTTTGCAACTATTACTGCTCATGGAGCAGCACTGAACATATCATAGCACATTCTGGTCTCGCAGATGATAGATTTGCGTACTAGCCAGCCTGCATCTAGGCTGGTTTAGATAGATCTAATTTCTGAACCACGCCAGCACACTTCTACAATTTGCAATATGTCTTTGTGATTATGTTATAGACTAGTCTCAGTAAAACAAGGCCATGAAATGCCTTCATCAAAACAACCACCTTAACTAGCTTGACTGATGCTGAAAGAGGGCTGCTTCATGTGGGTTAAGCAGGATCCCTCCTGGATTAAAAAAAAGAAAAAAAAAAAAGAAAAAAAATAAAANAAAGAAAAAAAATAAAATAAAAAAAAAAATATCCTTCTAATATATTCAATATACAAGAAAATATCTGCTCTGCATTTAGGATCATCTGGATGACCTGATCCAAGGAAGCCTTTGTTTAATTATACTGAATCCTCAGACCTTGTCCAAATTTCTTGAAGCCAAACCCACAGTGGAACTCGGAAATGAGGAATTCGTGCTGAGAGCAATGCCATAAACCTCACCCGTGAGTCTGTGTAGGGAAGGAAAGTGTATGAAACACATGTGAAATGTGTTCCTGACTCTCTTTCCAACAGTCCTTGTTAGCACTTACAATTTACCAGTACCTACTATTAAGTCCCTTAAATTTTTTACATTAATAATTAAATGATTAATAAACATTTAGTTGGACAGAATGTGTAGTATTTTACCTTCTCTATAACAGAAGGATTAGTAAGCATAACTAACTTCTCATATTCATTGTCACAAAATAGTGATGCCCAGAGTTTAAGGATGTGCTATAAATGAGAATCTGCAGGTAATTATCACTAAAAATAATCAGGTCTAGAAGGCCTGCATCTCCTACCTTGGTCATACACTTGGTAGACATACTTGAAAAACTGATCAAGTAGGCTGTCTTTAATAAAAAATCGCCCTTATTTGAGAAGTAAGCACTGTGTGGCAGCATGTTTATTTCAATACAGGATAAAATATTAACATTTTATACATTGCAATGGCTACAAAAGGTGTATGTGGTACAAAATATTGCTCAAGTATATTGCTTTGTTATAATTGCAAAACTTCTTTTATCAAAATGGTTCAACTGTCTTCAATCCTGACTTTTGATTTACAGGATATTTGGGGAGATGAAGTAGATAAAGAGGAATTCTAGATCAGAACAACTTTTCAAAATGTGACAATCTCCCTGTATTGAAGATTCAGTTTCCTGAATGGATCTACCTCTAAGCTTGAAGGATTTGTAGTTATTATAAAAACAGACAAAGTTAAAAAAATAAACAAACCCCCCTCCCCCCCCGGGGGATAATTACTAAAATTGGCCGAAAATATAAAAGTATAGCATTGTTCATAGCTTAAGGAAAATCATGAAATCAAGAAGCTTCTGCGGTGGAAAACAAGCCTGCACCTGGCATACAGGGAACACACAATATCTGCGGTTCCCAAGAGAACTACACGAGGAATGGAATGGAATGTCGATTCCGTGGCCTTGCCTTGTGTTGGTAATGGGAAAGAAGACGGTACTGAGACCAGATAAAGCGGCTTAGTTGGACCCAGAGCCAACATCCTGTCAAATTTTGATGAACTGCTGTCCTTTGCGTGAACTTTGCTCATTATAATGTCATTTTAATGCATTTTAATACCAAAACACACCTCCATCCCGAAGGCTGCCCGCCTCCGAGGTGTGACCACTCCTCTTTGAGTCTGCGCCCTGAATTTTTCGTAAGCTATACCTTTAATT
>VXBO01010258.1:680698-725156 GCA_013400135.1 Rhinoptilus africanus | reverse complement strand
CTGACACTGTTGCCCCCCCCCCTCCCCCCGCCTTCACGCAACACCCCCAAACCTTCAAATTCAAAACAAACAAAAAACTCCAACAAAAACAAGTAAAAAGCCAGGAGGAACCGTATAACCATATACTGTCCTCACTGATGTTTCCCATGCTTTCTCTGAGGTTTGCCGGGACATACTATAGGGAGAGATGGGAACCTGCTCCTGTTGGTGTGCACCATTACAGTGGTACCCGTTTTCCTGCAGTTGCATCCTCTCCACTCAGCCATTACCCAATAAAGGGCACAGTACTGTCTGCTTACATGGCTTCTATCAGAACGTTTCTGAATTTCCTCTATTCTCTTATGAAAAACAGAATTGAATTCTAACAATATCTTTTTTAGGAAAACATTCATCTAAAACAAAAATAAGAAGCTCTAAGCATGTTCCCCTATAACAAGAAAATAAGGAAAAAATAATAATAAAAAAATGGTTCTATTGCTTTGTGGTGGTGTTGATGAAAGAAAAACACAAACTTTTTTCCCAATACTTCTTATTATCAATGTTAGAAGATAACTAGATATGTTTAGCAAAAGATACAGTCAATTAAGTCAAATTTGTCATCTTCAAGCCCTCTTCATCACAGTTATGCACTAGATGCAAAAATTTAGTATATAGCTGCTGACTCTACTGAAGTTTATTAAGCTTTGCAGAAGTACAGTAGTAAAAATGCAGGCTTAGGAAGTTTACTTGGCATAAATGAGGTGAACTCTAGCATATTCATATACAGGAGATATCCTGTTACTCAGAAGGATTAAATCAACCCTCTTTTTTGTCTAACAGTAAAAATTAAAGATGTGGTACTTCAGTTTTACAAAAATTATTTTCATAGTCAGTAAAAGCTGTATTCTAATATATGAAACAAATGTGTATAAGAGATGCTTACATACTGATTTTCAAAAGTAAGTAAATTGCAGAAAAAATCTTAAGAGAAGTAGTTACTTTCTCTGGTGATGGGTTGCACTCCATGTTATGATAAGGTAAGGACCAGAAGCAACTAATTTGACTCTCTGATAAGGAATTCCAATAGTACTTCTTCATGTCTACTAAATAAACTAATAATTTCAGGATGACTAGTCAGAGACATAGCTATTGGGACCAATGTACTATCAACACGGGGAACTGCTGAGATAGTGGAAGACTGGCAAGATGAGGGACAGATCGATTTGTCAGACATTTGCAAGCACAACTGGGGGAATGGATATTCCATTTCAGATGTGATGACTTCCCTGTTCATAATGAATCCCACCTCAATAGGGATGAGATTTAATGAGTAAGCACTGTTACGCAAAACAGGACTGAAAAAAGGAAAATTCTCCTGGGCTATAATAATGTTACTGTTCTTTTGTTATTATTCATTTGGCTTAGAAGAAACCTCTAACCCCTAAGCCTTGCAGAGGTAGTTCAAGAAGGGTAAATCATATTTGTAAATTAATTTGTGCAAAGCTTTACTTTATAGTTTTACTAGTGATGTGCCAAATCTCATTTGTGCAGTGTCAAATACGCTGTAAACTGGATTAACAATAGCCTATTCTTGTATTTTATTTTCACAGAGGAAGGCTTTTGGGGTTTCCACTTCTTTCTGAAACTTCCTGTATCTTAGAGGTACCATTTGAAGACTTATGCTCCTGTCTTCAGACTGATACTTGGAACATTCACGTGGCCTCCCACTCAGTTTCAACAATATATTGGAAATTAAACTCAATGTAAAAGCAATTCCAAAGCATTTTCCCTAATTATTTTCCCTTAGCTATCTTGGACATTGTCACTTATCTTGCTCCCAGTTAAGTGGCAGCATTAACATTTACACTTTTATCTGAGGGTGGATTCACATATGTTCTTTCCAAAACTATTTCTGAGCCTGACAAAGTAATGAGCAACCAAATGTTACTTGGGATAGGGAGTCAGTGAGCCAAAAGGCAATACTGTTGTATATATGAAAATTTTTTCTGACCAAAAAGGAGCTAGGTTTCTTTTCTGTAGTAGCCCAAGAAAAGAGGGCGATAATCTTGACACCTAGATAAATCATTTAACTAAATCCCTCTTCACGTCTCAGCTACGCAGCAGTCCATCCATAGTAACTAGTAACAGCCATCCAAGACTTCTCTACTTACTGAACACAGTCCTTAAACCAACTGTTGATTTCACTTATATACATGTTATTATACAAAACTACCACTCACAGATGCTACCACATAAAATTACAGACAAACAGAAACAGATGAACATATACATAAATGTGTAACACTCATTTAGATATGAGGAAGAAGGAGGAAAAATAAAACACAACACAAGCTTTGTTCGTTATTCTGGAACTTACCTGAAATAGTTGTATAAATAACTCTCATGGGGAACATCTTTTCTGAGGTCTGCTATGGAAACTGCAGTATGGCTGTGCCATCAGGAAGCTCGGGTTCTGATCTTTTCCAAAAGCAGAGATGCGATAGGCACTGCCACCCCCTGCCATTTACTTGACAGGTTTGGGATATACACTGATGGGGAAAATGCAAATATTGAGAAGTTTAATCATTTGTTTTCCCTGAGAAGGAAAGAGATATGTAAAATAACTGCTTGCTATTTTTTTTCCTGCTACTTCTGTTAAGTAGCGGTACAAGTGGAAACCTAAATTTTACAGCTTTGTTCTGAGGACCTGTTTTCTCTCTGACAAACACTTCTGTGGATTCATTTTTGAAGTGGTGAAGTAACATGACCTTATGAACAGCAAATATAAGCCAAAGGTAATTTATTAAACCAGCTTGATAAAGATAATACATGCAAGGTTAGTTCAGTTTAATATAATATTTGTTGTTTACGGTCTATATGCCAGCTGATAAAATGGTCACATTAAGGAAGGCACAAAGATTCACTCGAGTTATAAGGCAGTACAATGTCAGCAAAAGGTTCATTTCTGGACAAAGAACTCTCAACTTTTCCCCTTACAGCTAAATCCTACTCTCATGTCCACGAGTGTAGATCTAGAGAAAGATCAGGATGGATGGGTTTACTTCAGGCCTAGGTATGCAGGAACAGAATTTGACCATCCATATTGGTAAATGAGATCTAAAGTATAATTGCCACTTGTGCTAATTGCCTTCTTAATACATCAAAGCTACATGAATGAATTCTTTCAAGCACATAGTAGAGAATAGTGCCAGTTAGATATTTGTTCTAGCAAATGCCTTGCTTAGCAGACCTTCACGTGTTGACAAGAAGTGCATACAAACTAAGAGGTAGCGTTCTTTCAGCAAAAAGAATTATCCAACTTTCCCAAAGAGGTAGCTGAGGCATTGCCTTCCTGAGTTTCAGGCAATTTCCTTCACCCCTAACTTTAAAAAAATTACTCTAAACGCTGATAAATACATGACTAGCTTCTGCTTTTGTTTATAAGGTACTGAAACAAGTTATCTCAAAGTGGAGTCACTCTGCAAATCCATGAGCACCTGAAACCACACCACCATATTGCACAACAGTAGACAGAGCACCTGTTACTTGCTTAATTCTCAGGCTCATAATGAATGAATGCCAAAATGCTAAGTGACTTCTGAATGGTTTATAAATGCCCAAATTAGGAATTTCCATAAATCAATAACTTTTGTTTTAAAATGTATTTTTATCCTTGCTTATGCTTGTATCAGAGAAGAACTGAGCCCGACACCAAGTTATTAGTAAAACCATCAACGTGGCAAACAAGGATCTTGGTGTCACATTACAGAGCTCTAGGTGATTGTGGTGATAAACAAAACGGCTTCAGAATAATTCACCATAATCACCAGGATAAAATACAAATAAAACATCAGGTATTTCAACTTACAAGCCGTACAGCATTTGTTAGGGCAGTGTTCAAAACACTCCCTTCTCAGCCCCACCATTTTCTCCTTACAAGCTGTTAAAATAACACTGTCTACAATTACAGGGTCATTTGTTATGCATGATATAATAGACTGCAAATATAAAAAGGCATTATCATTACTTTTGTCCTTTGTTCTTCCAGGCCAGAATATTGCATAGTTCTTTACTTTGACATTTATTGCTTTTAGATTGGTAATAGAATGGTTTGTGTTGCTCATTATCTTGAATGATGATAATATTAGAGTTCGGGGAGCCTGCGTTCCCTGTTAAGTAAAGTAAAGGCTTCATATAATTTACTAAAGGTTATTACTGGACAATTACCCACAATACAGTTCAAGTCTAATAAACATTAGCCACATTCACTCTTAAATACCACATCTGTAGCATGGTTTCTAGGAAACTGCAGAGTACGATTTATGTCATCTATGTGCGGAGGAGAAGTGTTTATATGTGCATACGTATATACATATTTTTATGTGTATTTTTAGCGTTTACTAATGGGTGTTCTTAGGGAAAGGATTTAATTCAAAGAAGCACCTAGCAGTACAGCTGGGACTCTGAGCAAAGACGAGGGATAAGGTAAAACCTCAGTTTTCCCCTTTACTATCAGAAATAACGGAGTGATTCCAAATTTAAAGTAATGAAAATTATATCTGATTTTGCCCGAAGACTTTACATAAGAACTTATATAACAGCCTAATATATTAAATGTATCACTTAGCAGGGCATGAAATTCAGAGCTTGATTTCATCCCTCCGCCCCCTTTTATCTCTGTATTGGCATCCCATCATGGCCAGCAGTAGGAGCCCGCTCTGGATGGGCTTCACTGCCTGTAGCCTGCAAGTGCTACAGGGCTCCATCCCCGGTGAGGGTGGCTGAGGGATTTACAGCCAGGAAGCTTGCTGGGTTGGGAATCCTTGGCTATCCAATCCATTTCTGAGACTTGCAGATGTTTATATGAATATAACACTCTGTGTGCACAGGCACATGTGTATGCAAACACTCACTTTTTTTTTCCTGTTCCTTTTCTGTTTGTTACTCCAGTTTGCCTGCAGCCATTTATGTTCAATTTATGTTCATCAGTTCATTTCTCTAGCAGCAGCACTTTCAATGAAATGTTTCTATTTGGTGCCAAGTAATAGTAGCTAGAGTTATTTGCCCTATGAATCTCAGTAGATTAGTTTTTGTAATTTACATACATATCCAATTTCTACCAATTTTCATTGACAGTTTTCTCTTCGGACTTTGTTTCATTTCTATTTTTGAGCTGTAACATTGTTTCAGACTTACAGCTCTCTGTAAACTTTATGATATATTCTGCATTATTATAGTTACCTAGTAATGCAAAAGTGAGAGAAGAACCTTTAACTCTAAATACTAAAATAGTCTGCAGCAAATGAAGTTAATGTTTCATGAAATAAATGTCATAATATGAAAAACCTATTTTAATGGAAATTTGTTCAATGCCTCAGATGTTTCTTTTCCGACTAACATCAGTTACTATTCTTCATATCACTCATAAACCTCAGACTGATTAGGTCATCTGGTTAATCCATACGGCAATAAATAATTTTAAAACTACACAGATTTTCAGTTATGATGAGCTGACACAAGATGAGTTTGAGCCTGTGAATATAATTATAGCCAGCTGACACACCTGCAATTGCTTTGCTCTCCAGAGGGAGCATATTGATGGCTGGTATTTCTGATGTTGTTAGAGCAAGATAAGCTGTAAACCAAGATAATGCTCTTCCATGCTGTGCTAGAAGCGCTCAGCAGATGTTTGGATGAAGCAAAGAAAACCACACAATTGCTGTTATTAGATCACTTGATATTATACTGGGTGGACCAGTGTATGTAGGAGATGAACACCTGCAGAGCAGGGCAGGTTTGCTCAGCACGGGCCCAATCCAGTCATCGCTCAGGCTAAGGGAAACCTTTCTAGGAGTTGCTGTAGCATCTCAGTAGGACTCAACGTACGCAGGCAGAAGCTGCGCAGACCCATCCAGAAGCACTTCACCCCCTGCGTACATTAAACCTGGCCCCATGTCTTCCCTCTCACGCATCATCATTGGATGTGCAACATCTAAACGCGTTTGGTGCAGGGCACAGCTTAGTGAGTACGGCCGCGGTAGCACTGACACCTGGCAAGTGTCAACCTGCAAACATCAGTTTTGGTAAAAACTGGAAAGTAGAAGGTGCTGCTTCAGCAAAGGGTGGTGGGTGCCCAGAGACAGCAATGAGTCTCCCTCTCAGACCTGCACAACACCGGACACATTTGTGAATATTTTCAAAATAGCTTGGGCAACTTAGATACACAAATTCCATTAAAATTAAACCCATATGCTTGTTATTCCCAGCTGCTTTCAAGATTTATTTTTAAAGGTACGATGGCAACATACATAATGAACAGGCCTAGCCTTTTGACTTTCCTTATCCTCTGGGCTAGAAATTGAAGTTGAATTCCACTGCAAAGCAGAGATACAAGGTAGCAAACAGCTTTCCCATATGACAGAAGAAATTAATTCCTCCAGGTCTGTATACCTTGACAAAAAAAAAAAAAAAAAGTATGGACATTTTCCTGTACAACCAATTTTCAATAAACAAAAGAAAAAGATTGTAAGAAAATTTGTCTCCAAAACTAAGCAATAAAAAAGCAGCTACATTTTGATGAATGCTGTCACATTCAGAGGAACAACAGAAAGGTTTAACTGTGCAGTTTTGATAATATAGCATGTCCCACAGAGATTTATTTTTCCAAATCGAGGCAGTATCCTCATAAAGTTGGAGAGATTGCACAGAATCTCATAACTGAGTGGCACATAGGGTAAAATTCAGCCAGGAGAGAGAGTAGTCACCACGGAGCTCAGCAGCCAAGCTCAAGTCATAGAAGACCAGAAATCAAGCAAGGGCAAGTACTATTGATGCCGTCTTTCCCCAAACGGATACTGGTGATGAATGCGCTTCAAATGCCAATAATCTCAACCTTTGTTCAGTATTATACAAGCTTTGCACTACATTATTGGCAAACATCTTACTGCTATTTGCCCCTACACTGCCATTTGGTGCCTGCCCATCTGGGCTTACAAGCACTTGCTGCTTTGTTTTCCCTTTCTACTGCCTGTAATTATTTCCCAATGACTTAGAAAACTTAGCAAACTTCTTGAATGGAAGTGACCTTGATGCCTAAGTACATTTTCTCTTTGTCTTGTTCAGTCCATTTTACATGCAAGTTCTACTGACAGGCTTGTGTGAAATCTGATGGCAAGGGCTTGCAGAGCTTACAAGGGCTGCAGTAGCACACCTTGAGTCCACGCAATTCACTCTCCATGAAGACACTCTGCAGTGGGTCCCAGGCCAGCCCTGCTATTGCATGATTTTTCGTCAGTGAGAAAAGTCAGGGTACCCCTTGTTTTACAAATTCTAATCTACACATGTACCTAAATTGCCACCTAATAAATGCATTTAATAACAAAAGCCTCAGCAGCTGCTGTGCACAAGCAATAGTACTGCTGCAAGGTGGACCTCTGTGGACTGGTAATGATTTTGTCTTGTGGGGTAGAAGTCTAAAGGCCTGAGCTAGATAGAGATGCTTGGAATTTAAGCAGTGCTTTTTTGCCATTTGCTGTTCATTTAAACATTACATTAAAACACTAAAGGGTTATTAATCACTATCAAAATAAAATATCTACTTACACTTACAAGGAATTGAGTAAGCAAGGGTGTAAGCAGCAGATCATAGTGCTCACATATGGAAAAGCAGTATGCTAACATATCCTGATGTAACGGGTCTTGAACAGGAATCTTAGACTGGAAAGAAGTTTGTCTTCCTGAGAGAAACGTTTTGAAGTCTGGTTAGAAAGAAAAAATATTTTCATTCTAGGAATTAAAAAAGTCTTGCCTGGAAGACTTTTGGGGCCCTCAGAAAACAAGACAACAAAAAAAATGTATTTACCCGCTAAAGAATTTTACTGCAATATGCCTGAATGAAACATTTTAAAGTCTATTCTCTTTCAGGGTTTGGGGGGGTTGGGTTGTTGCTTTTTTAAAAAAACTAAAATATAATTAGCAAATGTTTCCTAGTCTTGTTACAGAAACAATAACACATAAAGTACATAAACTTTTAACCTTTTAGCCTTTTGCTGGTTTCTGTTCATTTTTACTTGCCCAGACAAAAATATCAAACAGACAAGCTAAATAATCATTATCAGTAAAGCAAATGATCCATCAAGCAGGCACAGGCATTCAGCTCCCTCTCCTGTTCAGGCAGTGACTTTCAGGGCTGCCGTGACACCAGTGGGGCTGTGCACATCACCTCACAGGGGAGAAGTCACTTCTGGAAGAGCGTTCTTCTGAACGACTGACTGCCTCTACCTGAAGGTACTGGCTTGGGCTGCCACGACTGCCACTGGGAAGAAACAGGCATTTGCATGCCCATTGCATCACCCTAAATTACAGACTAATTTTGCCCAAGAAGTTCAGATGAGCCGTTCCTTAATGCCTATTTTTGTCACTAACAAAGCAGAAAGAGGTGATAAAACCAGATGTAGAGCTACATCTACTGTAGATACCTGAAGTTATATGAAATTGATTCTGCCAGATATTTGTTTTTATGAATGGTATTGACTCAAAAGATCAATGACACTAAGAAAGACAAAAAGCTGTTATTTCTATTTGCTGTAAATTCTGGATTAGGTTTTGATTATTAGTATTCAAGAAAGTATAATTTGTGTGAAAATGAATGGAAAATGAATTATTGCCTTATAACCAAGCGAAGTAGGAACACAGATCCTGTTGTCTAGAAATTTGATTTGTGCTGCATACTGAATGCAGTCCTTGGAGCTGCAGTACATCGTGGTGAGGGACAAAAGTGGATGTTTTACAGACTTTTTTTTAATGCTTAAATAGTTAGTACCTCCACTTGAGCAGAAGGTGCATGAAAGCTTCTGGATTTGATCCTGCAAGGCCTCTTTGTGCTAAATTACTTCAATTTTAATTGGCAATGAGGGGATGGACTCATAAATCTATTCTCATGGGTTGATATTACAGTAAAATAAGACCAGGCTGGATGGGGCTTTGAGCAGCCTGGTCTAGTGGGAGATGTCCCTGCCCATGGCAGGGGGGTTGGAACTAGATGATCTTTAAGGTCCCTTCTAACACAAACCATTCTATGATTCCATGAAAAGACCTTCCAGAAGAAAGTCTCAAAAAGGTATCTAAAGCTTACCAAGTCAGAGTAAGCTGTCTCCTATTAAACTGGAATGCTACCAAACTCCTCTAAATAGCATCTCAAATTTGAGGCCATATCTGAGCCATTATGTTTTCTAGGTGTGGGCAGAAGGTGAAGCCCCCTACCCCTCCCCTTCTCCCCCTGCAGGCGGGGAGGTGGCCAGGGAGCTTTTGTCAAGGGATGGGAGAGGGTTTGTGTAAGACTCTCACAGATCAAGGGACTACAGCAGCAGAACTCTTTATCTGACATGCCAGCCTGACACAGGTATGTTTGTCCCCTCCCTGGGAAGAGTTTGGGTGAGCACAAGTGCACAGCGCAAGACTTGGGTCCTCCAGAAGTGAAACCGGGATACAGTCACTTCTCCAGCACATGGGTCTATGCAGGACAGAGGTGGGGAAAACTGGGGATTTGCAGCATGAAGCCTGGAGACTTAGTTTCCTCGAAAGGCAAGGAAAGGAAGAGAGGAAGGGAAGCCTTCCATAGGAACTACCTGGTGAGAGAGCGTTAGGCCGAATGCTTATAAAATGATACATTATTTATATACATTTCTCAAACACCTTGCAGTTCTGCAGGGCTTAATTTTCACTCCAAACAACAGACTAAATCTCAGCTATTCCTTATCGGTCCATACATGAGAGCTGAGCCACGCTATGAAAGCTACCTGCCTAACTAGTGATTTGACAAAGCAGAGGAAAGCTTCATGGATTTGGGGTTTTTAACTCCATACAGTGTAACCCTGGAAAGCTCAGGCTTGCGTCTTTCTGAATCTTCAATTTGGCTGCAAAGAAACCAACTTATTTTAGGTTGACACTATCTTCATTCATAGAGTCACAGCTATGGAAAGGACTCCTGGGAAATGGTCATTAATACCGAAAGATCCTACCTGAACATCTGGCACTGCAAGACAAATGGGAGAAATAGTGAAGAAATAATGTTTTTATATAGACTGCATACCTTTCAGTTCTAAAGGTGACCCATAACTTCTTTTAAGTAGCTGACATTAATAAAGAAAAGAAACTGTCAGAAGCTGCATAGGTCTCATCAATTTTTTCAACCCAGTGTAAAAACATTCTGAAACCTGGCTTTTAATTCAATATAAAACAAACAAGCAAAATATATAAATGTGAATTTTGTTCTTTGAGAACTTTTCCATTCAGTTCCATTCAAATTTCCATTCAGCATCCCATTCTTTTACAATACCAGCCTGCTGTTCTAGACAGGGGAGCCTAGAAACATTGGCGCTGCTTCAGAAAGACAGAGGTGCACAAGTCCATCGACAAATCTTAGTTGAGAAATACACCCAAAGGGACATTTGCTTAATAGCAAGAAATTAGAAAGCAGAGAACAGAAGATGAATTAGTCTTTTTTTATGTGTTTTAGTTGTTCTTGCTACACAACAGCATTAACTCAATTTGTCCCTCAGCCTACCCCAGCTCTCGGTAAGGCACAAAGACCCTTCCCATGCTCTTTCTTTGTTTTTGAGATACTAAGAAAAAAGGCATGTCAGTAGCAACCCAAACTCCAGTAAACCTTTTGACCTCCATAGCCGAAACATGAAGGGGGAGAAAAGAGCATGTACACTACCTCAGTGAGATTAGTCCTATAGGGCAAATAAAATTGAGCTATATTGCAGAAATATATTGCGAAACAATACTATAGCTAAAAACCGTAACAGAGCTGATGAGCTTCTAAATTCAGAAAAGGGTGACATACTACCCTGAGCTGATGGACTTTACTCCTGTTAGAAGGAATGATAACTGCTATCACTAGAATAAAAATTAACAGTAATTAAAAAACAACAAAGAAACCTCCTCTTAATTCACTTTCCAGTAAAAGTGGCTTTTTATACCTTAATATCATTGCACAAGTAAATACTTACTAATTCTCTTCACACATCCTCTTGCTTATGCATGTGTTTTGGTTTGGGCTGGGTTGGACAATGACAAGATGACAGATGCTCTCCCCCACTTCTCGCTATAAGAAGAGGAAGAAGAGAGATGAGATTTGTGAGTTTAGGAAAAACCTAAACTACTTTAATGAAATGTTAATAGTAATTTTTTAAAAAAATGAAATAATGAAATATATACAATATAGATAAATATATACAAAACCAGATCAAGTTCCTAGGAAGATGTCACTGTCAGGCACTGTGAAAGTTCCAGACTGGACTCAGTGACAAATGGGAACTAGAACACACTGACCAGGATCAAAAGGCAGATGAGCTGATGACGTCCTCCTCAGACGTCAGTCACTGAAGAAAAAGAGCCATTGAAGAAGAAGTCCACTGGAGAAGACCCAAAGAAGAAAAGCCCTTGGAAAACAGTCCCTGGAGAGGAGCCAACCTGATTCCTTTGATCCCTCAGCTTTTACACTGAGCACGGCAGATGGGATGGAACACCCTGTTGGTCAGTTTGGGTCACCGGTCCTGTCCACAGATGCAACCCCTCCACATGGTAAACAGCCAGGTCAACTGACCCTGGCTGCCACAGCAACAAGTGTAAGCACGAGCCTCCGACCAGGAACAGAAAGTTGGCTCTGCTCCACCCCAAACCAGTACAGCATCTTTCTATGCATAATATATGTGGAGTTCACACAACAGGGAGAAAAAAAAAAAAAAACCACAACGGAGAGAATGCATGTTGTATCTTGAAAAAAAAAAAAAAAAACAAAACAAAAAAACAGCAATACTTGAAATTAAAACTTCATTTGTTGCTTTCTGGCATACAGACATTGTAGCAACTTCTTGGATGCTCTCCTTCCCAAAATGTACTGTATGCCAGACTAGAGTTTCTGAAAACAAATCTGTTCTTCGTATACAATGGAGATTTCTGAAAACCTTTTTCTTTACAGTGCCACACTGGCTCTCTCTTCCTCCTTTCCTTTCAGTTGATCACTTGCAAACATGGATATTTTATAGTAATTTCATATGTTACCAACGTTTTAATGCAAAGGCAGGTACTATTGTACTTGAGCTGTAGAAAAAAACAGGGTTATTTGCTGCTTTTGGCCAAGCAAAATTTTATTTCTTGAATCCCTACATCTAAATTTAGCAGACTACATTTTTAGGTCATTTGTGAACCCAGAAATGATAATTCTGTATCTAGGCCCTCTTTTCCTGTGTCATCCCTATGATTCCTCACCAAATACATTGATTGTCATTCTTTGTACTAAAGTAATGAACAGCCTAAAAATGCATCTACTGAAAAATAGATAAAAAATACACTGCAGCTAAAGGTGTGGCTAAATCTTTCCTCTGGGAAGCACCTGGGCAAGTTTATACTATTCACCTGCAGACCTCCTCTCTTCAGGAAGAAATTAACTTTTCTTATTTATCAGCTAAGCACCATGACAGGTGGCACAAAACATGCAGGATGTGAATTAAACTTCCCAATTTGCAATGACCTTTACATAAAGAGAAAGCCAGAGTAGTTCTCCCAGGAGCCCTAGTGTACTTGCACTTCCCATCTCAAAGGCACTTTGTCTTCTTTGAAGAGAAAGTCCATTAAGTCCAAGAGTAATGCACTTATTCATATTGAGATTTGCTGTTCTTGGTGGCATACCGGATAATGCTTATAGTTAAGATTTGGATTCACTTGAACAAGGAAAATCTAATATGCAGTCCCAAATTATAGTATGTTCACATTTCCTTTTCTTTTGTGCAGATATGAGATTTAAATTACCTATATAACTGTATCCAGACAGGTTTTAATTATTCACTGTTTTTAATTATTCATATTTGGCATAACCGCTGCATAACACCCACTGATTTTTTGAGAAAGTAATTTTGCAAATACTATGGGACTGTAAAGCTGGAAGAGCCCTCCTACGTTGCCGAATCCTACCTTCCACTGGTATTAGCAAAAATGATCTATGTTAAGGTCCTCATTTTCACCTACTTCTTTTATAAAATTTTCTTTTAAGGATTAAAATGTTTTTTGTCTTGTAGAAAGGCGAGGGCTGAAAGAGAGCCATGCCCATCAGCGTCTCAGATGTAGTTAGTTAGCCAGAGCCTTATTGCCTCAATAATCTGGTATTTTAGGAGACTTTCTGATGTTGACATAGTTGAGCCATCTGCTTGCTACCCACTGAGGCTTCTCCAGGGACATTCGTAAAGGGCTGTTCTCCAGCTACATTCCTGTGCTGACTTCTCTCAAGATGTTGTTTCACTGTTCTGAAATTGCCTGGTCGCTCCTACATTTTCTCTCAGGCCATGTAAAATAGGGTTCAAAGCATTATTTAGGCAAAAAGAAAATTAGTCTCTCCTTCTATGTTGAAATGCAAGTTACTGCAAGCCATATGGCTACTCTTCTACCACTCCAGGGATCACTAAAACAGGGTGCCAGCAGAAAAGGATCAACAAGCATTGACTGTATGGAAGGAAAATAAGAGGTAGACATCTCTGTGAAGGGTTAACTCTGGCACTGCTTTCTGACAGTGACAGAATCCACCGTTTGTTCTGAGGAGAGAGAGATATCCTTACAGCACTACCACACAGGCTGTATCAACACCATTCTCCAGGCAACGGACTGAAGATCAGATTTTTATAAGGTGTTTAGGCTGTGCTTAGTTTATTGTTGTTGTTTGTTTAATCTCAACACTTTCTCTCTTCAGATCAAAACGGTTTTCATGCCTTCTATTTAGCAGTCGGCCTCAACAGGACAGACAGCAAGTCGGCAAGCCCATTTACATCTTCTCCGCTTCTCATCATTCCAGTCTTATTGTAGCCCAGTGGCTGGGACAGTGTCCTGAAGTCACAAATACAGCTGTCCTCTCTCAAGTTTCCACTAAAATTCCAGGTGAGCATAATAGCCACTACCTTTTCCACTTAACTCCAGCCAGCGCTTGCATATCCTCATGGCACAGCCTGCATTCCCATCCCTGCTGCCACAAATCCAAATCCCCTCAGCAATACAAAACCCAACTGCATACTAAATGTGCAAAGTCATTAAAGGAAAATAAATGAAGATATTAATATCCTTTGCTCCGGACAGTCTGGAACAAGGTGTCCCATTTTTTTCAGCTGACCGATGGAGCTGACACACTTATTTAAAAGGCCAGGCATATTTTTTTTACTTTGAGTGAAGCAGGAATCAGTTACTTCTCATATGTTAATATAGTTAACACTATAAACAGGGCGAGGTGTGTGTATGTGTTTTGTTCCAGTAATGACTTCACATTTTGGATCTCTTTTTGTGGTAGATTTTAAAAGGGTGATAACTTGATTCCAGTTTTGCACAATTTACACAGCCATTGAGATGGGGAAAGCAAACAAGACACTACTCATTGAAATTCAATCTTTAGGGTGATGTTTCAGTAGTCATTTATTGTGGCAGGAATAAAGAACCACAAAAACAATAGGAAATGGGTTTATGTTAAGTATCACATCAACACAATATTTGCAAAATTTTGACCCAGATAATCAGCTCTACTGTCTGCTCTCAGACCAACAGAGTTTCAATCCTGCACAGGGTCCACTTTGTAAAAAACAAGACTGTAGGGACAGACAACTCCCAAGCAAATTCTATTAAAGCTAAGACTCTTGCCTGAGCTGTCACATGGCACTGGGTCTCTTAATAGACACAAGACGACGTTACAGAGTATAGTCAATGCACAAGTATCAGCCATTAAGAATTGCATCCAATTCCTAGAGCAAGTTATCAGGGCAATACGGCAACATAGATTTTAACGTTTCATCCGCATCTAGATCATCTTCTCAAATAGAGGCACAACTCTATGGAATTGCCTCACTGTCTGCCCTTACTCATCCTCTGCTCCAAGAAAGAAACCCATTTAAGGCCAAGCAGGACCTCCTGCATCCATGCCTTACTTTGGCTACTACATTTTTTCAGGAAATTTTCCAAGTTTTGGGGTTTTTTTGGAGAGCGGGAGAAACAATTATTTTAAGTACTAAGCTATGATTTTTAAAGGTGTCTATACTCCTTTCCGCATTTGTCACACAATATTTGTCTCATAACACACAGTAGCTACAATGAAGGACATATAAGAGATGCTTTTGGCACAGCATTTGGCCCTTTGCAAACATCCCTTCACAGGAATCCTTGTTTGCTGCCAGTGGCAGCAACTGAAGTCTGAAATCTGGACTCAGTCAGGACTTGGCAGCCTCTAGATGGAAACACAACCCACAGTTTGCCAAACCAACACCCTAACAGATTATGCTGTTATCCTTTCTCTCTGCTGGTGTCCACCAGCAGCCCAAATGAATGAATTGCCTTTGTGCTCTTCATAAAAGAATGCAGAACAGTTTAGGCTGTTATAATGAGCTTCGCCTGCTCTGCAGTCATGTCGGGGCTCACTTTGTGCTCAGCTTTTGTTTTCATATCATCCTACTGGATAAGGTTGCGAGCGTGGCTGTGAGCATGTGTGCTCAACACTTTTAATATGGCAAAGGCCTAGCACAGAAGCAATTATGCAAAGACTTTATACCAGTTTTGCCATCAAGGCTTTTGTTGTAGCATTTGTACAGCTTTTTTGGCTTAACCCCTGTATTTAAATCCAGGTAGACATTATTAGCAGGTTAGACTGATAGGTTCTTTGGCAAAATGCTTGGGTGAAATTGGTTTATACTGCTAAACAAAGTCAATGAGACCTGTCAGCAGGATGAGTTATTGGAGCTGCCTGATGTGCTGAGAGATACCCCAAAGAATAATCAATTGCCTAGCTGTTTGGGTTTGTTTTTAAATGTGACTGATACATTAATGAGTTTCTAATTCAACACATGTAGTATTGCTTTTAGGAAGATGAGATAGTCTGAGGGATAAGGAGGAAGGGTTGAATTTAACTAAGCCATCAGACTTAAAGCAATATTCCTGCTTCCCTCTTCTCCTGCCCTCCAAGAGGGCAAACTGAAATTGATGTAAATACTACATCAACACAAAACTAAATGAGGTATTATAGTATAATGTATGTTTTATATTGTTTTAACTGCAGCCACATATAGGGTTTTTTATTGATGCAGTTAAGTCAGTTACAAAAATAATTTAAAATCTTTCAACCAACTTAGCCACACCACTAAAACTTCCCAGTCACAAGGCTGGAAACCCCAGAATTAAGCCCCGAAAAAAATAAGCACTAGTGATGCTCCAACAAGTCAAATATTCTGTAGCTTTCTTGTTGGCCCTGCAACTACAAAGCTGTGGTTTGGTGATAAGGTTGTGACCTCAGCCTTCAAAGCTGCTGCCATCTATCCATGTCAATCTGAGGCTGCAACTGAGAGTTGATGCTGGTTTGTACTGAGACAGGTTTGCATCAGTATGAGTCTCCTCTAGAGGACTAAGCATCAACCTGGTTGGTGCTGTTTCATCTGTGACCAGACATCCTTACTTCAGAGCAACACTAGCTGTGTCCTGTGCTGCAGAAGCTAAGCAAACGGCTTCCCAATAAATCCAAGCCCTCAATGGATAAGGATGGAACAGATCTTTTGTGGTTCTTAGGAATCAGAGTCATGCCTTTAACAAAGCTACATGCTCTGCACTACTGAATGGAGATTAGTGGAAAGACTAAAAGGCTCTCATATATTTTACACAGTAGAGCTTTTGCATTTTGCTTTTTATCTTATCTCCCAGCCCTTTCCTTAAAAAAATAAATAAATAAGGCAGTAGCTGTGTGGTCAAATGCATGAAGAAGGGAACTCAGATAAAACTTGTCTTTCATTCGATGGCCACAGGGAAAACCCACTCCTTTCCAATCATACCAAGCTGAGGAATATGTCCCATACAGGTGTATGACTATAAACTCAGGATCAAAGGATAAATCAGGTTGGAAGGAACCTCATAAGGACCCTGGAAGATTGATAATAGCAAATCAGCACTTGACTACAGCCAGAATATCACCTGCTGCTTTCATTCTCATATTGCTAATTCAAAGAAATTGTTTTAAAAAATTTTCCAAGGACTTCACTGTGAGAGACTTCATGAGTTATGACTCATAACTGAATCGCGGTGTTTGGAAAACCTCACAACAGGTTTTCAAATGCTCCAGTCTAATCGAGTAGCAAGCCACAAACGGGAAAGCACAAGCTATGACCACAGGCAAGAAGAACTTAAATGAACATAAGAGAAAGAAGCATGAGGAACAGCAGCCAGCAGATTAATGCATGGTTTCAAATAATGTTCAATTTGTCCAAGGCCTATGAAACCTTGTTCAGTACCAGCCAAAGACAAACTATTTCCCCTTTTAATGGCAAACTGGGCACTGGGCAGCTTTATGTAAAAGAGGTGGCATTGCTCCCTTTGCAACACAGCTGGTAGGTGTGGATAGCATTCAGCTCTCCAAGTTTTCCAGCAAATGTTGTGTCAATGTCTTCACAGAAAGGACTTATGTTCCACGTCAGTCAGGGTATGTTGTTGAGTGACAATCAAAAGAAAACCTGTATCACAGCCAAATAGCTACCTTCTTTCATTGTCCTGGCAGCTCTCCCTCTTATCTACGGGCCTGTGTCTTTGTTAGGTTCATTTTCTCTGTGTGCAATAGAAATCTCGTCTGCTGTACCAACAAAACAGCTAGTTCTGTTTCGCCCTTGGCAGACAAGACACTGGACCTCCCCAGTGCCTGCTTTTTTCTTCTCCCATTCCCAGGCAGTTATAATATTCTGCTTGCCATACAGAACAGATCAGTGGCTCTCTTGGTTTAGATTCTACTTTTTTATTATTTTCTCTCCTTTGGGAGTATGAGCTTAAAAGTGTTTGCTAAAGACAGAACTACTATCAAGTCCAATCTGGCTCCCTTTATTTCTGACCATGTATTTTGGGGCTGGTTTTTCAGCTCATTTTGTTCTCCTAAATCAAACAGTTATTCTCATTTATAATTCCTGTAACCAGACTTTCTTTTTCCCGTCTGCCTGCTTATACACAGAGTCATTGCTCTGGACCTGTCATTCACTAAATTATTTTCCAGCACATCCAAAAGCATATAGCTTTCAATATGCCCACAGACTCAAGTATCCATTGGGGTGTGTGTACCCCAAACTGCTAACTTTCAAACACCTGGATTAGTCTCAGCAGCAAAATCCAACATCTCCTTTATGAAGCCACTCCTTCAGCAAGGACAATTGTATCAAGTACATGACAAATAGCTGGGGAATAGGAACCGCCTGCATGCAGTAGAGTTTAATTCACCTTCATTCACACGTCAACACGCTAGGCAGCCAGACAAATTAGAGTCACTTAAAACATTCAGTATTATGGCGCGAGCATAGGAGCATTGATTTTTGCTGCATGCCATCTTACATTTATCAGTGTGTCAGGTAGCCAATTTTCCACCATTTTCTGCTTATTCTAGTGCTTTCTACCTTAAGTAGCATCACTGGTTGAAGGGGACCACTCACAGCTGGTAAACTCTATGTGCCACACTCAAAAGACAAGCAAATTTTCAGACTGCATAGCAAAGGGAAAGGATTCTTTTCCATATCTGTTTCCTATATCACCTCACATGATGTTTACACTCTGCTAATGGTAAATACCATTGTCTTCAGATCTCACAACCCAATCTTGAAAGAAATGAAATAGCTTGCAAACCTGCCAATAAGGGAAATAGATCATTTCCCTCCAGAAGATACATCAGATGGTGTGTCAACTTATGTTTAACTTAAAGATTTTAACTGCCACAGAAATGAAGGCATAGAACAAGCACCACAGTTAGTGCTTTGATCTTAATGAATTTAGTTTGCACGTATTAAATTACCCATAAGTGTTGATGAAAGCAAAACAATAATTCTGGAGCACAGTAAATTAAATGCAATTAAAAGCACCAATGTAGCAGCGCACCTGGGAGTTACATTTGTGTAAGAAAGTGATGTAGTAACAGATTGGGGAAACACATCTCACAAACATTAGTGCAATAGTTGCAAAAAAAATTGGCAAATTTCTTTAATTATGGCATAAGCTGAATTAAATTTGAAAAATCTCAGAAATATCTGATTCAGTAGCTTATTCTTAATGTCAATATAACACAACTGTGGCAACCAAACAAAAAAAAAAATCCCTCCTGGTAAATCTGCCTGTGGAGGAAAACCTTTTCTTTGTACTTCATGGATCCATGACTGGAAGTGCAAACTTCCTTATGCACTGGTCACTGTACTGTAGTTAAAGATCTCTTCTTAAAACAAGTGAAGCACTTCTGGTGTATAACACCATATATTCTTTCCAGCAATAGCAGTTTTCACATATGCACCATATAGAATCATAGAATGGTTTGGGTTAGAGGGACCTTAAAGAACATTAAGTAGACTTGTGAGTGATAATAAATGAGGTTGTAAACTTAACATATGGCCTGGAAGATTTAGAAATTTCTGTCTCTAAAAGTAGAATTAACAGAGCTTCCAAAGTGTCACTGAAAGAAAGGTACCTTACTGTCTCATTTAGTATCAATCACCCAGCTGCATCACCCAGTCACAAATAAAAAACCAGACAACTTTCACAAAGTCATTACCCTCACAGATATGACGGAATTTAGCACTGTCACATCTTAGACAGCTATTCCTTTTCCTCCTCCTTTTCTTTTGCCTTACAGTGGACCACAGATGTACATGTCAAAATCTGCACAGAACAGAGATGTAAGGACTAAGCTGTGGATGGTTTTAAAACCAGAGAGGCAGTTCATCTGAAGACAACAGGGAGGACCTGGTAAAGGAAATGACAAAACTGTCCGTAAAAGAAGTAAAGATGATATAATTACCCTACCCCTCTCTAATGCATCACAGAACCTTTACTGAGAAGATATTTTAAACCAACTTAAGTCCAAAACTGAAAACTCCCCTAAGAACCTTAAGTGAAAAGTAATTGTAAAACAGTAAGAAATCATAGGATCATAGAAAGGTTTGGGTTGGAAGGAACATTAAAGATCATCTAGTTCCACCCCCCTGACATGGGCAGGGACAGCTCCCTCTAGACCAGGTTCCTTAAAGCCTCATCCAGCCTGGTTTTGCCACTCTTTTTAAAAAGAGTTCCCCAAAATCCCAATGCCCAAAGGGTATATAATAGAGAATAAATATAGTGCTATTGGGAGCTGAGATAGATGACCTCTAATGTTTGGTTGTGCCAAACATCTGGCACTTAAACTACGAAGCTAACATCCAGAGATAGCTGCCAGAAATAAAAAATCTGGTATCTTAAGGGTGTGTTTGCAACATAACATCATAAATACAAATGCAACAAACACAAACAAACATCCAATCTAACTTTTACCACAGGTTTCTGAAAGAAAATGGGGGTGTATCTGTCATGTCTGTTGACTGGGGGAAATGGGGATGGAGATGGCAGAGGAAATACGTGATTCATTTCTTCCATCCTCTTCCCAGGCATCTGGCATGGGCCACTGGAGGGGATGGGAAGCTTGCCTAGATGGGTCTTTCACTCGCTTTTGCAGATGTCATTTTCCTACAAAAGGATACACCAAGCTCAGCATTCGAGTGACATCCAAGAGACTGAAGAGAAAAATCGTCATGCATCTACTTCAAAGAAAAATGCAAGCTGGCTACTAACTTAGGGATCAAAAGCAATATTAAATAGTTAAGAGTCTTTTGAGACATGTATCTCTCTGGGGGTCACCCATCTCCCATGTAGGGAGACAGACTGACATAAGAAAGGCTGTGGACTTCTCAAATCTAAACAGAGAGAAGCCCAAGGGAAAAGTTGAGTATCTGCTTTGTTTTCTCCAAGAAAAAAAAGGGGTTTTTTTGGTGCAGATTTTCTCTATATGTGATATTTTAAATGCATTTATTTGTCACCATCATCTGGCATAGCTGAAACACCAATGCCTCACAAACAGAGCTTACATTCAAAGGAAAATCTTCACCATGAAACAAAATGCAAGTCATTTGGCTAAAGTGCAAAGACTTAAAAAAAATAAATGCTGAATGCCAAGCATCGGACATAAAAACAGGACACATTTTTTCCCACAAACATTCAGCTAATCACAGAAGCATACAAAACAGAGATGGAAGGGATATCATTAGGTTAGTTAGTTCATCCTTCTTCCTCAAGGCAAAAATCAACTATTAAAAAAAAAAAAACACCTGAAAATTAGCCTTCATTGTAATGTGCAAGTGCCTTTCACTGTTTTCATGCTGTGGTGACAAAGAAAAAAGGACCAGAACTGACTGAATCCACATTTCAAAACAATAACAAATAAAATATATTCCTATTTTCTGAGACTGGTATGCAAAATCCTGCAAATTAGTGCAGTGAAATGTGAGGGATGTACAAAAAGTGAATAACCATCTAGTGAAAGAAATGAACATTGAACATTGTGAGATGAGTGATTTGTTGGAAGCTGTGAGCACAAGCAGACATGAATTTTCAGAAGCAGTCAGAAAAGCTTACAATGGCTCATAAATCTAAAGCTGGGGAAAAAAAAAAACAACAGAGAAAGAAATAAACTAAAGCAAACACTTTAATAATGGGGGATCTCCCTCATACGAGGGAAAGAGATAAGTGTTACTGGGTAGTGCCAAATTGCAGGTTATTTAAGCTTTTGCTCAAGCATGAGAGAGTTCACACAAGAAGCTGACAGTTTTATCTGATCTGTTGAAAAGGTTCATATATACAGCTGGTCTGCAACCAAAGGGACCAGATCATTCCCTGCTGTCACCACACTGAAGGTGAGGAAGAGTGTAAGCTATGCTGGGATAGTCGTGCATACAAAGTTCGTTGTAAAATCTGGAGCAATCTCCCTGGCTTAGCCCCCATTCTCTTTGGCCTAAAATACTGACCATCTGCAGTGGGACCTCTTCCCAGGCCTAGTATGGCTATGAGACTCGTCTTTACAAGATTGCTTAGAAAGGAATATATGAAAGAAATTTAAGTGTACATGTATTTTATCAAGGAACTTACCACAATTCAAAGAAATAAAGAGGGCAGGGGGATGACACCCATGAAATACACAAGGCTACTTCCATGTCTAATGATGGCCATATGTGAAAGCACCAAAGCAGTGCCATATTTATATGTCATAAAAGTTGTGAGGCCATGTCAAAAGGCACTTAATCCTCATCCAAATGCAGCAGAAGGGAATGTGAGGCTCTGAGTCATGTATGTTTTAGACTAGGTGCACTCTCTTTTCCTCTTTTTCTATATAGGTATGTATATCATGGTGCGTAGTTATGGTTTTGTACACATCTCTCACATTCTGGCATTGACATACTAAAGTAAGAAATAACCTCACTCTTCAATAACAGAATTGCTTTTCATGTTCTGTCTTACCAGGCAGCAAAATCCTAGACTGTCTGGCAAATATTAAGGCAAAGATATTATTTTAAAGTGATAATAGACACAGTGTCTTTTTCCAATTATAAGCACGAGGACACAATTTATTCTACTCTTCCAAACACATGTTTTCATAAGAATAATGTCCTTTATAACTTTGGCATTTACTGCCAGTACTTTGGGTATTTATCATTTTTGGGACAAATGGCAGTCAGAAAAATTCATCTGCATGACATTTATTGGGGAAGATTTGTACAATATATATGGGATTTTTAAAATATTTTTACCCTATTGCAAAATACAAACATACAGGAATCCAGTTAAATATTGGTTATTCATCCATGCCCTAACTATAATGGCCAAAGTGACATCTAAATTTTTATCTAAAGTATTAAATATTAAGATCATAGTAATATTTACTTTTAGCATTCAACAAAGGCATTCAACAAAGGCATTCAACAAAAAGAGCATGCTGAATGAAAGTAAGTTATTCAGGCATGGAGGAAAAAAAATGCCACTCTATTCACTTACTTTGTCTCATTAGAGACCTGGAGAGAATTTTGAACACACTAAGAGGATGCTGTTGGTCCAAGGTACACTGAGCTGTACCAGCGAGTTTGCTCTCTTTCCTTATATTGAGTGAGCTGAGCGTTCACGGAAGATGCTGGACATTTCCACGCTCCACTGCCGCTATCACACAACCTTGGTTTAATGGACCCCATGCTGGAGTGAAAAAAACTCTTCACTGCTAGTTGTCAGTCAAGAATATCTGTCAATTGGATCAGCTTGTGTCAAAATGTGGGTGACCCAAGCAAGCTAAAATATCTTGGTAGTTTCACTTTGCACTAATAATAATTTCTGAATTACATCTTGAAAGAATAGTTTTGCATCTGCATGAAGCGATGTAATTACTTAGACTAACCCCCATTGTTACACTGGACCTATTTCAGCTCTTCAGAAATGCGACCTCTGAGACTAAAGTTTCACGACATAGGAGCTGTAGTAATAAGACTAGTTTTAAGCTTTTATTAGTTTTAATTAAGACTATTTTTCCCTGGCTACTCGTGCCTGGCCCTATTCAGCAGTGTATCACCCCTAGAGTTGTGCTGTTTTAAATCAGGTTAATTAAATGACCCAGGCTGAAAAACAACTCTTTAGGCAGGATTTTTCTGTTTGGATCACAGGTAGTTTTCTTGACATATGTAATAGAATTGCTAAAATAAAGCTAACTCGACTGACATGGGGGGACGTTGCATCCTAGAGACCAGAGTATGCAGCCAGGGGAATGAAACAACTTCACCAAAACCTGCAGCGCAGAGCCACAGCCTAAGATTCTCCCTCTCATTAAATCAGCGTCTGCCTAAACGTACCAAATATAAATTTTCTGTGCTCTGAGAAACCAAGAAAAGAGATTTCAGGCACAAGCTGGAAGCTACAGAATGTGTCTCCAGATCTTTGCCTCTGCAGGAGATTGCAGACGGAAAATGCCATCTGTGCAGTGCAACTGCCCCAAAGCCTGGAGGTCAGTTCCCAGCAAGATATGGACTCAAATTGCCTCCAAAGTTTCCAGTTGCCTTTTCTCAAGACCTTTATAAGTATTACCTCTAACACAGAGCATCTTGATTCAAAACTGAAAATAGTAAAGACACTTTATGTGCCAGATAGAGCAACGACTAATAGTGTTCCTAACAGCAATTCTTCTATGTTGAAGAAAAAAATGACATAAAATCAGCAACAGAGCAGAGGAATGTGCTTGCTCCCCGGCCTCCCCACTGCAGTAACAATACAGATGTTTTCCACTTTCCAAAGCTGCTATTCAATCCCATTTACCCCTTTCCTCTCTAAACCGCTCTCCTTCATTTTGAACTACTCAGCTCCCTCCTGAAGTTGGAGAAACAATCACCTACTTATCTTCAAAATGAAGTAGTCACCTTATTCCCATTTGCTCAGATGCTGGTTTTAAACCAATTTTCTTTTGTCTCCTCTTTCTTTTATAAAATTGACATTCACATCCCTTTTCTTGGCACGTTTGGCATCCCAGCACAGGCAGCAGAGGGATTCAGGCTGACAAGAAGGGCTGATGGATTCAGCCCCCGGAGTGCATTAGCTCTACGGCATGGAAGACCCTCTGCCCCTTTCCCTCCCAGCATTTACGTATCCAAGGATCAATCCAACTCCCCGTTGATGGATTGTTCTGCTCTGGTCCCCTGTTTGATCTCAAAACTTATAAATATTTCATTGAATGGTAGAATTATGACATCAGCGATGACCCAGCCAGACATCACAAAGGCAGCAAATTCATTTGTGCTCAGCTGTTCTGTTGTTTAAGATTCTGCACAAGGCCTTTCACATTTTGATAAAGTCATAGTTCACAGCTATATCATAACTCTAAGTATGACCCTTTAATGACACTGCAGTCAGGAGATATGACTTTTTTTTTTTTGCCAGCTGGCAGTGGAATTTTTGCTATTTCCATTAGATAGAAGGTTTAGATAGATATTGGAGAGTGTATATAGAAAATACTATCAGCTGTTAATCTGGAGCTAAAGGGAACTTCAAGCATGTAACACTCACAGTGTCATCTGTATTCAAAGAGTCAATCGCTGTATCTTTGTCACAACATCAGTGTTGTTGAACATTAGGCCCAGTTTTTTCTTTCCCCCTTTACCCCCCCCTCCCCCCTTCTGCCCTGTTCTGGGCAAACGCGCTTCAGATCAATAAAATCTCCATTTCACTTCATCATCAGCTCATTCCTTACTTAAAAAGAGTCTTAGCAAATAAGATATTTTAGAGGGAAAAAACCCCAAAATGTACATTATTCCAACTGGAAAGTTAGTTTTGCTATGAGATGCATTTTCAAATAAAATATTTGTGAAAAAAAAAATCATACTCTTGTGTAAATCAGAATATTCAGTTGCTAACAAAAAAAATCACAAGCTCAGAGCACCTTAATTCAGAATAATAGCACAGTATTTTTCTATTAAAAAAAAATATTCTGCCCTCTCAACTTGCTTTCATCAAAAAAAAGTGTGTGTGAGCATGGCTCTATATTTTTATATATATATATACACACACACGTATATATAGTGTGCATCTGGAGGCTACCCTTTCCTTATTTCAGTACTTTCTACCTTTTTCTTTTTCTTTGTGTGAGAGATCACATGAATTCATGGCTTTGCTCCTACTCTAAATGGATCTTATGGGTACAGCAGCATATCTGGGGTAAAACTATTGTTATTGACAGTACGGGGTCACATAAGGAAAATCAGCTGGAAGATTACATGGACCTCAAGGCCATTAAGAGAGCAATTGTCTTCCCCATGATGGCAGATGGGCCCACGACACAGAGCAGGGCTCCAAACCAGAATTCAGAATCCGCCCAAAAGTTAGTATGAGTATGACCCCAGTAGAGAAATGCATGTCAGTAGCAGAAAGCATATGCTTATTACAACATCCATGTAATCCAGGCATGCTCTGGTGATATCCGTGATCTCAGCGCAGGCCCTGACAAAAATCCCTTCAAAAGCCAATTTCTGACTCCTAACAACCAGACAATTTCAGAGGTTCATGTATCCAAGTTATACTAATATATTCATAGTACATCCTTTCATTTGGGGAAACTCAGACTGTTTGAACAAATATTTAATTAATCCTGAAATGGCACAGCAGGAAAATATTTTTAATGATATCCTGTGGTCAAAATCAAAATTTGCTGTCAGTTACCTTCCAGTGGTGCCCAAGTTTTACACTTTGTTTCATACAGATGAAAAAGTTATGCTTACTAATGGTTGGCAAAACCAACTTTAATCATAAAATAGGGAAATTCTTGGTATGGCCCTGACCTTTTACAGCTGGAGATGTTATATCTCTCATTTTTAGTATCATTGTGTAATTTGCAGGCTTATATAAACCAGCGTATTTTCAGCGTCTCCCTTAAAGGGATTTGGATATCCAGGAGAGGAGCATGCTGGGAATTGACAATCATCCCTCAGATCCTGTAGGAAATGGAGATGTGTCCTGATGGAGGGGAAATCAAGATCTTGATGTAAACAAATCAACTTAGCAACAACTGTTTTGGACATTTAATGCTAGCAAGGGTTTTTCAAGACTGCTCCTTCAGCAACTTTGCTGGAACTTGAAAAGAAATGTGATGCTGATTAAGTAGTAATTATTAAAGAAATGCTGTTATGGCCCAGGCTGTTGTTACAAATTATAAAAATTGATTTTAACCTAGTTCAAATATCTCTTTTATTTTCAGCTGTCAGTGAGTATACATTATAGATGTATCTCCAGTAAAGACAAATTAAGAATTCTTTCTTTTTAAATGGATGAAAGTGTTTCAGGAACCCAAGTAAGGAAATACAGATTCATACCTGCACTTATATTTGACATTACATTCAAAGTGGCAAAAAAAGCAGAAATACTTGTTAGCATGTAACTGCAGGCTGAAAAAATTAAGAAACTAAAGTACTTTTAATTACAATTAGTTGAAGACTAAGAAAGTTTATATTCCTTAAATTAATAAATTGCACAAAAATTTAATTTGACATCATGCATAATGTCTCTGAGTATTTCCCTGACACAGACACCTCCATCAAATTATATCAGCCTTTAGATTTTTATTTCATTAAGAAGTAGGAGGAAAACTTCACCTTTGAACATGACAAATGTCACTATAAGCAAAAATGGACAATGATGGATCACTCACTAACCAAAGAATCTTCTCCAGCTTCATTCCCATCATTTCTACTGCAACAACAGAAACAGTTATAGGACTGGCCAGGAAAATACATGAATCATCCACATGTGCGTGTCTGATGCATTAAAAAAGTCCTTTGGAAGCAGATTTATCTACACAGAGATATAACATAACCAGGTAGTGAAGCTTAAGATATCTGCCTTTGCAAATACTAACTGCAACGTAGTTATATTTTTAGCAAAAGCAAACAAAGAAAACTACACACGTGCTCGGGACACTGCAGACATCTTTCTTGCACTCTTGTGCAAGATTACACCTGCTGTGTAATTTTTAGATGTTAATGTTAAGTCACAAATACCATTCCCAGAGGGGAGATACCGGATAACAAAAGAAGTGCCTGGAGACATCCAAGCATGGACACCTATACAAAAAACCAATATGGCACATCATACTGCTTACATCAATTCTAGATCCATATTACTCATGATACCTAGATATGCTTTAGCCCAGAACTCCATACTACTTTTAGTCAACATGTCAAAATAATATAAAGGAAAATGAAAAAGAAATTTTCATTTAATCTTTCTTTTTTTTTTTTTTTTCCCCCTATAAGTATCCCAAAGAGGTGATTTTCATCATTATAGAAAGACAGAACAAAACAGGGCAAAACTTTAGCAGTCAGCTTTGTGTCTGCCTGATAATTTACTCTACGTTAAAAGCCAGACAGCATAACTGAACCAGAAAAACGCTGTAAATTTACATAGCTAGATTTTTCAGACTTTTTACACATTATTGCTATGTTCACAATTAATCAAATTAATCCCAATTTTAAAGACCTTTTAAGAGCAGCAAGGACTACTTGATTTATCTGTTGCTTGCTTTCCCATTTATTAACCTTATTTTTCCACTCTTCTGCAGTTTACTAGCGGTAAGCAAATCCCTGGTGAAAGCCAATAAAAAACTCCTTTTGTAATGTTAATGCTACTGTCTTTATAAATCTCCAATTCCAGGCACAGCCTTAGCTCCTTACTGGCTTTGATTTACGAGTGGACTGACCTGGGCCTAACCTTGTCAGCTTTAGTTCTGAGACAGTCCTTAGGATTATAGGTCTCTGATCTGGCAAATTCCTGGGAGGAAAAAATTTAACTGAGGAAGGCTCTCTCTGACAAGTGATAAAGCCCCGTTCTTTTCAGGTAACACTAGAGACAGGGTTATGGGCAGAATTAATTGAGGGAGACACGGGGACACTAAAAAAAAAAAAAAAGAATCATGAAAGGTAAAGAAAAAGAGAATACAGATTTTATGGGAGAATTACTGAAAAGGGAAGAAGGAGGGGTTGAAGGGAAGCAATCAATTCCCATTTATAAGCTAGGGAGTCTAGCAAACTAATTAGCATTAGAGCCAGATCAATTTTCTTACACAAAGTATTTTATGAGATTGTTACATGACAGTATACTAATTAAAACTGATTGGCCTAATTAGAGCAGCATTAATAACATAGCAGGCACTGGCAGCAGCACCGCTTAGTCCGTGATGTGCTTTAAAGATAAAGATACATGAGAGTCACCACAGACAGGCCTTGTTTTAACATAACATTTTGTTCTGCAGCAAGCCAACGGTGTGTCTGCGATCACACCGTTGGTCAATAGCTTGCTGCTTTTCTGCAGTGGAAAAAAGGGAAGAAAAATGGCAAATTAGCCAGTATAAAAGGGAGAGACAAATTGACAACTGAAAACAATGGTGTGTTAGAAAAGCAATTAGTGAGAAAAAAATATAAAGCATGGGCCTGATTCTTCCATGCTCTGAACCTTGGGAAATAATTTAGTGGGAGATTGCCCTAGCAATGCTTCACCCAGGCTTTGCTATTGCATAAAAGACATGCAATACAAGGCAGCAGAGAAATAAACTGTCCATCTCAGCAAACTACAGCCCTTGGAGCCTACAAACACTGATCAGTCTACAGGCTTCCAGCTTTTCCCCAAGGACTTACTGAATAACCAATATTTCCCAAAAAGCTGATCATGAGAAGCTGCCCAGATTTAAGGTGGGATGAGACCTTTCCTTTATAAGAAATTTTTCTGAACATGAAGAAATCAGGACAATGTGCTTTTTTTCTGGTTTTATCCTTTGCGGAAATGAGTGAAATTTCATAAAAGGCATGTTTCTAGTTTGGGTGTGAATAACAAGAAATGGCTGTATGAATGAATGAGCAACCTTCTGCAAGTATTTGAATGAAGACAAGACATCAAACAGCTGTAGAAACGAAAAGCCATTTAAGTATGTAAAAGGAAAAAAACCCATTAGTTAAACAGTTCAAAGTGAAGAGATATTCAGAATTAAGTGGAATATTCCCCAGTGATATTTTGGAGCACTTGCCCACTTTTTTATTTGCCATTTAGAGTTTAACTGCTGTGATTCTGACACGATAAGAGAGAAATAAACACATACTGAAAAATCAGGATATTTAGGGTTTAACAATATAATTGCTGCAGAGCAAGGTATTGGAAATTTTAGATTAAGAAGGGAGATAGGTATTGTAAGTAGATAGATTGTTGTAAAATAGGTATTGTAAGTTAGACAGACAATACAAAAAACTTAGAAAGTAGTTTTTTTTATTTCTGAAGCAAGACTTCCAGTCTATAAAAAATATAGAGGTAATACAGGATTTCTGACAATGCTCTGTTCCTCATTGCACAATGGTACAAAACAAAACCAAGTACAATGATAATCTGGTGCACTGCTCCCAGAAGATACTGCCTTGAAACCATGCTGGTCACTGCTGCCTTCCACAGCAACTACTACAAAGTAGGTACTCCATACGCATTGTCTCCAGAGGAGAGACACTTCCAAAGTAACTTCAGCTGTATCATAATTTTTCACCCACGTGGGTAAATTTTCATAAGCAAAACAATGTCATTTCAAGATAAAAACTGCTTTGTGAGTCAGCAACTGTAAACCAATATTACTAATGCACCAGAATTCAAGTAAGAATTTCTTCTAGGAATTTATTAGAATCAACATCATTTAGGTTGGAAGAGACCCTTAAGATCATTAACTCCAACCGTTAATGTAGCACTGCCAAGTCCACCACTAAACCATGTCCCTAAGCACCACATCTACCAGTCTAAACACCTCCAGGGATGGTGACTCAACCATTTTCCTGTGCAGCCTGTTCCAATCCTTAACTCTCTTGGTAAAGAAATTTTTCCTAATATCCAACCTAAACCTCCCCTGGTACAACTTGAGGCTGTTTCATCTTGTCCTATCACTTGTTACTTGGGAGAAGAGATAAACCCTCACCTCGCTACAAACTCCTTTCAGGCAGTTGGAGAGAGTGATAAGGTCTTCCCTCAGCCTCCTTTTCCAGACTAAACAACCACAGCTCCCTCAGCTGCTCCTCCTAAGTCTTGTTCTTCGGATCCCTCGTC
Source organism: Rhinoptilus africanus (assembly GCA_013400135.1). Taxonomy (NCBI): domain Eukaryota; kingdom Metazoa; phylum Chordata; class Aves; order Charadriiformes; family Glareolidae; genus Rhinoptilus; species Rhinoptilus africanus. Next base: position 694,694 of record VXBO01010258.1, on the reverse strand, counting down.
AACTTCATTGCCCTTCTCTGGACTCATTCCAGAATCTCAATGTCTTTCTTGTAGTGAGGGGCCCAAAATTGAACACAGTATTTGAGGTTTGGTCTCACCAGTGCCGAGTACAGGGGGATGATCCCTTCCCTAGTCCGGCTCACCACACTATTCCTGATACAGGCCAGGATGCTGTTGGCCTTCTTGCCCACCTGGGCACGCTGCCCACTTGGCGACACTGGGTACACTCTAAGGTACATTTCTGCCAGGCAGTTCTCCAGCCACTCTTCCCCAAGCCTATAGTGCTGCATGGAGCTGTTGTGACCCAAATGCAAGACCCGGCACTCGGTCTTGTTGAACCTCATACCACTGGCCTTGGCTGTATCCCTCTGTAAAGCCTTCCTACCCTCAGGCAGATCAACACTCCCGCCCAACTTGGTGTCATCTGCAAACTTATTGAGCACTCAATCCCCTTATCCAGACCATTGATAAAGATACTAAACAGAACTGTCAGAACTGGATCCAATACTGAGTACTGGGGAACACCACTTGTGACTGGATTTAACTTCATTCACCACTTCTTTTTGGGCTCAGCCATCCAGACAGTTTTTTACTCAGTGAAGAGAACACCTGTCCAAGGCACGAGCAGCCAGCGTCTCCATCAGTATGCTGTAGATAACGGTGTCAAAGACCTTAAGAAAATCTAGGTAGACAACATCCACAGCCTTTCCCTCATCCACTAAGCGGTTCACATTGTCATAAAAGGAGATAAGGTTAGTCAAGCAGAACCTGACTTTTGTGAACCCATGCTGACCAGGCCTGGTCACCTGGTTGTCCTGTAGGTGCCACAGGATCTGCTCCACAACCTTCCTGGTACCAAGGTCAGACTGACTGTTAACTGTCAACTGTTAACCTACTCNAATCACAGAATTGTTTGGGTTGGAAAAGATCTTTAAAATCACCAAATGCAACTGTTAACCTACTGTGCCACAATGGTCAACTTCTCCAAGTAGAGAAGTACTTACAGAGAATTCCCCTCCAGAAGAAAAGGGGAAAAGAGGAAAATGCAAAAGAGCATGAAGAGCCTGCAATAAATAACAATGTTCGTGGCTGTAATTCTCGTTATTTGCCTATCATACATGAATATGTACTCATTGCTTTTAAATAAATATGTATATTATAATTTCCTAAGTCTGAACAAAACACATACTTGAAGCAAAGCACAGTAGTGCAGAAATAAAATGTATACAAGATTTTGTTGATTTTAATATTTGAAACTTCACAAATTAATTTTAAATTATTAAACTCCATAATAGTTATGTAAAAGATATACCTTAAAAAAAGTACTTGTGTAATGGACGAGGTGAATCTGCCACTAAATTATACTATGAAGCATACAGTGAGTCCCTAAAGAAACCAGGGCAATGAATGGACCTTTAATTGTGTGAATCACATGTCTCAGCTTTGCAATCTTCCCCGATGCACATCATCAGCCAAGTGTTACCTTAAGATTTTCTAGATATTTTACACAAACATGCCTCAGAACTGTGGGGGGATTTTACTGACATTCATTTGATAACTTCTGAACAACTCACATCTTGGAAAGTCACAAATAGGCTATTATGAAGTGCAAATATATTTTTTAAAGCCATAGAAATTGACCATTCTTGCCCTGGTACTCATAACTGAACACCTTCCGTATAACTTTCTGGTGGGTTACACAGCTGAAGGCACACTCTGTAGCTGAAGGTCATCCTCTAGGTTTGTGTGTCCCTAAGTTTCCTACAGCACTACCTCTATTCCTCTGGCTCACTTTATGAGCATAAATCTTTATATTTTGAGGGGCTTGGAAACTGTACCTGATATCCCACCTGTCAGACTTCAGGACCTCTGCTGAACCCCAGATCCACCCTCTTATTTAAGCATATTTTTTCCTTAAACAGGCAGATACGCTGGCAGTCTGGGTTTACAGTTTTCCTATTTGGAAGCACACAATATTTGACACAAACTAGTGCAAATACTGCAAAGGTTTCAAAAATGTAGTCATTGCTGTACACAGTATGAGAAATATATGGATATAGAGGGAATAAAATAAGATCTGCTTTCAGTGCTCTGCCTCAATTTCTCTGTCAGTCTTGACTGGCTTTTGCACTAAGAGCGAACTTATCTTAGTAGCCCAGTTTTCTTTATTCTGTGCATGGTTTCTTCTCCAATCCATAGTTTTTTCTGCACATAGTTCCTTCATTGCTGGGTAGCCCTGCAGGTAATTTACCTCTCCAGCTATAAAAGAATTCCCTTTTCTTATTCTTTAATGTGCCCATTACTACCATTCATTCTGCTCGCTTTTCATTTTTGCCATTCCTTAAGCCAGCAAACTAGTACCGAGTAGTTTCTTCTTTACTTTTGCAGATTTTTTTAGTCTGCAAAGCCTCACACTACAGACTAGAAAAGATAGCTTCTTCATAGGCTGCATCCAGACCATTTTTCCTGTTATTCTCCTCTGATGAAACCCAGAGTTTAATGAGGCTGACTTGGAAGAACCGTAACTCACCCTCCTGGTTATGCCTAACAGTATATGACTAACTCCACATACGCAAAGGCATTGATTGATTAAGTTACTTCACACCACCAATCAAAATTCATAAGTTGTACAATATATGTAAAACTAATCTGATTTTCAGTCATCTCTTCCTACCCTGAATGTCAGGTCACCTTTATTTGTGTGCCTAAATATGGATTTGGTAGATAAATTTATGGACCGGTTTCAAAACTGTAGTTCAACTAGAACCAAAAACTCCAGTGCTAACATTCACTCCAGTTTGTTGATCGTGGCAGTGCCAGACATATGCGTTTTGGGGTAACAGCACAAAAAGTGTCGTTCAACATTTAAGCTGACCTAAAGAGAAAGGGCTATTTAACATTTGCTGTCAGCCATTGCTGTGTAGCCACATGAACTTTACTTAGTTTAACAAAGAACAGAAATCATTTGAGTCTTAACAAACATAATACTTTTGAGAAATCCGAACCTTTGAGTTGTATAACGGGGATGCCATTTGAGTTATATGCAGCGTTGTGAAGTCTTGCATCTGTTCAGATTTTTTTGAATGCTTTGAAATGGCAGCTGTCGTCTTATTCAACAGTACCCTGAAGTGTATTAAAATACCACAGGAAAGGCATTAATAAAACAGAGGTGCATCAAATGCATAAAAATAAGAAAGTGCTGAGGGGTCTGAAATTTTAGAAACTGTAATCATGTTTATGAGCTTTTATTTAGTTTTGCTTAAATATACCACTAATGGATGTTAAATATATTGGTCCACATCCTCATCTGGGAAAAAAAATTTAAAAAAAAATCAATAAAGCTTAAATAGATTTATACCAGTTGTGGTTCTGCCCTCTTATCTGATATTTACAATTCTGGGAGTTCATTTGTTTTCAGTCTACTTCCTGAAGACTTTCAGTTTTGCAAGCCATGAGAAAACCAAGCTCTTTTAGACTACCTCTGGTGCAAGTCTCACTGCTGAAAATATAATCACCCTTTCATATAATCTCCTTTTGACTGGACCCGTTCAAATGTTCTTACTGCTCAAGAGGAAAATTAACAGTCTAGATGACAAAGTTCACATGTTCCATGACAGGCTGTCTTCAGCTGTATAGATGAATATAATCCACTTCTTAAGCCACAGTCTCCCATTTGCTTTTACTTGGAGCCTCTACAAATTAAAACACAGTGAGGCACAACATCCAAGAGATTAAATCACTGTGAATTGACTTTCAGCTAAAACAGCCAGTGCTTTGTTTGCTTTAAAAGACCTTGCTATTCGTTGCCACTTAAAATCCATCACCAACCAGTCCCAAACCACCAATTACATTGCACTTTACTATGAACCCTGATGCTCTGCAGACCACAAAAGGGTATGACTTCCCAAAAATCTGAACTGGAAGTAGCTTAACTTCAGTGACAGGGTAATCATCCTGTAAGGTAATGCTTCAACTCATCATTTACACTTGTAATGCATCCACTTTCAAATGACATAAGAGGCTTCTAGGTCTTGTTCCTTTGAAACATTGCTGCATGAACTGTATGATAAATGTCCCTTCTCTGGGGTCCTGTGGCAGTCACAGAAAAGCTGCAGAGGACCAGCGATGTCTGAGTTAGAGAGACTGCCTCACTTGCTCGGCCACACCACTGTGCATGGACCTGGGCACACGGGAAACTTGAATAAAAACCACAACAAAATTCATGTGCATTTAGGAGCTCAAGAAAACCCTACCACAGGACATCTACTCTTTTGGAAAACAATTTCTTCAAAACCAACTTTTTTGTTTTGGTGGAGCAGAAATTTTTCATTTTGATACTTTTCGTATAAATGCTTTGTGAAAAGAGAAGGTGTTTGACAATAGTATTTTTTAAACATCTGAGATTTAAAGAAGGAAGAAATCATTTGAGTGTTATTAGAATAAACATTTCAATGGACTTAATTCTCACTCTACTGACCCATCTAAAAGTGCATTAGACAGTAATGTGCTTTAGTCCAGTTATAAAATATTTGCAATAGCAATCTGTCAAGTGGCGAAAAGTCTGTTTTGTGCCTGGCTATAGAAAAAAGATTCCAGTTATGGGAAATAATCAATTTTTATAACCAGAGTTAAATCTATAGTGAAGACACAGCATACTACATCTGTTCTGCATTGCCAAAACCAAAGCTGGTACTGTGTGATCAAGTGCCTTCATCAAATCTAATACTTTGTGCTGCAATGAATGGCCAACAGTTACGTTTCTTTCAGAACATAAAAGGAGAATAAAGAAGCTCCCAGTATTCACATACCAAAGCATTACTGGCTGAGCTGGTGCACCAGAACCTTGAAAATCGCTCCTCATTACAGCAGCAGCAAAGCCCCAGACAAATTGCAGGTGAACTTTGCAAGGGGCAAATTGTGCGAAGGGACACAAAGGAATCAAGAAGTTCCTCATTCAAGGTGACACTGTAGCCCAACAGCACTGCTGGGAATAGTGCCGTGGCTTCACCCGAACCATGTAATGCACCATCCAATTAGTGTGCTATGTACAATTTCACTCAACACAAGGTTGAAAAAAAAATTGAAAAGAGATATCAAAAACAGTGCAAGAAACGTGCAGGAATGTACAAGCCATGAATCAGAATTTGGGGGTCACTTAGGCTGTTGGCAACCCTAAAAATCAAAAAGCTGCAAACCAGCATCTAAGTAATGAGTCTTCATTCTAGATACCATCAATGCCAGGAATCTGTTAATACTAGGTATACATGCACATCACTTGTATAATTTTCAGACTCCACTGGATTTGCAAAACACACTGATTTCTCTTGCCAGGTGGTATTAAGTCTTACAACTAACCCCTCCATAACAACATCTCACAAGACTGAGCAAGCTCATAAACAACAAAATCACCTTCGGTGATACCTGGAAACAGATAGAAAAGGTTAAGGAAAGACACTTTATGATTTATGCTTCATCCCTCCTTGAACAAACAAAGTTGATATGGGTGGTGTCTTGGGCTGTTTTTTTCAATTCCAGGATGGGTTGGGATGGCAGTTCTCAGCATGCTCTCTGATCATACCTCAAGGAGAAAAGCAAAGTGTGTCCTGAGGAACTGAACAGGAGTGGCTTTGCATGCTTGGATCTACTGGCAACTGCACAGTTGGCTCAGAAATAATGGAGAGGAAATTAAGAAGCAATCAACCAGAAAATCCCTTATTTTTGCCATCTGTCTGAGTTGAGAGGCCTTAGGGGGGTCACATTCCCTCACCTGAACCTGCACAGGACAACAACGCGAGCAATTCAGTGTCTCTCTGCAGTAAACAGAGGCACTTAGTCTACTCTCAAGTATGCTGTGGCCGAGCACCTTCTCTTCACAAACTGTCAACTGTGTTTTCAGTCCGTAGTGCTACTTGGTTCCTTCTCATGGAGGTCATCCTGGCCAGTGCACCAGGGTGATGGAGGACTCTGAAAGAAAGCCCAGATTTCTGTCCCCCTCCTCACAAGAATGGGCCGGATGCTCTCCAGAGTCCCAGGCATGGGGACAGTCTGTAGCCACTGGGACTCACACTCTTGCAGAAAGGATCTGGAAACTGGTTTTGGCCAGGCCACAAGGCACAGAGGTAGACCTACACTTGGGGCACAGGCTGGTGCCAGGTCTAAGGTAGAAGGGGCAGCTGAGCCGAGCAAATCTCAACTCTCCCTTAGGCAGAGTTGGTCAGGGATGAGGAGCTGGGTTGCATCTTGGCAGAGCTCCATTTAAAACCACAGTTGTGGGGTTTCTCCACTGTGCATCATCACACTCAAGGGTCACCAGAAACAGCTTACCACTTCCCTGGGGCATTTGATGCTCATCAATGCACGCTTTATATCAAGAAATCAGATCCCTGAAGAGCCCTACTCAGAATGCAAATACAGAAATCATTTGCTTCTCCAAAACCATTTTTATGCCAGTATGTAATGCAATTGTCCCATTTTCTGAGTCCAAGTAGTGCCCTCCTCAAATTTTGTATGGTGCACACAACTCTTCACTGCAGGGTTTGTCAGCCAGCCTGAAGCTCAGCCTCCCCAGCTGCCCCCGCCAGACAGCTCTGCCATCTCGCAGACCCCCTTGCCCCAAGTGGTCCCCCCTCAGTTTTGCTGAGTGACGGTCATGAACAGTTTGGATCAAAACACTGTTTCAGCTTTACAAAACAAGTGAGCAACTCTTCTCTCTCCCGTCCCCAAAATTACAGTGATGCTTGTGCCAGACATTTTGCACTGCAAATCCAGACTATAGGGTTACCCTTTCACACACAGACAGACGCTTCTGAAATTTTTCTTTAAAAATATTTAGGTTTTAAAAAAAATATTTAGGCCTAGTGGCGAAACCTCCCGAGAAGAATATTTGGTTTTGAAAGTGACATTTTCCCTCAAAACTTTATGCACTAAACTGATTAAAACAGCCTAAGCTCTTTTATCCTCCCTTTCCATTCTTCTTTGATATCCTTTTTGCTTCTCAATCTAAGAGCGAGAGCAGTTTAAATATTTACATATCATTTTGTTCTTGGTTTTGGTTGTTTTCTTTGGGCCGTCTATTAAAAAAAAAAATAGCAAGTAGAAAGATTAAAAAAGTAGAAGACTAATAAGAAAGAAAACAAAGAAAAAAACAAACAAAACCTAGTCACCTCCTCCAGATACTATTTTTGCAGCATAATGGGAAAACAAAAAGGGAATGAACACACGGAAGAAATTCTGAAGAGGTTTTTTTTGAAAATATGCTATACATAAATTGAAAAAGCTTGCAATCAATATCCAGAGTGAAAAAAGAGTGTAACCAGGTATAGTCATATTGATGTACCTAGCAACTTGTTTTGGAAAGGACAACTTCGTGACCCTGCTATACATCAACTTCATCACAAATAGCAAACGAGAGCATTCAGAGGATGCTGCCTCCCCCGATGAGTCTGTGAAGAATCTCAGTATGACAGTAATAATTTTATGAGTATTATGTGTCCCATCTGTGTGATATTTATGCATTTGCTTTATGATTCCAAGATGTTAATTCAGGCAGGAAAACAGGCAATAGCTTCGTATAGCACCATTTACCAACCTTAAAAGGACAACACAGGTGGGATTTTTGCTAGGGAATTACACTTCAGGCTATTCTGAACAGCAGCGTCTGGCTTGTAAACACAAACAATGGAATTCAAGAGAGAAAATACGTAACATTTGGTGGATAAAAGCATGATTTCTAATGAGTGAGAGAAAAATGCAGTAAGGAGTTCCATGGAGTTCATTGAATCCCCCATAGCTATCAGGAACCAGGGAATCCAGGAAGAAAAAAGCTAATAAGCAAGTAATTAGCTTAAAAGGTGCCACAAGCCTTTTCCTAACATTCAGAATATATATTTTTTTAAAAAAACACCTCAGCTTTGTTTCCTTTACTAAACTACAATTACATTGTGTTCCTGGTCAATGGTTAAAGTTGCCCAAGGAAAGAGCAATGGCTACTGAAACCATAAGGATTACTCAAACCCTTCTACTCCTGATACCCAAATCATAGCCAACACAGCGACCTGGTCTAAGGGCAGGGCAATCATAGGCTTCTGCTCTGCAGTAAGTGAGCAAGTTCAGCTATTTAAATTGCTGCCCACTAAAACAGATTGAAGACAGAAGCCCAATAAGACCTAGCTGACCTTAGCTGGAGTTTGGGACTGCAAAGCACAAGCCAAGATTTCCTGACATAAAAACATCAGCTTAGCTAGCAAGCGCTGGCTGGGGTAGAAAGCAACGGAGCACCGTTTCAGAGTTACAAGCTCTCTCCATTGCAAAGCTTACACAGCACTGGCAGAACACTCCCTTCCGTTCAGGTGACAGGATGACTTCAGCAAGCCACGTACTTCACACAGCACACACAGAAAAAGAACAAGTATCACGCACGCCATAGGACCACTAACACCCAATGGTCTCTGTCCTTATGTCAGCTGCTGCTCTTATAGGGTTGTTCCCCTCCGTGACTATAGTAAGAAAGCAATAAGACAAACATCATTTGAGACACAGAGACCTGGGCATCTTCCTCTGGGTAGCACAGTATATCTCAACCAATACATGGGACTGTTGCTGTTGAACTCGAAGTGTAACACCCCTGAAACTATTTGCACTTATCTGCAACTTCCAGTTTTGTGCTTGAGAATGTACTCCACATCTCTACCTACTTCTAACTTCTACCTTGGCATTTTGAACATTAGGTGCTAAATTATTCCTACCTTTAGGACTCCCCTAAATGATGCAGTTCCTATAGTTTCCACATCACAAAGCTTTGCCTGGGAAAGCTTTTTATTTGGAAAGCAGAAGTTGAAAATTTTAAGCAAAAGATGTATTCCAAGCTTCTTATAAATAATACTAAAATTAACTTCAGGCATAAGATCAGCAGACTAATAAGATATATATGTGTGTGAGAGTGTGTGCGCATGCAACAGAATGAAAGAAATGACAAATGGACCATGCAGACTTAAATAAGTTGCAGGACAGGCTCAAACATGGAACTAGAAATCACAACTACACCCATGTTCCCAAAAGTATAGTCCGCTTAAATATAGGACTGGTAGACAAAAGAATTTAAAAATAGACATTTGAGACCTGTATAAAGTATCTTATCATATGAATGGTTCAGTCAATACATTTTATTCTGCACTGCTGCAACTTCTGTTATCAAACTTCCAAATCTGTATAGATACATGAGATACCGCCTTAGACAAAGGCTTTCTGAATCAACAGATAAAAATATTTTTGCAATTCCTGACACAAGGGAGCTTATAAGGGCTGTGAACACTTGCTTTGTGTTTCCCTGAAGGTGAGAAGTCTCTTACTTTTCCTCTCCAAGAAAACCTCAAAGAACATGACCTTATTTTGCTATGATTATGAACCCTGATGGGAGAGGGAGAAACTCTCCACTTTGCACCAGAAAAGAAAGTCCTTGATGAAAGTGGATCTCCAAGGAGCACATGGGAATGGTTTGCAAAGTGAGGATACCCCTTTTGCTTAATCCTCCCATGAGATGGTACCCACCAATACTACCATATTTTAAACCCTTAATCTCTACTAAATTATAATAACCATAAAATTAACATCTGACATGACTTAGACACAATTTGAAGAGATATCATGATCTGTCATCAAATTGTCCAAATTGGCCCTCCAGAGGAGGGCCATGAAGATGATCAGAAGGCTGGAACACCTCTCCCATGAGAGAGTTGGGGTTGTTCAGCCTGGAGAAGAGAAGGCTACAGGGAGACCATATAGCGGCCGTCCAGTACCTAAAGGGGGACTACAGGAGAGATGGGGAGGGACTCTTTCATCAGGGAGTGGAGCAATAGGATGAGGGGTAATGGTCTTAAGGTGAAAGAGGGGAGATTTATATTAGATATTAGGAAGAAATTCTTTACTGTAAGGGTGCGACAGTGGAACAGGTTACCCAGAGAAGTTGTGGATACCCTATCCCTGGAAGTGTTCAAGGCCAGGTTGGATGGGACCTGGAGCAACATGGTCTAGTGGGAGGTGGCAGGGGGGTTGGAAGTAGATGATCTTTAAGGTCCGTTCCAACCCAAACCGTTCTATGATGCTATGAAATACGTTTTTAAACAATTCTGCCAACTCTTTGGTAGAGGCTGGGATTCTCGCATGTTCTTGCATGGGGTGGTGATGTGAATAGAAACTCATTTATGAGACTACCTTTCCCTGTGTATATGAATGCAACACCAAAGTAAGTTTCTGAGTGCTCCACTCTTGATTTAATAGGCCACTTCTTTGCATGAAGAACTGCACCAATTCATGTTAATGTCAGTAGAAAATAGTCTTATTAACTTTAACAGTTTTGGCTCAGAAACGTGGTGGGGGTGGGACCTGCAATGATACAATTGACTGCAAACATGTATCTCACACAGTTAAAGAGCTCAGTTTTCAACAGCTTTCCTCTCATAACAAACAGGTACTCAATTCTGAAGTCCTTCCTTCCTTCCTCATTATCCTGCACTACAAAAATCATTCCCTTCCTATTGCATCTGAAAAAGAATGACCAGCTGCAACTACATGCTGATCGCATGATCTTTCATTATTAGCAGCGCTTCTTAGGGAAAAAGAACTTGAAAACTTCAGAATAACTGGGAATAATTTTCACTGTGAACATTTGTGAAAGAATCTTTAAAATAATGGAAAGTTCTCAGTCTCTTCCATTCGTTTAACAAAGGAAATGTAGAGCAAGCATTTGCTAGGGTAGATTTTCTGTTCACATAACAAAAGTTGTAAATGGCACATTATCTACTTTCTCATCTTATTTGTAAAGTAGGAAAAAAATCTATTTTATTGAACTGGATGCTCAGTGCTTTCTCACTAATGCAATATTAAGAGCCCTTTTCTATTACTGGAGCAGAGCTTTAAATTAAACACCAAATACATTTTGTCAGATGAAGCATGGTAAATGTGGCCACCCTTCAAGAAGGGCTGACAGTTTAGCCATGTGCACTGTGGGTCTATCATCAAGCATTACTGACTAATGTATCACTGCCTGATAGGGCGCAGTTCTTGTCCACTAACCAATTTGAGCTTTCTCCCTCCCCCTTCCCATAAGAGGTTTTATTGATGTTGGTTCCTGTAATAACGATTCTTTTCTAAATTCAATCAACAGCTGTTTTAGTAAGCCAGAAACAGAAAATAAAAGCTTTGAAGGCTTGTTTGTTGATTTAAAAACCGTTTACAGAATCTGAGGAAAATATTCTCTCTGACCTGTGAGAAAAAAAAAGCAGCTCTGGATTGTTGATTTACATACGTGCAAGGGAATTCAAAATATGGTAAGTATTTGCAATCTATCTATCTCCTTTAAAAACAGAAACTTGAAGGACATTAGAGACAGGTAAGGGGTTTAGAGACTATTTTATGCTTTGATTCCATCAATATCAGCTCCCTCACAAAACTTAATAAGTTGACATGCATCACCTCAGCTTCAATTGCTCATGTGCATATACATTCTCTCCTAACCTGCTTCTAGATGGTGGTGTTTTACTATAGGCTGAGAGCACACAGAAAATTGCCACAGCTCAGTTGGTATCTTTGTGACCAAGTCTGTGCAAGTCTTAAGTCTTTACTAAATTACATTCACTACAGGATAGCAAAAAAAGTCTTATCCTTGGATTTCTCTGGATTTGGTCCAAGTCAGTCTTGAACTGGGATGCCCAAAGGATTAAGGGCCATATTGCTCTCCATGCCTTAACACAGCTCTGTTGGCAGAAAGCAGCCCTCATAGGTCTCTTAGCAATATCAACAGCAATTTCACGGACACACATGAGAAATAATTTGTCCCTTACTGTTTAAAATCAAAGACATGTTTTATCTGAAAACTTTACAAGATCACTTTTAAAATTAGTTTCATTAAAAAAAAAAAAGTCAAAACAATGAATAGAAAGAAAAGTATAAGGCATCTAGTAACTGGCATAAAAATACTTTGTACTTGCACAACTTACCCCAGCTTTATATTGATGACCTACCTAAAAACAGTATATGTGCTTTTATGTTGTCTGTTTGCATCACAATACCTTTATTTAAAATTAGTAAATTCCATAGATTTCTATACTACATCTTTTCAGTGAAGACCTGAGTCCGAAGTTGACTTCTATCGAGCATGAAAAAAAAGCTCAGAATTCTCCAGGCTTTAGCATTCAAAATTTTCTTTGAAGACCTCAATTTCCTATTTTGAAGCATTCAAAAAGAAGTGAATTTTCAGAAAAACTTTTATCTTCTAAAAATAAAGAGAATACACATCATCACAAACAATTTATATGAAGCTAAGAGTTCCTTTAGTTGAAGTTTCAAAGCTAATTTAGGTTAACTTTACTAATTTACATTAACTATATAAAATATATCTATTTAAAAAAAAACCCAAACAAACATGCTTTTATAAGGGAACAATTAAGAAGAGACACATTTCAGTATAATGTTTGATAATTTGCATGATGCAAGGGCAAGGGGAGACCAAAACCTTGCAGGGGATACTGTTTTAGGTAATTAGCTTCTTAAAGGACTTCACAAGAGTGAAAACAGATCAGATGCTACCCTCCACTGACCAGGTGAGGTCTGTCTATGATCTGGAGCAGTATCTTGCTGGGGAAATAGAATTCTCTATAAATAAGAAGGAGTTGTAAGAAACTTTCAAAATCAGCAACTGCAACAACAAAAAAACATCACCCAGACAAGCGCTAGAAGGCCAGTACATCACCCCAAAACAGCTCTAAAGTTCTTCAAATTTGTCAGAGAGAAGCTTTTGTTTCAGATGGTCACTGCAATATGGCTCTTCAATGACCTCTAAATCAAAGGGAGATGGTACAAAGAGTTGGAACAAGGACATACTGCTGATGAGGAGTGGAAAAGGACGGTAGAAGGGCATAGACACACAAGAAGAAGAACTCAGGCTTTAAATGAGTCGCAATTATCAGGGGACAAAGGCAGTAAGAAAAGGTTCTATAAATNTATATTATAATAAAAATATAAATAATAAATAAAAGAAAAAAAGCTTAGCTTCTGAACCTATCCAGAAACGGAAACAAGTTTTCTATCCACTTAAGGTGGAAAGAATTAAAAAACATAGATAAATCCTGAGAAAGAATCACAACATGTCAATCTCATTCCCTTTTTGAACAGGTGGTTTGAATAGTTCAGAGGGCAGAAACAACTTCAACAAAGCTGCAGACACAAGCATTGTGTGGCACTCTCTTTAACCATCTTGAATAATTACCTAGTTCGACAGTAGGTAGCTGGTGCCCTGTAGACTCTCTGGGAGCATGGATTAGACACAGAAAGTTTCTGAAAGTAAAGGAGTGCTTGCCCCAAGCTGCAAAGCAGAAGGACATATATGGACACGTCTCACCAGAATACTTTTTTTTTCATGCTTCTTTGCTTGTGTTTTAGGGTATCTAAAAATTACAATTTGAAAATTACTAGTGCTAGTTGACACTAGTAAGGCGCATACATAAAATGGTCATCAGTGCCTCAGTCAAGCCATGCCATTTTCTATTAGGTTCTGCAGGTCATTACCCTTGAGGAATTTGAAGAAAATCAGTAAGATAAAATTAAACAATATTATTTTAGAATGACAAATTTACAGCAAACAAATTTTAATCTAGGAATTGCAGCTGACTAAGTAAAACATGGAATAAACACTGGCATGTTGTCAGCATGCAGCACAAATTTTACTACATCTTCTGGGTAGGCATGACAGGATAAGACAGGCCGGGTGACCTCACCCGGAGCATTTGCTGCATCCAGCACTAGGAATAGGGCTTCAAGGCAGACAAGGATAAATGTAACTGTGTTTGGAGGAGAACCAAAAGACTGAGAGGTCTGGAAAATGTGACCTCTGCAGAGAGGTTAAAAGAACTGATTTTATTCGTTCCACAAAGGAAGAGATGCAGGAAGATGGGGGGCGGGGGGGGGGATGGGACACAACTTGCAAGATTGCTCCAACTATTTA
>VXBO01010258.1:651550-679035 GCA_013400135.1 Rhinoptilus africanus | reverse complement strand
AGGGCTTCAAGGCAGACAAGGATAAATGTAACTGTGTTTGGAGGAGAACCAAAAGACTGAGAGGTCTGGAAAATGTGACCTCTGCAGAGAGGTTAAAAGAACTGATTTTATTCGTTCCACAAAGGAAGAGATGCAGGAAGATGGGGGGCGGGGGGGGGGATGGGACACAACTTGCAAGATTGCTCCAACTATTTAAGAAGTTGTAATAGGAAAGATATTCCCAAACTGAATGATAAATAACAACTAAATTAAGAATTAAATCTTCAGAAAAAAGAAAAAAGCAAACACACTCTACATAACTCCGAGGGACAACCATATATTGGAATGGGTTATTTAGGGAGACTGTAACATCGGATACATCTGGTGATGAGCTTGAGAAACATTAATCAGGAGTTGCTTGTGCCCACTGCTTATGCCTCAGTAAAAGAGCAACGTTTCTAATCTAATCTAGTATTTCTATGAGTAGCAATCTTATTTCAAGTTTTCAGGGCCATTTAGTTTTATTCTAATACAAGATGTTAAGCAAAAATATAAGAACCAAAGCATATTAAACACTGATAATCAGAACCTTGCTGTACTATTTTGAGTTAAAGTAGCAACAAGCAATTTGGCAGAAATAAGACTCAGCAAAGAAAAGCTCTAAATGAGTTGTGCGCATAGAATGAGGGACAGAATGAACCACATATGTTATATACTGAGCTCCAAAACGAAAGAACAATTTTAAATAAAAAATTGGATGGAGACACATTACTACATTATTAAAACCTCCAATTCAACCTTTTATAAACTATGACTTTTGGATTGAAAAATATTGAAATATTGAAACTAAATATTTTTAAAACAAGGGAGCAAGCACATTAATATTTTCTTCTGTATCTGGACCTGAGATTGAAGGTTAAAATTAGATAATAGAGTGATGCTACTGATTCAGGATTTCCCAATCAGTTTATTCTTCGATGGACAAGGCAGTAAAAGAGAGAACAAATACACATGCAAATATTAAAAGCTTTCAAGCTACTGCTGAGAATTACAGGCAACTAACTAATACACAGGTTTAATCAGTCTACATTAGAAAATATCTTGTAGGAAAAATTAGATGGAAATGTCTGAAATGTTATTAAAATGCCCTTTTAAAGACACGAAAGTGTAGCACAGGACATGCCTGTGCTTCAAACAACCACTTAAAATCATACTTACTGGCTGGGTTTATCAAAATTGCCAGATGTATTTTTGGAAAAAGAATGTTAATTTTTGTTTAAAGAAAAAAAAAATATATAATTTGAGGCATGCATTTGTTGCCTTTCACTATCTCCTCTCTTTTTTTCTCTCTCTGAGGAATAAAAGAGGAAAACAAAACAAAACTTTCACATTTATATTAAAAAGGGCTTGTTTAGAACAGAGCAAGTATGTTGCTCTTCTGGTTGGGCTTTTTCGGTAACAAGGTAAGTTCCTGCCCCCTCCTCATCATGTAGATTATTTTTGCAAGGAAAACCTTCCAGCAACTGGAAAAGAAATAAGTGTGCACTCTTCTTGACAGCACGCTGCATTAGCACTCAGCACACATAATACAGTTATACGTGCACGTCCTAACTACCGACACTCAAAGTGCTTCCATTATGACTTGTTCAGCTAATGCAGCAAACCACTGTAAATTGTTCCATTTACAGTCGATTTTAACATAGAAAATGGTTGCTATACCGCATTACCGGAATCTTTTATAGAAAATTGAGTTACTCTGGTTTTAGAAGAGGTGGGGAACCTGTACAAGTTCCATCCTTAGCCACAAAATCCAGGCCTTGTTATCTGAAAGCAACGAAATCAAGCAAGCAGTAATCACTGCGCGTATGGGATAGAAAACATTAATCTAGAGGAGTAAACATACAGTAGGCTATCTAGTTTGAACTATAATTTGTTATTTTTCTGTAGTATACCATTACTCACGAAAAAGAAGAAATATATGATAGATAAGTGCTATGGGCTTAGAAACACAAAAATAAAAGCGAAAACAAATAAAATATATTAGATTCTGGTTTGATTTACAACTAACAAAAATTTTCATTTGAATTGTTCAGAGCCTTACAGAAAATTTGCCCAAGTAGCTTACAGAAATTCACAATTCCCTATGTTATGTACAGAATTTGTGCGCATGCAGATACACACAGAGATACATGTTATTAAAATTAGTAAAATATTTGTAGTACAAACCTAAGTGGAGTAACCCCATCTTAGACAAGAAGGGCAGCTTGTATGAGCGTTATCACCTGAATGATAAAGAAGGTAAAACACAGGAAAAAGCCTGCCAATACTGTCATTGTCTAGGTAACTACTGAATAATTGCACCAAACCAAGGCAATTAGCGTTTCTTTTGGTCTTGTATGTATGATAATAAGAGTCATTCTCCTTGTAATAAGACATTTGATTAATACAAGTGTCTGGTTATTTCAGATTATTAATTCCCTTAACCATAAAGGGACACCCATGCAGTAGCAAAATTGATGTAAATTGAAGCTGATACAAATTATCTAACAAAATTGAAATTTACAAAAACCATTAAGCTCCACAAATGTGAAAATAAATCATACTTGGCAAACCTTTAAGACTTATTTGCCTCTTCTATAATTCAAATTACTCAGTGAAAATTATTCAAAATTTTGGCCCTAGAACAATTAACTCAAATGAAGTAAATGAGGTTGGACTTATGTAATCAGTGGCCAACAGTGACCTCCCTGATGCAGCACATGCTATGTTTAACCATTCGATACTCCACAGGCATTACTAAGAAATCTTATATCACATATGACAGTCTTCTCTTATCAACATCATTGAAATGTTTTTGTTTTCCCACATTCAGGAAACAATGTATTGGTTTAAGTACTGGCAATAATAATTAGAAAAAGTCTTATTTTTCTATAAATTCAAATTGCAAGAGACCCATGCGATAGATACAAGAACGACACATTGTTCAGATCACACAACAACTGCAAGAGAACAAAACCAATAAGCAATATTCCTACATTTTCATTTTACTTTCATTAAGGGAAAATAAAGGGCAATTTTTTTTCCTTTCTATTAACAATCTTTAGTCATTCAGAGCATCCAGGTGCCACTGTACTTTATGCTCACTACCTACCTTGAGACATTCCTACATTTATCACACAGTATTTACTATCAACTTGATATTTAAGGGGGAGACATCTCAGGACTCACCGAGGCTAGGGCAAAAAGAAGTTATTTTAGAAAAGGATAGCTTATATGCAGGGATGAAAACACTGAAGAGTGGTGGAGTTTTGTCAATGAAGCAGACACACGGGAGCACAAACTCCTGGTAAACCCTTCCATGTGAGGGAGGAGAATACCACTTCACAATGACATCAGGGTGTCCATTCTCATATTTCCTGGAAGCGATCTCAGTAGGGATGAAGACTGTTGAAAAAAAGCTTTGAAGAAAACATTTTGAAAGGCTGTAAATATACAGAAATTAGTGAGTTCTATTATTGCATTAGAAGAAAGACAGACACAGAAGATTTTAGATAATACAAAAAACCATGGTAGCACTAAAATAAATAAGCAACTCCCCTCAAACGTCAAAAGTTCTTTAACTGCACAGTTATAGTACCATGAAGCAGGAAAACTCGGAACCTTGGCTCCCTGCTGGGACTAGTGACAATCTACGGAAGCAGGCACTCTAAAAGCGTTTGGTCAAGCCAGCCCTGGTGCCACGAGCAACCAGTGGGTAGCAGCAAGATTGGGCTGGGTCAGTCCTATTGAAAAGCCCACCCTAACAGCTGTAACCATATGGTTAAGCAGAGAGCGCTCCTATTTTAAGACAAGTCTCAAAGAAAGATAAGGAAAATAAAGATGTGAATTCAATTGGAGCATTAGTTAAAGAGCATTAAACCTTTGTATGTTGCTTCCACTTAGGGGTAAATTGCACTTGAATTGTTGTAACTTAATCCTCTTTAGCAACTTAAACTCTCCTGAACATCCCCCAGTTCAGCCGTTGTCAACATTTGGGAAAAATGATAATCTCATAAGAACTCATAGCAAATTGCCTTCTATTCATTTAACTATAAAATTAATTCTCATACTAGCAGAGTGGTGTCTTTGACCTAAAACCTGAAAAAAAACCCCAACCTCTGCCAGTGACTATGGATTTCTCTTTTCTTCTTACAAGCACCAGACACTACGATCAGGATTAAAAAAAAACAAAACAAAACAAAAACACAAAAAACCCACAAAAACACCCCAAGAACAAAACCAAACACACTAAACACCATTAATCCTGAGGTCTGGTTCACTGCAGAAGTTCTGAGCAGAATTAGTGTGGCTGGAGTTATGATTAACAATGTACAACTTTAATGGGACCACAGTTCTCAGTTGGTGATTTCTCCTTGTGCTATACAAAGACCAGGATCCCAGGATCCCCAATACAGTAATGCCAGTCTCAGCTTCAGATGGCTTGCAGTATACTTGTTTGAACAAGTTTATTGGTCTCAGGACTGGTATAAAATTCCTGAAAATGATTTACCTTGCTAACAAAGTTGAAAAAAAGACGGGGTTTTTTGTTTGTTTGTTTTAGATCTCCTGATTTGGGGTAATTTGGCTCATTTTTAAGAACATCTGACAACAGTAACAGTAAAATAAATTTGAAGATGTAGGAAGAACCTTAATCCAATAATGAAAGAAAGGTGCGTCTAATCCTAAATAACTAAGATACCCGCTGCTGTCCGCTTTTTGCAGTATTTATATTGTCATTGCTGAAGAACAATCATCAGGTGTAACAGACTAGAAAATACATATATGTTTATGAAACTATTTTTTATCTACCCATAAGTTTATTATCTGTAACTTCCTTATTTCCCAAGAAGGCATGTTTCAGACAAAAGATTATTTTTTTTATTTTAAACCCAGTCCAGGCGGGGACAGTTTTTAGCGCCTTGTAACTTTTTCCACTTTTCTGCTTAGAGCCTGGAAGGTCACCAGGAAGGTCACATAGGGCACTGCGAGGCACATGGCAAAGCTCCGGGGGAGCAAGGGATTGATGGCTCCACTATGCTACACTTTGCTACCAGGGGCTGCTGCTCACTGTCCTCTTCACAAGAGAAATTCCACTGACGAGCACATTTGACAAGAGGTTACTACTCCTGCTGCACTTGTTTGGTCAAGTTGGTGGCTCTTTGATCACAGGACGCTGAAATGCTGTTAATTTGCAGCAGAAGCTGTAATAGCGCCTGATTCACAGAAGCTCTTCGGAGATGAAAAGGCCCGTTTAGTCCTGCTGCTTAGAAATTCACTTGCAGCAACATTTCAGATGGAGGTGGCCTGCTGCAAGGAAAATAAAATGAAACAGCTTGCAAATTATTCTTACCTGCTGTCAGATGCAAGTTTAAAAATCATGTTTATAACTACTCGAATAGAAGAAACTGAGAGAAAATTTAGGAATATATAATTTCAAACTGGCATATTTATACAGAAAATAGAGCTGTAAACTGCCTGGACTGCACCCAGAGATGCATCTCAGCCTTCATGAAGTGTTGAACAGAGCTCATGGAAGGAAACACAGGTGTTACCTATGCTAACCGAATTTTAGCTATTGCTGGTTATTGCTAGGCTGGGAGAAAGCTATTATTTTATTTTAACTGGGGCGGGGCAGGAAGGAAATTATCTTGGTCATTGAGTGCAGCCCACCTGAGGATGATGCAGCAGACTGTATGTGGCTTCCTTTCTGCTCACACACCTACACACCTTTCCATTCAGTCCCTACGTTTTCACCAAAGCAAATGATAAGAGAACTGATGGGAGAAAGAAAAAGTCAAATGAAACCTCTTCCACCAGCATGATGTAATACAGGTCCCTTTGATCAGGTTTCCAGAGAGTAATTGTTCATTTTCACACAGCACAAAATCATTACTTGAAGATGCAAACTTGCTTGTGTTGCTTGTTTTAGAGCACGTGATGCTTTTCTAGTAAGGCAGGATTTATTGACTAATATTGCCAAGTGAAAGTATAATCAATCAAATGTAATCAAATGGAAATTTCAGGCTGTATCTGTTTTTTGGTGAAACACTTTCCATATGTGACAGATAAGATAGGCTTGTCAGAAAGGATTAGTTACAGTGCCCTAGCTCCCTGTACATGCCCCATGAAATTCAAAGCAGTAAGCCAATGATGTCCAACTTCAGACAGGGAAAACTACATCACCTTTTACAGACACTCCTGAAAGGTTCATACCACAGCTCCTCTACTCTGCCACCTACCTAGACATGTACCCACCCTGTTATCATGACACAATGGGCGCATCCTGGCACAATTCATTCTCTGATCTCAAGTTCAGTGAGCCTACAGCTGCTTACGCCACATGTGGGAAAGAGCCATGACACCTTTGTTCTGGCCAGAGTCAGGAACAAAAGCTACAGGTAACGCGAGTTCTTCTTACAGGCCAGACAACAGGACTATGGATTTGCGCGTTGACCTCCTCTGGGTTAATGGGGCATTTTGTATCACCAGTGCTGAAAGCCTGAATCCGCCAGGTCTTTGAGTAACTGCAACATAAAAGTTGTGGAAAACTCCTACCTCTTGCAACTCCGCTGATAGCAGGGAAGCGCTACGAGGGGTGAATCTGGCCAGGATCCTCTTTCAAACCAGGGTAATTAGTAGAACTGGCAAAATGTTTCTAAAAACGAATGTGAGCTGGCATAATTTATTTCAGCTGGTTTGCTTATACTGATTTTCCACACATTCTAAGAAAATAAATATTAATTGACAAAGATTAATTAATGAATTTAACACAAATATTAAACATCTNTCTATGATTCTATGAAATATTAAACATACTGATAGAATGTACATGTTTAACGACACAGGCAAATATCTTACATCAAAATCAAGTTTAAGATATTTTCTTACTTGATGAGATAATAGCTCACAACTTTCTTCTATTTAATCAGCATTAACCAGGACATATTGAATTTAAGCACTCCTAAACAGCTCAAAAAGGCACAAATGCATTGATGAGGGGTTCTTTAGCTGTTTAGCAGCTCCCCTGAAAGTGTTCTAGAAAAGCAGATTAAAAGTGCCCTTCTCATCCATTTCTGAATATATTACTTGCAGGAAAAAAACATGCCTTTTTCAGTTCTGCCTTGTTGAAAATCATTCTGTAGCATGAATCAGCACAGTAACTGGTGTGTGAGTAATCTGGGCAGAAATAGCCTATGCATTTACAGTTATTTCCAGCATATAACTTGCTCCATTCCAGAAACTAAGGAACTGCTGCACAGATATTTTACCAGTTGCCTTCCCAACAATCTGTTTATATAGACAGAGGCTAATGTTTGAGAATCTATTAATGTCTTTACACTTGTCTTTGAAAATATTAACAATGAAAACAAAACTCTGAAGATGCAAAGATACCCAGAATCAAACCACAGGATTTCCAATAGAATTTACCACTTTTTTTCTGAGTTTCAATATTTTTTTCCTATACAGAGAAGATGGCATTCTGCAAGATATTAGCAGGCCGTTGTGGTAGTACTCTAAGAAGGTAGAAATATGTGTTACTTTAAGGTAGTCCAGAAAAGCCACAAAACTGTCATGTTAGCTAAAGGTCTATGCAAAAGGAAGGTGAAGGCAACAATATGATATAAAATACTGAATGTTTTTGCTGAAAGTACAACAAAAAGTTGAACTTCACTAGAACTAGAGCAGCAGGGATAAGGCTGGGCAAACAATCATTTGAAAGAGAAGATTATTATTAGAGAGATGACTAGCTCTTAAAGTAACAGTTTTAATCATAGTGGTATGTGTAGAACTCAAGACCTGCAGAAAACAACGGACTGGAAAAGAAAATATCAAAGCTAATTCTATATCTTGCCTCTTCATTTTTTGACATATGCTTCAAACACTCAAACACTAGCAAAATGATTTTGTAGATCACTTCCTTTCTAAGGCATATAAGCAGGGATGTCAATATCTTAATGAATGAGGCTACAATCTTCTCCAGTGTCCTGGTGCAAGATATTTCCACGCCAGGACCGTTATGTTTACTTGCACACAAAATCATCTTAAAAAGATCTAAGTTATTCAATTTTTAAATGTATGCCTCAAAAATGCTCAGAAACTGTGTGTTTTTACACATGCACACAAAAACATATACATATAAACTAATTTAAAAAGCTGCTGCAAACAATATTTTCTGTTTGGCCCTAAAGAAGTGTTGGCATTTTATGTTTTTCCACAATATTTTTAGCTGATCTTACAAGTTGTGGGTTTCAGAGAGGGAGAAGGGTTGGTTTTTGTTTTGGCAGTGATTGGTTGGGTTTTTGCTGTACTGTCGGCACTCACCTTGAATGTGAATTCTCACTGTTTCTCTGCAAAGAGAGCAGATTATTACCGTGTACACTGGCTTTACATCATGGTGTCACAATTAGACGGCAAATACTTCAAGTCTATAACAGACCAAATGAAATGACCCAGCTACTTTTACTGATTTTCCAGAAATACTGTATCATACAATAACTGCTCACCCTATCCCATGTCATTCAGCGGAGGCTATCATGAAAGCCCAGCTCCTGTTCTGGGATGGTAATGGAGCAAATCCTCCTCAAAGGCCTTCCCTAGCACATGGAGGACTAGAAGGTGATTGGGAACAGATAGCACAGATTTACCAGACCAGGTGCAGGCTCACAAGTGCCAAATAGAGGGGAAAAACACTAACAGCCCAGCACGCAGCTGGCTGTCACTGTTGCAAGGGCACACTGCTGCTGACTTGCGTTCAACTTGCTGTCCCTAGGGACCCCGAGTCCTTTTCTCCACTGATGTTTTCTCTGCCATGGGCCCAGAGGATGCTGCTGTGCAGGGTGACCCCACCTCAGAGACCAGACCTGGCACTTGCCTGTGCCGATGTCCTGGAGTTGCCCGCCAGCCTGTTTCTCCAGCCTGTCCGCGTCCCTCTTGACTGCAGCCCTGCCCTCCAGCACATCAAATGCATCCCCCGGTTTAGCAGCTAGCATGAATTTGCTGCAAGCGCATCTCTACCTCATCATCCAGCTTCTTCGTGAAGACATCATATAGCATTAGTATCAGTATGCCAATGTAGCATATAGCATTGCCATCACCCCTGGGAGATGCAACCGGTGATCAGCCATCAGTTTGTGTCACCGATCACAACCTCTTAAGTGTAACAGTTCAGCCAGTTTCCATCCACTTTCTCATCCACTCATCAGATCCATATCTCACCAATTAGTCTACAAGAGCAATGTGGGAAACCATGCCGAAGGCCTTGCTAAAGGTGAGGTAAATAACATACATTGTTCTCCCCTTGTCAAAACCACCACTCATCTCATTATAGAAGGAAATGAGGTTGGTCAGGCATGATATGCCCTTGATAAATCCAAGCTGGCTTGTACCAAATACCTTTTACTTCATGTTCTTGGAAATGGCCATCTGCTGCTTCTTCACTATAAAAAACCCCACATAGATTAGGTTTTTAGCTTTTTGTTTTCTAGCAAGACAGGTGCTTTTTCATCGTAAGTTCTTCATAATGCCTAGGCCTATAGGTAAGCATGACCACCGCATCCATAACTGACAATAAATATTAACTCAGTCTCATCTATTCACTGGCAGAGGATTATGTGTTTTTCTCTCTGAAAAAGTAAAACATTGATGGGGCCACAAATGTATTAGGTAGACCAGAATAAACTACCATTTTTAGCAAGGTTTATGTTTCAGCCATGTAACATCACGTGATTGCATGTTCAGCTTTTAAATTGCTCTAATAAGAAACACCCTTTGAACAGCTTCAGAAAATCTCTGTGCAGATTTATATTAAGCTCAAAATTCAGCAGGAGTCTGTTCAACATGGTCGAGAGAAGAATCGAGTTATGGAGCTTATGGCTTGAGGCTATCAACTGAAACTGAGCTTTAATTAAAATGGATTTGATAATGCACAGTAGAGTTTGGGTTGGCTTCAAAAGCCATTTCAGAAAGCTGATGTGGTTTGCCAACTTTAAAGTGAAGTAACTGTACTATATGGATATTAGAGTTTTTAAACGATGCTTAAAAATATAGAGTCAAATTCCAAGTTAACCAAGAGTGAGCATCTTCTAAGCAGCAGCCTGCTAACAACAGATCTGTAGCATGGGGAAATTTGTTTGTACCACTTGTGGAGCTGTTGACTAACACTACCAAGGCTGCAGGAAGCCAAAGGTCAGTGGTTTTCCTTCACGAGCAGCTGGCATTGTCATCCTTCCATTAGGACTCCAGTCACAGCTTGCAGGTATGGTGCTTGCAATGCTCCAGATCACGTGTTGCAAACAAAAATGATTAATATAGAATGTTCATATTTTAGTTGAAGAGGAAAGCTTTAATCCTAGTTTTGAGGTTTGTTTATTTTTGCTATTTGGAATCTTTTGATAATTTGGCCTTATTAAACCTATGGGTCACACAATCACAGATAGCCTTTTTTAGTAAAGAGAGCGGCAACAAATGAGTAGGAAATATTATAGAAAGAAACAGACAAAGTATCCTGCTCAGTTCAGAGCTGAGAAAGTATCTTTCTCAATTTGTCAACTCTGAACTCAGGTTAAAGGATATATTGGCTGTGGAATGTTGATAATTTTTTGTCTTTAATTTCCCTTAAAACAAGAGAAAAATCTAAAGATTGCATATGTACAAAGATTTCCTCACTATTACCTTTTCTTTGACTTTCAGCAAGTATAATTTTTCCAGCTTTAACTAGTATGTGTTTGGGAGGAGCAGCTCAATTATAGAAACTGGAAGATCTCCAAATTTCCTGACAAAAAAAAAAAAAGATAACACCAGTGTGTCATCTGATGCAGGAGACTGACTAACATTCAGCCTCAAAGAGTCAGCTAGAACTTTCAGGAAAGAAAACATGAAGAAATAAAAAGTTTGGAAGTTAACCACCCATCAAACAAGTGAGCTATGTAGATTAGTAGTTGTGGTACTATTACAAGATACCTAAAACCAAATTTCAAAAAGACTCCAAGCACAGTCTCACACAAATTTTTCACCCTTAATCTGTAACTGCACTTTCAGCTGGATTTTCAAGTCACTTTAGAAGCATAAGTGTGCCTCTCACTCAGTCATCAGATACTCCCAAATTATGCACACGACGGGCATACACTCACTCAAAGGACAAAACGCTGTCTATCAAAAATCACCATGTAGTTTTTCCCCAATCACAATAATGTTCAATGTGCAAGGCCTTGACTCATTGATATCTGTTATTATGTAAAGTACAGCCTTTTCCATTTCCAGTTTTGACAGTATCCTTTGTTCGGAATGGGCACAGATTTTTAAATGTAAATACCTAATAATTGGACAAGGCTCCTTACTTCACTAAACTGACTAAACTGGACCTGGTCAAACTGAAAAAATAGTGATTTTTTCAGAAGAGATGCAATTGGCTTTATTTCAAGCATAAGTTAAGATATTTTTCAAGTGTAGTTATGCAATAATTCCTGGAGGGAAAATTTTTCAGGACAACATTTCTTTCTACCTGTAGGCTTTGTTTCATGTTGAGTTTCCCATCTAGTCTGCTAAAATCTGCTTTTTTGGCTTTGTTCAATATGGCCAGTAGTAGATTTCTTCATTCCTCTAATGACTGGTAACTGGTCTTCCTTCCTCACTGCCCAGGCAGCCCTGCAAGTTGTTTACCAGATATATAGACAACCAAAAATCTGCAGGAATAAAGAAGAAGGGAACAGGCAGTCTCTTTCATTCTGCATTGACCACAACAAACAATCCCATAGCAAAGCAGTCCATCATAAAACAATAAAGCGGCACCCTTTGGCAAGATACAAAGCTAATGCTCAGGGCCCGGTGGGAACCTGTCTCTGACGGCGCTACAATGCCCTGAAAGCAAACGGGATCTGGGCTTTAGGAAGACCCAAGCCTCTTTTCTTGTTGTTTGACAGAGACCTGAAGAAGAGAGGTCCTTTGAGGGAGGCATGTCTGAAATTTAGCCCCTGTAACTACCTCAACGCACAGGTGAGCACCTTGTGGAGCTCTTCTTCTTTTGTTTAGAAAATTAGAAAGAGCAACTTCAAGTCCATGTCCCTTTTCAGCAAACAGGCGTGTTTCAGACAGCAAGTAGTCTTTCCACATGACAAACTTTCTGAGACAATTAAGAGTTCACACTTATTGAAAAAGACTGAAGTTGAAAACATTCTGTGAGATGTAAGGTTGATAGTGGCAGACAAAGCATTTTTCTCTCATGCTTACAACTAACAAAATGACCACATAGTCAAACAGCCGTGCTTTGAAATGCGGGCTATATCTGAGAACATCTTACTTTTACAACTACCATTCAGTGAATTACCATAATCTCTGTATTCAACTTTCACAATATGAATAGGAAGGGTGAAATCGCTTGAAAATCACAGAACATTCTTCACTTGTACATAATAGTCCAACTGGAAGCTTGCAAGAAATTGCAGCTACATAAAGGAAAGATGACTAAATTAAACCAGAGATCTTGGCTATTCTGCAGAAGGATAAGACTGTCAGAATCATACCTGATTTCTGAATTAACTGATCCAACCGTCCCAAAGTGCAGCATCGCTTTGAGCAATGATCCAGTGAATATATGATCACACACACATCACAATCTGGAACCACATCCATCAATAATTGTCTACTTATAGATAAAAAACCAAAAAACCCTGTCTCTACAAAATTTCACAACTGAGGCAATGGTATCCTCCAACATTTTCAGTTATCCATTCTGAATACGTACATCCCTGACTTTACTGCTGACAAATCATGCCCGATTACATCTAAATTCTACCATCCTACAGAAAGCTGCAGTAAAACATATTGTCAGGGTAGTCATGAACA
Organism: Rhinoptilus africanus; assembly: GCA_013400135.1. Lineage (NCBI taxonomy): Eukaryota > Metazoa > Chordata > Aves > Charadriiformes > Glareolidae > Rhinoptilus > Rhinoptilus africanus. The sequence goes on along the minus strand of VXBO01010258.1, from coordinate 666,177 downwards.
TATTGTCAGGGTAGTCATGAACTTTTTGATCATACTCCAAACAGTTTCTGTTACCTGGCAGTTCTGGTCACCTTAAGCAACAGCTTCTACACAATTGAGCCTTTGCGCCACTTAATCTCTCATTTATGCAATGCAGATATACCTCATACAATCAATTTAACTGAAAACTAAATTCAGCTGGAGACTTGGTAACTGAATTTTGCTCAAGCTGAAGTTCTGGAATGACTGAAAGAGGGAAGTCACAATCTACATTCTACGTTAATGAAAGTTTTTTGTTACTGAATAGAAAAAAGATCACTCTACCTTAGAGAGATTATGTGGTTTACAACTTTCATTAAACTTTGTGGATGAAATTGTGGTTCCATGGAAGACTTCCAATAATGCTTAATCAATGTTAAGTTGTACAGTACTCCCTCAAGGTATTGTAGGTTTAAATAAATGCTATGGAAACAAATGAGCAGACCGTCAGAGCAGCCTATTTTTCATCAAACTCCACAGAGGTTAGAGTACTGCTTTAAAAGATGTAACAGTCATTCTGGAGAAAACACCACACAAAGTACTCTTTAGTCTACGTCTTTATTTTTCTAGTCAAATTAATCAAGTAACTTCTGCATCCATAAAATGCCATCCATTCTTAATCATAGATATGCCAGTCACAAAACTCAAAATCCCGTGGGTTTTTAGATGTATCTGCTTTTATTGGTCTCGATTATGAAAGTTGTTGTTTTCTTCTATTAAACAATAGAGCTGCAGCTTTTTTGTGAGCTGTTCATCTTAGCAGGAATAAATGTATTCATACGGACTAAAGAGACAGCATTTTGTGAACTATCAGTGGCAGTAGGTCCTTCATATTAGGTATGCATACTAGCCAAATATTTATTTAGATAATAAAATAAGCAGTTCAGTCTGATCTGATAGCACTATTCACATATTAGTTGAAGGCTACAGTTCTCAGAACTCACAATATATTGTTCATAGGTTTTGAAGAATTTGTTGAGTAAAATAAATTAAAAAAAAAAACCACAAACCAACTCACACCATCCCCCAAAAGAATATGATTAAATTCGGAAAGTATTTAGATGACAACGATTTTGATCATTCTGAAGATCAGAGGGAGCTTTCTAATGCCAGAAAAAAATTACCCCCCCTGCAGGATTAGTTAGAATATTTAGTGGAAATTAATATCCCCGGATATTGTACCCAGACAAAGACATTGCTGTTATCAATTTACAAGATGACACGCAAATAATGGATTTGTTATAAAAAACAGCAGGAAGGAAAACAACGTGTGTGTGAGAGGGGAGATTACACAGCCAATTTTTGCTGGTAAGTAAAAGCCTTTATGGAATAAAACATTACAAGAAAGGATTCACACAGGGAGGGGAAAATTGTTTTAAGACCAGTATAGGGCAAGAGTAATGTATTGGCTGTTCTGTGGCAACATTTGTATCATAAAAGAAAATTGAGGACTGTATGGAACTCCCAATGCAGGGCTTGCAGAGGGCTGGCAAGATCAAGATAGCTGTCCATATAGGAAGCCAGAAAAATTGGCCCCGTTTCTCTCTGTAGGGTTTTTTTTCTACAAAAATACATGTGAACAGATAAGATTCAACTCTCACAATTTCCTCCCTCAAGAAGAGCTACTGTTTTTTTTTCCTTATGAATCATTTTCCCATCTTCCACTTCCAAATTCAAAATTTGGAATATTATTCCAAATATTATCCTAAATGACACTCTTTGCAGGCTCTGTGTCCACAGAATACACTATTCGATCACTTTCTGCCTAGATTTACATGGATCACTACACAGCTACAAGTTAGATTCATGACATGAATTCCTTGAAACAGCAATCACCTCTTAAGGTTGTATTCCTACCAGGAATTTCTGGGACTAGTTTTTGGCCAGGTGCTAGGTGTAATCAAAAGAAGTGAAGACTATACTGGCATACATTAAAATCCCAGACTCATGAAGAAAATTTGAGCAAGCACATGAATGAGACCAATGATTTAACCAGTAAAGATAAACGGTGTATCAGGGCGTGTGAATCTTTTCCCCAGGTTTATTACAAGGCATGAACAAAAGGGTACAAACACTGACCCACAGGAATCGTATTAGCACTAGCTACTGATCACCTCTCTAACGCAGCCATAAAGTAGATTTACCTATGAAGACTGAATTTAACTTAAAGGGGAATAAGGAATATAAAAGTGTTAATTTGCTAGTTCTATTTAAAAACAAACAAATAAGCAAAGTTGCTAAACTGATAGCAGTATCTTGTAAGCAGAATGTGTAGTCTGATTCTGACCTCAAAGTATAAATGAGAAATGTCCCACTGAAAGCAACAGAGCTATAAAATCAATGTAAGGAAGGTTAGATTAAGACACTCCATGTTTACTGTTAAGGGTGTTACTTGGTCAAGGCACTTGTGGGATTCTGGATCGATCATCAGTTAGTTGTGGCATTCTGTGCTTCACTGAAAGCGTGTGGGGAATGAACACTGGAAGCTTGACAGCATAATATCTGGCAGCAGTTAGAGAAAAGTCAGGTCATATTTTTCAGTTCCAAAAGCAATAAATAAAGGACCACCCCAACTGCTAGGTATCATTTAAGTAGATTCCCTTCACTTAAGAACCTCATAGGGTCAGAGCACCAGAACCTTTGCCTCGTTGAGAAGTGGTGGGGTGGAGGGTGTGGTAGTTCTTTGGTTTGGAAGGGTTTGGGGTTGGTTTAGGAAAGTTTATTGTTGTTGTTTTGTTTTTTACAATAATACTTAACAAAGTACAGCAGAGAGAAACAAATAATAAAAGTGTGAGATGTAAGTGGGTGACAGGGTTTCTGACTTGCTCATTCCTTCTCTCTCTTCCAGACTCATTTGTCTTGAGTGTTTAATTTCAGAGTACGTGCTTCTGCATTATATTGGCTCCTCACCTAACAGTCAAGTTTGACTTTTAATCATCAACCTTGCCAAAGGTAAGAGTGAAACTAGTTTTCTTTGTACTTATGTCATCTCTTCCATTGCAGTAGTGGGAAATGACAGCTCAATTTCTGAATTTCACTTTGCTTTCCTGCACTAAAATCAGTCCTCAGAAACTCCCACCACTGGAACTAAGAGAAAGTCAATTTCCCTTTCCACGTCATCCTTCCTGACAGTGCTACTTTTAAAATCTATAAAATATCTTCTTGTAAATCCTCGCTTTGAAATGTAATTCCTTTATTGTCAATAACGTGGCTGCAAGTCAACAACATTTAGCCATCAACATAACCCTGAATAAATAGCAGACCTCTCCCAAAGAAAATTTTTGTTACTGTCAACATATAAAAATAGGGACCATTTTGTTGATCCCAAGCTGGATACTTATCTTTACCCAAAGTACAAATTTGTATGATTAAGGAAACAAAAATCTGCTACCAGACAATCAATGTGCAAAACCAGGGCTCCCTCAGCAGGCAAATGCATGTGAATTAGTTTCAATCTGCCATATCAGGCTTTACGTCTCTCATTTCGGTGGTGCAGTAGCTGTAAGAACCATGTTGGCCTAAGCCTCTGCCCACATTGCCTGACACTTCCTGCTTATCACCTCTATTCTTCTATGAATGCGGCTGCACGTGTCTTTGCTCCTCAGCCTGGCTGTTCCAGCACAGCCTGGGAAATCATAGTCCTCATGCAAATCTTCCTAAAGCCTTGTTTCTTCTGAAGCTCACGCCTGATCATCAGCAACAGTAATATTATATTAAAACCACAAAACGTAAAATCTCCTCCTGCTCCCTTAAACATATTTCTGCATCTCTTGCGGTTTCTGCATATTCCACCCACTCGGTGCAAGGCAGGGATTGTCTATTGTTTTTTGTCTCAAAAAGTACTCAGCACAAATTTTTTAGCACTTAACAAAAGCAAATCTTTTTCATAAGTGAGAATTAAGCGTACAGTCATGGATCAGTAAAGTACCCTTGTACTCTGCCTAACGGAAAGACTTTCCTTTCAGCACATTTCTGTATAATAATAAACTCTATGCCTAGACCTTGCTTATCAGACTGAGGTTTGACCGGATATTTAATAATTGAATCAAAAAGGTCAATTACCTTTCCCAAGATCACTCTTCATGAAGACAAAACAAGATTCATTTGGCCCATCTTCCTGCTACCCAAGGAAGCAGGAAGTAGAGCATTTGATTTACTTTATTGCACTTCAAAGATGACTGCTGTGGGTCACTTGCAGGAAAACAATTACAAATACCACTTGTTTTGCCTTGTCAGGGAAAACAGTGAACTGCTGGGGTAGCTGTACTGAGCTGTGCAATGGCACTTCTGTGATGAACAGGTTTACAACCATATCAATAGATGTAGAGTTTCTAAGAAATTAAAGATCCAAGGCTTTTGCCTAAAAAACATATGGAAATGTTGGCTGATCTTGGCTTCACTCATTACAGAAGGGAAAGTTTCCTATCTTGCTCTCCCCTCTAAGGAGAGGTGTCTAAATGAAGGCCAGTCATCAACAGGAGTCAGATACAAATCAGCAACCAAAAGCTGAGATGCTTATATAAAATAGAGAGGTCTTGGATCAGCAGTATTGATGATATTTTATCACGATGAGCACTGCTTAAAGTTTTGAAATGTACACAGGAACTAGAAAGGAAATATACCTTTTTTTTTTTTTAACGCATCATAATCAATATCAGGTTTTTAATCTAATTATTTCACAGATTAAATCAGAAGTACTAGAAGACCAGAACTTTCATTTATATATAGTTCTGTCGTAACAAAATTTAATTTTTTAGCAGGAAAAAAATATAGAAAAAAAAATACAAAATGCCTAAAGTTACAGATACTCATAAAAAACAAATTGCTTCTGTTTCAGCAACTGCAACTACCAGTGACGATTTGCTCAATTTAAACTAAGGCTTAAATTTAAGACCAGATACATCTGCAGATATGTTAGCCTAAGCAACTGCAGACACGTTAGCCTAAACAATTTCAAGGGGAGGCAGGAATAGGAAGCACTAGACAAAATATCCTTTATGTACTTGTGGAGAAGGTAAAGTATATATTGCTGCCTGTTCTGCTCTGGAGATGAACGTGGACCCTGGAAGCTGTATATGACTCTGAGTAAAGCCAGTGAGTTAAAAAACTGTGCACAAGACTCAATGCTTATAGTTGCCTATAGATGCTTATAACTTCATCAACAGAGATCCATGATCAAGCTTTTTGCTAGGAAATATGCAAACATTGTGAACACAGGCAGTACAGGATTTCAGTTACAAACCCCAAAGCAAGAGGTTTTTGATACGCTTCTAGAGTTCATTGTGAAGGTGAGAAGTAAGTACATCATCACTACAAAAGACATGAAAATGACAGAAGGCGAGCAAGATATCTATATCGAAGGAAACCTGTGGCCAAATTTAGCAGTAGGCAATTTACAAATGGTTTGCATAATGTATTTGTAAAATATAATGAATCAGTGATAACAGTGAGGACAGATCAAAAAATCCTGGATTCCTTATCCTTTGCTATAAGTGTTCAACTGCTCTCATCTGTGTTCTGGAAGACCATTCCTGCTGGTTCAGTCATGCTTGGAAAACACTTCTCAGATAAGTATTGTCTTCTACAGCATATTACATTCTCCTTAAGCAATCAATAAAGCACAATTATACCATTAATGTCTTTGTTCAGATTGTTTAACACCTGAAAATGCACTGTAGTGTTTTAAGATTTGGGACAAGACTGGAGAGGCCAAATGCTTGCTTGAGTTTTTGTTTCGGTTTGTGTTTGTGGTGTGGTTTTGGTTTTTTTTTTTTTTAATTTAATTTGTCACAGAAAGTCCTGTGATTGATTGGGGATTAATAATCATGACATCAAGTTGACTGTAATACACTCCTTTTCCAGGAATGTCATGTTTATTGCCTCGAGTGAGCTGCATCAAATTGAAAGTCCAAAAAAATTATGTGCCAAACATTCCTATGGGCGCAATTCGTCACCCGTCCTTTTCCAAGCCACTGACATGCAATTAAAATAGCATCATATAAATAGATGGGGAAAGTTTGAGAATATTTTAATTCCTCAGAGAAAAGTGACTTGGACAATACAGTAAATTACTTTTTATTAGCCTTCTGTTTTGTACTATCATCTTTGAGTAGGAGATTATGCTGGAGAAAAACACGTATTTGTGAAGTTTGGTGATAGAAACTCACTATCTCACTTTGTTTTCTGACATCTGAAAAAAAAACCTAGATTTTTCAGAAACTCCAAAATATGTTGTTCAATTGAATGTAACAAATAAAACTATTTCATTTGATGCCAAAATCTAGATTTAGAACATAATGTCAGGTGTCAGGTTTAGTTTACTTTTACTTTGCGCATCAGGATCTTTAACTGAGGAGTCTAAAAAAAGCCCTATGCAAAGCTCCACACTTCCCAAGAAGGTTGAAACAGAGAAGATTTTACAATATGTATAAAATTTTTGAAGTTATAATAGTACGAACATAGAAACTTATTTCTCTTTAAATTAAAAAATACCTACTTTCTATTTTTTTGCATTGCAAAGTAAAGCAAGAGGGTAAAAAAACCTGTGATCTGTCTCAGATTTGCAAAAACTTGGAAAAGAATCTGAAACTGTAAGAAAATACTGTGCTGTAAGTTTATTCGAAATTCACCCCAAAGATCCGTTCAACACAACAGGGAAGCTGACTGTGAATAATCTTGCTAGAAAGATGCCTGTTTTCTTCTCGCCTGTAAGTAAGGCTGACGATAGATACCAACCCATAGCCCCAGAAGCCATACAGTTCAAAAGTTTCTTCAGCCACCTCTTTGTTTCTAGTGACCTCCACATTTAATTTGCTGGGTGATAAGGTCTTTGTAATGTATGGGTATAGTAACGTTTTAACACCTGTGCAGTAACTTGTCTCATATAATGGGAATTTAGGAATCACCTAACAGGTGCTTAAATCAGCCAGGGGCATCAGACATCTATACTGGGTCATGCAGTTGCCTCCTATTCAGACCTGCTTTTTGCAAAATCGTCTTGAAAAAGAAATAATTTTATTCCAGGCGCACTGTTCACTGCATCATTTTCCCTTCTGATGGTGTTTGTTTTGCTAGTCACTACATCAGACATTTTAATACCGTATTTGGATTAAATTTGCAAGATGAATGTTGTGCATGCCTTTAGTTAAGTTAAAGCAGATTCTACTGTTCTCTGCAGGTAAGTTATATTATGCACTTCCCACGAAAGAGAAATACTACACATAGTTAAGTCAGTTTTTATAAGTGAATCGTAGCTTCTGATGCAGTTGGAAACCTTCCAACTGTTCATGCAAAAGGTAAATGCTATTCAAAGACCTTATTTTAAAATATATATATAAATTACCTCTCCTTAAATACAGAGACACTGATATAGCAAATAATTGAGCTAAAGTAATGCATTATTTATGTGATAAAGCTCTACATCAATGCAGCAAACTCAAAGAAAATACACTATTCGGCTGCCTAGCCAGAAGACGTAGGTCACACTAAAATGATTGCTGGGGACTGTAAAGAGGGCAAAGCAACTAAAGGAGAGTGGAATGGAATGCAGGCACGTGGCAAAAAAAAACAACCAACCAAACCAAACCAAAACTGCGCCAAGCAGTGACTACTCTCCAGACAAGCAGACAGATGTAAACGCCCTTCCTGAGCAGACTCCCCTGCACAGGACTCTAATGAGAGGTTGTCTTGTACGAGCAGGGCGAATAGCTGATGTTTAGGCTGAGAAGAGCCCCCATTGCACACTGCCATGGACCAGACAACCCAGGAGCCGGGCGTCATCCCCCATCTCCTCCCAGGCCATTCTTTTATGGAGTGACTTGTTGCTCCATGGACACTTAGAAAAGAAAAACAAACCTAATCATTTTTCCCAAGAGGACGAGGCATCCAAGCGGGCACAAGGGAGCAAAACCACACTGTCATTTCTCTCCCCTTAATCTGGCTGCAAGCTTTCAGAGGAGAGAGATTCCTGTAACTTCGCAAAACTTCCGTAGTCTTCAGCAGAGAGGCCTATTTTTAAGTTTACCAGAGCTAAAAGCAGACACCTCACCCACCGGAGATTGATGCTTACGGCCAGACTCAGGGTAGAGAGGGAGCAAAGCTCCCACACTGTAGAGCCTTCCATTTACAAAGATAGAAATAGGGCAGGGGAAGGGTGTTGTTGAAAGGGACTAAATGTTTCCAATAAAATTGCATAGAAATACTGGGGTTTAGCTGAAAATAGGCTGCTTTAAAAGTCTAATTTTACTATCATTGAGCTGCTACTTAAACATTACATTCTGACTGCCTTAATGGTGGGAATGTTTCTGTTTAGCAAACTGTGTTCCTTTTTTATCTGTTTCCATATTTAGATCTCTGGATAAAGCCTATCAGAAAGCCTTTAAAAGCAAAAGACCTGGCTAAACACATCATGCACCGCTCATGACAAGCTCACAGAGAGATAAGAAAATTTTAACAACTATGCATAATTGATCCTGTTTTTTACGGAAGGGACAGCATTGAATAGGTGCTCTGGAGGTGTGAACTGAGAGGAAATTTATATACTTACTTTTTCAATTTTTGTGGACAAAACCGCACAAAGCAGTGTGGCTCACTCCATTAAAATAAAATAAATAAATAAAGTTAAACAAGTCCCCAATCCTTTTTAGATATTTTCAATTTTACCACTAAAAGAAAACAAGATTACAATGACGATCTTTTGTTTACTATTATGCTAAGGAAAACAGATGGATACTAGCAAAATACGTCTTTGATTTATAGTCATTTGGAGACAACTGAAAACGGTCATTTTGTGAACAGGCCCATCATGCTAGGGGCATGCAAGGCATAAATTAAAACATGATTATTACGGAATAAGATACCTGAAGCAATAAAAAACACAAACAGATAATAACAATATAGGCATGCTTAAAGAGTGTAACCCTACAATTTTTTTTCTCCAAAGTAAAGTTTCTGGTTACAAGAGCACACCATTTTTAATACAGTCTTGATTGATTATAAGAGCAGCACTAATGTGTCAAAGACCAATTTATCCCAATAGCCTGTCTTTGACAGTATCCAAAAGTGGATGCTTAAAAGACATAAGGAAAAGGCAAGGTACATATCAATATTTCCTTAAAATACTCCTCCACCAATTTGTCATTGGTCAATTTGCATAGCTCTCAGAGGATTTCTCTGTTACAAAATTTGTCCAGCATCTCCTTAAATACACGTTACCTTTTAGCATCAACAACATCCTAGGGCAAGGACTTCCACAAATTAAATAAATACCATAAGTGATTATTTTTATTCTGAACCTGGCACGAGTTAGCTGCTTTGGATGAACTGGTTTCTCTGCATGACAGAAGGACCTGCAAGACCCAGTGGTTGCTAATTGTTTGAATTAACAGGGATCAGTCCTTATATAAAATGAAGACCCTCTACATTAAACCATATTTTGCCCATGGTCTCCAAGAGGGCAAGGGGAAAAGAACACAGGGACCTTCTCAAAAATATTTTAAAATAACAAGAGACAAGAAATAAAGCTGTAGTTGACAAATCTGACAGCTCTGGTTCCCCTGTCAACTGTTCTGGTTTCAGGATTCCCAGGACACTCTCCACATTGATCACATCTCTACAGGCAGTGCATTAATGAATTGGCCTATATCAGGCAGTCAGAACTTAAAGCCTATGAAGCATTACATATCAAAGTCAACTATCAACCTATTTAATTGCACCTAAAAATTAAATGAAAGACCATGTTGTAAATATAAGAAATGTGCTTCGCATTCATATTTATCACCAACACTAGAACAAGCATTGCTGTTAATCATTTCACTATTTTCATTAAGTCATCATAATAAATCTCAACACAGGTTTCGGCTTACTTTATGCCAGCATTTGAGCGCCTATGCTTTTATGATCAAAAGTAGAAGAAGCTGCCACGAGAGCCACAAGAGTCCCTGCCTCTCTGAGGCATTGATGGGAGAAATCAGCTCCTTTGGTCCCTGTGATAAATCTGTGCCTGCAGGCACAAATCTGTGAAAGTTCATTTTGAAGTTTCATGAGTCAGTATTCATGTCAGAAGTACTTGAGCAGTCACCTGATCAAGGAACAGATAAAATTTCTCACCTGACTTGTTCAACCCGTCGCAGTTAATCAACAAACCTCAAAGCAGCAACTATCAATCATAAAATGCTGCCAATAATCACTTTAAGAGAGAGCCCCACATGTATAATTAAACTATACACCTGGAATAATTCTGTCTGACAAAAATTATTCTGTATTCAGATATTGACTTGTCATGATTTGATGTGACTTATTGATGTAGTACTGACACTATATAAGTGGGTGGTGGAGAGAGAGAGAATGTTTCATTCCACAAGACACTGAACTTGAAAGGAGTAAAATTTTGTTGGCAAAATTCATCAAGAAAAATGTTTTAAATACTTGTTATTAGAAATCAGAACTTTTTTTTTTTAAATAAGCAGACTTTTAAAATATTTTTTGAGGTTTCAATGTAGAACTTTTAATCAAAGTATTCCCAGAAATATCCATGAACATTGGGGAAGCCAAATATGAAAACAAGTTCAGGGTAGCTTCCTGAGCTAGTCCAACCCTTTATCTCCCTCCCTCCCCCCAGACTCCCACAGAGACTTCAAAGTCTCCAAAGTAAAAAATCTCAAGATTTTTCTAACGCCCTAATTAGAGTCTGTTACCCTTTGGTTTATGAGATCAGCGTCCCTATCTCAAATTCTGTGATGCACATCACTTGCTTTCAGCACCTCATTTCTCAACAAAAATGGAGGCTTGTTGACGATAAAGAAGCTTTTGAGACACGGATGTTGGTATCCACAGCAAGCTAAGGTAACTAGAAGAGAGAGAAGGGTTGTAACCTGTACTTGAATAATCAACCACTTCCAAGGGTGACTGAAACTTCCAATGGGTATATCCATGATAATGTATGCTAAAGATCAAATACGTGAGTCACTAATGATTAATTTGTATCACAAATGAAAGTCACAGATATAAGTGGAATGCCACTCAAAGCACTGCCAATCCTTATAAAGAATAACAAATACAAGACCAAAACTAGAGAAAAAAATAGTATCTCCAAACATCTCACAGTTACTCCCACAGAGCCACATAGTAAACTCTCCTTATCAGGGTTGAATTTCACACTCGGTTTTTCCCAAAGCATAATATCTGCTTTTATCTCACCTATCAAGAAACAACATCAGCTACCATAATATTATCAGCCCTCTTTAAAAAATGGAGGCATTGTCTCTGTGCTATCTCTTGCAGGAGTAAATGCTGCAGGCTAAAATATGCTGTCAAAAGATGATGGCTTCCTTGTTTGGGTCCTGATTTCAGCTAATGGTAATGTCTATGATCAACATGGCATGCACTTAGAAGTAACCACCTTACCTTAAATACAAAATAATATAATTCTTTCTACCTTACTTAATTAGTTGAGAAACAGCACACACACTAATAAAATAAACAGGGCTCAGTTAACTGTTTTTGCCTGACAGTCAAGCTGATTCAAAGTTTTGAATTCCATAGCAAAGTTGTTCCTTTCAGCTGAAATGGCCACAGGACTTGTGGTTCCTTGAACTTGCAGGGTCAGGGACTTCTCAGCACACAGGCAATTTCTGCTGCCATATGTGAACATATAAATCACTTTAATAAGTATGAACTGAAATCTTATTCTAAGTATCAATAGATCTTTTTTTACAAACTATTTGTACTTTTGCTTTGTACTTTATCTTAACTAACAATTAAAGGCTACATTTATATGTTGTCTCTGAACTTGGCCTTGTTAGACAGGCTAACAGATGCCTGACAGACTGGCAGACATGGTTTTGCACATCCTTTCTGACTGTTAGCTTTTAGTCAAAAGGAATATTCCTTTATTAGGATAAACTTCTTATCCAGACCTTTCAAATCTCAAATATTAATAATTTTACCACCAGAACTCGAATTGAGTATATGCAGTGTATTAGACACACACAAGCTATGATTGATTCGTTCTTATATGTCCCTAGCAAATAAGTCCTCAGTTGCTTCATTTGCTTTAAATGACAGCTGTGCAGATGGATGCTTGTAAATAGTAATAAGGCTAGTGAAAAAAAAGTGTGTGTGGGGGTATGTGTGTGTGTGTGGTCCTGAAGGAACCATGCAGTGTTTATGCTACTAGCAATACTAGTAACAAAACCCAGCTTGTTCTTTACAAGACAGGAGAAATTCAACCATTATCCAAAGGGTCACTTGCACATGGATGATAGAAATTAGTTATTTGCCACTCAAGGAATAAAGTAATTGAAAGGAAACGAGATGAGATGCTCAGAGATAAAGGAAACAGTATCTTTGCTAGGAAAAATGCTGTGTTCTAGTTTATCATTCTGCCAGAAACATATCTCTACACTCTTCTGTCCAACAAAACATCAGTTTGATTTGCTTTTATGAAGTTTCTACAGCTCAATACACTAATCCCTTTCCTTTCTCACATCTAAGGAAAGATCAAGCCAAGAAATTTAAGGTAGGTAATTTTGGAAGGAAAAAAAGTTCTATCATATAGAATATTTTTTTTAATATGTTTTTATTCAGTACTGTGTATCTTGCTGTGGTCTGTACCAAGTATCAAGCAAAGCTCCTTAAACATATTTTTTATTATTAAAAATGTCCATTTGTGATTAGTCCATCTTTGGATTACTGACAAAAAAAAAAAAAAAAAAAAAAAAAAAAAGGAATTTTACCCAGAACTTCAAAGGAATTTTACCCAGAACTTCATTTGCACTTTGGTCAAGAATAAGCAAGACAAATTGTACTTGTACGTAATGAAGCAAAGCAGCTTTTGTTAGTTCTGTTCAGGCAGAAACCAGGTCTGCTTGTTTTGCTTTTTCTTCACATACCAGCATACTCTATCACAGGACAGTGCATCTGCGGGTTTTCCAATCTTGCTGAACCATGATAGCAGTAAAATGGCAAATGAAGATAGTGTTTGAACATTCACCATCCTTTCAGTTGTGGCCTGCTCAAACATCTGAAACACTGGAATACTGGTGGATTTCTCTCTAGAGATGACAAACCAATGGCAACACTGTCACGCTTTATCCAAACACAACTAGAAACAATTACAAACTTTGACTACAAGGCAATGGTCTACTGCTAAAAAGTGGAATAAAGAAATCTTCAATACATCTAGGCAGATAACTGAAGCTGAGCAACCAACATAACAAAAGTATTTTTTCCCCAGTGTAAAAGAGGTTTATATAATCATCATATCTTTTGGTATTCGTCCCTTTCTCTTAAAAAACTTTGGAAATCCTTATGCATTTTCAACTAAACTTGGTAAAGAAACTGCAAAGGTTTCAAACATACTTAAAGTTTCGTGAATACAGGCTGCAAGTAAAGACTAAAATAAGTGCTCAGAGAGAGAAAGAGAAGAAAGTTATAGCAGTAAGCTCAACCTTATTACTAGGCACTACAGAATAAATGCAGGGAAGAGCCACAACAAACCAAGCTCCATAAGTTCTGCTGTTCAAAAAGTTTAGTCTTCATGTGAGTGTATAAAAACTAGGAAAGAGTGGTAAAAGTAGGTGGTGACCTGCTGGGAGCTAAAAGGCAACACTGTGCTTTTGTGCATTGCTTTGAAACTATGAAGTGGAGTTATTGAAGAGCTTTATTATCTCAATAGTGAGGACAAATGTAGTTACTCAATAACTAAAAAAGACACGCGAATGAAACTCCCATAGACCATCTTGCAGATATTTGGCACAGAACTACTTCCCTATGAATAAAAAAGAAAAACCCATGAGAGAATTATTACAATGGTATGCAAGATTATTCCATTACACAAAATGAAGTCTCCAGGAGTTTTGTGGAAAACACAAAATAAAGAATGAAAAAACTGCAACATGAGTTAGCCACTAATTGTATGCAGTTCCGAACATTTTTCCCAAGCCTGGACAGGAGAACCACACCCCGGGAGCTAGTTCTGTACTAGAAAATACACCCTGTCCAACCAGAGATCTCACATCCATGTAAAGGTATTCTACAAGCACCTGCAATGGTGATCAGTGGGCAGCTGCTACAGATACCCTAGCTTCCTCGATGATCCTTTCCCAAGCTTTAAATAAATAAATAAATAAATAAGTGGATTAATGTTAATCAACCCTATAGGTTGTTTTGCACATCAACCCTATAGGTTGATAGGTATAGGTGATTTGCACAGTGTTACATTTGGCCTAATATGCCAACAAAGTCTTCTTCCTCATAACAAATACAAATTCTTTTGTGTGTCATTAGCAAGAAAAACGAAACAAATATTATGAGAAAACATTAGTAAAACTCACCCTTTGTACGAGTACTTTAACAAATTCTGTACTTTAATGAATTCAAAGAAAAATATCATCTCTATACAGGTAAGTAAGGTTATCCAACAACTTTTCCATAAGAAATGGGTCACCAAAATACTGGAGCAGAAATTTACATTGATAAAAGATCATAAAAAGAAGCATACAAAATGAAAAAATGCCTGTTGCTAATGCTATTTTATATTCCTAGGGAAAAGAAATCATCAGTACTTAGTAACGAGATTAAACTACCCAATGTACTTCAAGCTACTGGGG
>VXBO01010258.1:636219-651153 GCA_013400135.1 Rhinoptilus africanus | reverse complement strand
CAGAATTAGAAGAGGCTTAAAACGTTATCAGAATTAAACTTTGAATTCCTCTACCACTTTTCTGGTTACTTTACTTCCTCACTTTAAAAAAGATATATATATATATATTTATTTAATGTTAATGCTACACACAATTTTGTAAACTATATACAAATCTTAACCCACAGAACTGATATGTTTCATCGAATAAGTGATAATAATAAACTTCAAAAATCAACATGAAAGCAGAAGTGCATATTTTGAAAATTATTTAACCTTCTTATATAAATTCACTAACAGAAACTAGAGTTTTATTACCTCACATGCTATGCATTTCTAAAGCTTTTTAACATAACCTTTGTAATCACTAAACAAGCCTATATTCTGTGACAAGGAGGAGTACGTCGGTCCAGAAGGTAGCTATGCTTTAAAACATAATCTTAAATATACCTGTAATTATACCACAGTAGGGAGAAAAAATTATTTTCCAATATAGTACATTAAAAAGTAAAATAAATATTTAAAATACTAAGAGCCATAGAATACAATCTGAAATTAATGCAGTAAGAAATATCAAACCCAACCTCCAGGTTAAACCAGTATTCTGAATGCTTCAGTTATAGCAGTTGAACTGGCGAAGCAGGCAACTGGAACACCACAAGATGGAACAGGAAATGAAATTGCATGTGATGCTAAAGTGCCCAAACTATTAAATAAATATTTCCTAACTATTAACTTAGAGCTGGTTCATCCAAATCAATTTGCAAACTGCTCACCTTTTCAGATTTAAGAACCCTTCAAATTAAAAGTTGATGGCAAATGCATCCTTGAAGACTCATTCCCGTTTAACATTCTGTAGCTATCCAGACAGAGTGATAAGATTACATTTAGCGGGAGATGGGTGCGCTGAAAGATGAGGTTTACAATTGTGGTCTAGTACTAATCTGGTTATTTATTATGTGCCCAAAATCAGCAGAGTAAATAAATATATATAATATACACATTATATTACTACAACAGTTTAAAAAATTTATTTTAATTTATTTTGAAAGAATGCAAAATTAGGAAACATGTTATTAAGATTCTCTAATAAAATATATACAAAGCATTTTTTCCATGCTTGTAGTTTTCCTTTGTTTTCTCCAAACAAAATTTAGAAGTTTTAACAGTGAATATTATTGTTCTGCTGCTTAAAGGTCAGAGGTTCCTTATTGACCTGACCATACTAGGTCTCAGAAATGGTCTGGACTTTTCATCACCTGGGATGCGTTTAGCTGTCATAAAAATTACCTACCAATCAGGTAACTCTTGCTCAATTTTAGTTCAGTTTTGAAATGGTTTCCAGTGAGAATATTTTATTTTTTGTGGACTCCAGAAGAAAATGAAATATGTAAAAATATACCTGCTGTGCATCAACATTTTAGATGCTTATGAGAAGTTTCTACAGTTATAGATTCAAAAAGAAAAAAGTTTTTGTAAGTTCTTCAGTGTTGAAAGGCTTCCCCCAAATGCTTGTGTTGCATTAACGTTTAGACAGAAATAATCTGCTTTACATATTCCTTTGACTCTTCTCTCCATGATGAAATGGAAGATGTTTTTTCAGGTTGATGCATTTTCATCAGCTACTATCAAACAAAACAATTATTTTATGCCAGTATATTTTCATTTGGAAAGGCAAATTGGTGCCTGGATTCAAACTAAATCCTTTCATAACATACAACATGCAAAACAGCACTCAGAAGTTTGGCCACAAGTTCGCTTCTGAGGCACTCAGTCGAACATGATGGCCATCACAATTTGCCTTTGGTTACCCACTCTCCTTCTCCTCTCACCAAAAAATCAACATGGCTAGGAAGCCTTCAGCATTCTGAAGCACTTGCTCCATTAGTCAGTTTTCCACACCAGTATTTGCACTTCAGCACCTGGACATCCTTGCTAGGATGCTTTTTATTTGTATTTTTAGATCTATTACTTTAAGCTACCTTTCTGAACACCACTGAATTACATTCCTTTTATTCTGATGCTGTGATATGCCCTGTTTAATACCTTAGTTTTGCAAGCGAAGATACAGTCAAAACCACATATTTCAAAAAATACAAGCAGAAGTACATGGTTGCATACCCAAACTTTTTTTTTTTAAAGTATTTTTTTACAAGCGGAGAATATATCAAAAAGCGACTTTAAACAACAACAACAACAAAATCTCAAACAGACCAATTGCAAACAATCCAAAGTCAAATGATTTATCTTGTAGCAAGATGTTAGCTTTACTGGTGTCACCAATGTGGTTTTGACATCGTTACTCTGGAACCTGCCTGCTGCCAGGGGTAACTCTGCAGAGTTTGTGTGCTGGGCATCCCCCTGCGCTGGTGGACAAGCGCTCAAGTGGTGTTTGGGGCATGTTAGACAAATCTAAAGCAGATCAGCATCTGTGCAGCAAGTCACAGACTTTCCAGCTTCACAGAGAAACCTGTGTTTGTGCAGTTGCCTTGCTGCTTTTAACACCAGGTAAAAAGAAGACGTACACAAGAGTGTGTCTCTCCCCACGTGGCAGATGCGTACGAGTGCTGCTTTTGAGGCAGCAATCCTAGAAGTTTGAGGAGCTGCACACACACCAAAAAAAAAAATTAAAAAAAAATAAAAATCTTGAAACAGACTACCTAACTCCAGCACCTCCCACCCTCCCATCTCATGACTTTCATAGTTTTACATTGTTGCATGACTACAAAATGAAAAAAAGCAGCTGTAAATGAAAGTTTTCTTCCCTGTCATGGAGTAAAACAAGAAATGGAGCCTATCTTGTGGTTCAAAGACAAGCTTGAAACTGAGTTTTTTCCCAAAGTGTTCTCACAGAGAGACAGTCTGGTTAACACAACTTAGATTTCCCCCAGCTATAAAGTAGCTTTTTTATTGTCACAGGAACATGGCACACACCGAAAAAAATGAGTACTAGAGAGAAAACCCCATTAATTAAAAAAAGAAAAAGTCAGTTTTATGAGTAAGTGCTAGGTAAGGGGCATCACATATCCGAAGTCTTAGTCCATTTGCTGATAGATTAATAACAGGAGGAAGGTTAAAACCATGAGCAGCATGCAGTATGGCAAAAGACCTCAACACTTAGAAGTGGGGGAGAGGGAGAAAAAGCACAGAGGTAATAAAGAACTTCACAGTGGGAAATTTATGCTGGCAGGCAAGAGCTTCATGCTTGTAAACTGCTTTGAATGGGCTGACAGACAGCACAAATCACATCAGCTTAGTAGCCTAGGTGTGCACTCCATCTAGTGTGGGATTACTGAGAAACGGTGGCCTAGATCCTTCATCTAGGAAGTCTTCTACGAAAAGCAGGTCTAATAGTTAACTAGAATGCCAGTCTAGCAGATCTGAGGTATGATAAAACAAATAATATTATTTCCAGAAAGACTTCTGTCAATATTTTCATTAGAAATAAGTGAGTCTGCTCACCACCTGAAAAGCCATGTTGTTACTCATTATATAAATAAATTAATAGGTACGGAAGAATTGATGGATTCATACTACTGTGGAAAAAATTAGAGTGAACTTCTACCTCAATTGGGCAGCACTGCTTAAATCAAGCTGCTTCTCATAACAAATCCCCTGTACTCGCAGGACGTGACAGGATCACCAGAGCACAGCACCGTCCCAGCAGGGTAGGGACGGTACGCTGGGAGTAGAGGTGGCACCATCCCATAGAGCTGGCAGCCTGGAAACAGATTCCCCAACAATTTGTCTGTGGTCTGCCTGGAGCAGCAGCAGATACGAGCTACAATATCTCTCCTGTGTAGAGAAGGTCACTCATGCATGTCATCCTCACTTTCTGCATATTAATCCATCCTCACACTATGTATTTCTTTAATTGCAAGGAAGAGTTACAGGAAAAAAAGCCCAAACAAACAAAACAACAACAAAAAAATCCAACATAAGCTTAAAGTCTACTGTAATGAATTCTCAGATCTGAAAACAGCCTGCAAGTTTGCAAAACCTCAAACTCCATGAGATTTAAACCTTTGCTGAAATCAATTAGCTTAATTTATGATGCACTGTTTAACCAGTATCCTAATTAAACAGCAGCTTCCTATAATACCAGAAAAGAACAAAGCACAGCAGGTGACATTAGGTCACAAGCCCATATTTAAAAAAGTGCCTTCCCAGCTTTTTTACTTACGCTGATTTTTTCATAAGACAATCAAGAGTAGGGTAAAATGGATATAGATTGAAAAAATAATTTTTTTAGCATGTTCACTTCACAGAAAGCTTTAGAAATTGTATCTAATGAATTAAAATAATTTTAGAGGAAGGGGGAAAATTCAATATCCCCAAGCTTTTGTTTTCATCTCTATGGCTTTCTAGGACCTAAAATAAGGCACATAGGTTAAAGAGCTGCAGCTTCTTAAAAAAAAAATATAAATTATCTTTAATTCCTACAGATACCCCTTCACAAAAAGATGATTTTACAACTAAAGCAGTAATTGTGTAATAGCAAAACAGTATTGTTTAGTTTGATGGAAGAGCTAACAAAACATTCTTAAAGACTCTGAAGTCAAGTTTTACATGAAGTTAACCCCTCTCACCTTCCCATCTGAGCTTTGGATTGATCTTAACTTTGAAAAATCAACTTCATGTTGCAGAAAAAAATTAGACAGACTACTGAACTAAGAATTGGTATAACAGATTCAATTCTAAACTTATAGCAATATAATTCTACTCATAACACTGCATGAAAACTGAAGCAGACATTATTTTGCCCTAACTTTGCTCTACCTATATTCTTCATCAAGTTTATAGTTTTTGGAGACAAAAGCAAATCGAGAATTACTAAATACTAATCACATGACATCACTAATGTCACTTATCAGTTACCTTGCTCAGAAAACTCTACCAGGGCAGATAATGCTGCCATCTCTATTTTCCCCTGCTCCGTATTTTGACAGCTATTCAGACAATTGTGCAGTCCAGGCCTACAAAAGCTTGGTAATCTCTAGCCCGGCATTTTCCTTTTCATCTGAACTGACAATAACCCAGTGTTCCCTTGAAGACAGAGTACCATTCCTCAAAACCCTCTCACACTCCACTATTTTTAAAACTACATATCTCCCACTTATTTGAATAATTTGTATGAGGGAGACCTCATGAACTTTTAGTAACATTAATTGCATCAAATGCCTTTTCTCTGGTAAATTTTTCTAATTTTTCTTGGTATTTACTCTAAGAGCAGTGCACTGTAATTCTGAAGACCTAGAGTCTGCTGCCAGCTTTATCAGCCTCCCGGATGATCTTGGTAAGATCTCTATTCCTAAGCTTTCTTTCCTTCATCAGTTTCCCCACAATAAAATGTGAATATTGAGTCTAAACGCATATTCAGTATGACCATGCAAGGGATGGGATGTTTCATGTGACTTTGTGTTGCACTTCTAGTAGGATGACATAAGCAACTGAATGTCTTTTGTTCACATCTTGACTTCTTCCCAGGTGTGAAGCAGAAAGGATGGATGTTCAGGGTCTCCCCATCCAGACTCCTATTCCCTAAACATAATGCCTTTTAGTAGCACATCTAAAAGCCTCTCTCTTCCACTAGCTAGTATCACACTCGAAAGGCTAATTCTCTTTCTACTGAAACATTTCTACTAGATTTTACCAGCCTCAAATAGTCAAACCCATCTTTTTTGATAAATATCCTAACTAAGGGGAGGGCAGGGGCTGGCGGGGAAGTATATTAGCTGATTGTAACAACCAAAGTCTAGGGAGGAAACACTTTAATTACTTCACAGAGGCAGAGAGCCATCCACATGCAGTGATGCAGGGTATTAAGCGTGACTGCTTTGCGCTCAGCCTGATCTGCGGGGCTGCTCTCTCAGCCCTGGCTCAATACCACCAAGTGCCACCTCAAACAGGCTGACAAGGAAATCACATGTTTACATACAAGTGATTGCAGATATTGTTTTTCACTCGTCATTATTTACAACTTGTAGGAGAGCATTGGACATTGGTCTTTATACTTATCTGAAAACATTGTCACATCTATCTGAACATTGTAAAAAGATTTTGGGGCTTTGTAATGTGTCAAGCAGAAACATTACTGATAAGATTACCCAGGAGCATGACAATTCATGTTTGTTTTACGGATACACCACCAATTTAAATGGAAAATTCTTTGCCCGATGCTCTTGAATCATTTTTATGGAGTTGGAGAATTGAAAAGCTTCCAAAGCACTGGTATTTATGACTGCAAAAGAAACATGGTTCACTGTAGGAAAACCCACTGTTTCAGCTTTGACATTGGACTTGAAAAGGAATGGCTTGAGTTGAAGTATGTCTACTTTATATTCTGTTTCTTGAATTAATGCCTCATCATTTTCTTTGCTAGAGCTGTGAAAAGTAAATTCTTACTCAGACCAGATTCAGAATAAAATACCATGCTCAGCTGCATTCGAAATAAAAGATATCATGTATAGGACTTGAACAAAAAGGAAGACTCTTCTGTAGCATTTTTGGTGGATAAAAAGCCCTAGGTTTCTTTAAAAACAAAACAAAACAAAAAAGCAACCAACATGGGTAGCCTGTTACACATTCATCAGTGTTAAAAAATAT
Organism: Rhinoptilus africanus; assembly: GCA_013400135.1. NCBI lineage: Eukaryota > Metazoa > Chordata > Aves > Charadriiformes > Glareolidae > Rhinoptilus > Rhinoptilus africanus. Next base: position 644,568 of record VXBO01010258.1, on the reverse strand, counting down.
CAGTACTAACATACAGAAAGTTTCTTTGAAACTCCTAGAAAACTCCTGAGGAGCAGCAACAGTACAACTCTCTCAGAATAAAGTATAAGACACAGCACAATAATTATGCAAAACTAACAGCCATTCCTGTCTCCCACAGTTTTAGCAGGACTGTTTGGACCTCAAAAATAGAATTTCTACTGACTTAGAGTTTTGTTTCTCTTATATCTGAGGCATATAAGGGAAAAATTGTTGCTTTTCACAAGACCTATTTGCCTTCTGGACGGTTATGGGATGGACAGGGTCAGTGTTCTCAAAATCACTGTAACTTTGACAAATTCTTTACTTCATCCAGAATAGGTCAAGCATCACTTCAACAGGAAGTATTTGCCCACAGAAACTGGACAAAGAACAAATTCCTGTATAAAGCAGAGATAGAACAAAGTGTCAGAAGGAAGGTAAGAAATGGCCAGTGTGAAAAACCAAACACCAATAAAAAAACAACCAAAAAATAAAATTCTTTGCCTGATGCTCTTGAATCATTTTTATGGAGTTTATGGCCATATTTTCACACTGAAACCATCAGCACAACCAACACACTGAGAAACCTGAGAAGAGAGAGAAGGAATGCAATGAGTAGGCAGTACCTGTGATACTGGTACTGCAACAGAAAGCCAGACTGCTGAAGGTTTGGGTTGTGTCAGTAGGGCAGCAACCTGAAGCTTTCACAAGAACTGTACTGTAGACAAACTTGAAAAATTCCAAGTTAACCTTTCTACAGATTAACCTGCCGCCAATCATGACAATTATCATTCAAGACAACAACCTATTTTTAAAAAAGGAAGAACATTGAGCTAAAAAGGGGGGAAAGACAATCCATCCTACCTTATCAGAAAAGTAAATGCAATACATCTTCCAAGTTTAACTTTTTACTGCACTTAGTCTCATGAGGTACTTGGCACCTGTAACATCCATTGACTTCCAAGGACTCAGAGAGAATCAAAGACTCTCCTGTCAGGAAAGAATGTTTGCATTTATAAATATTAAGTGATAAGTATATCAGATTCTATCAATTTAAAATACCGTTCTTCATACTTAACCCCAGAATCTTTAATACCACGTAATGAAGCCTTAACCTTCTGTCAGATCAAAGAAAGCATCAGAGAAAGAGAAAGGTTCTCAGAAGTACACTAGTATGCCTGGTCTTATTTATGCTACAGTTGCAATGTGATGCTTTCGGATGTCTTAAATTTGTTGCAAAGGCATTTATAATCAGGAAATAGTTCAGCATCTTAATAAGAAGCATTCTAAACTATAGCCTAGAAACTAAAACCCAAAAGCATGACCCGTACATACTACCCTTAGTAACCACCTGTTGTTCCACCACGCGTCATCTGCTGCTGAAATGATCTACGGCTACCAGACACCTATTGTTACAAGCCTAACACTGAAGCAAGGGGCTCCTATGCACATATCTATAAGTGCCTCCTTTAAAATACAGGCTCTGAAACACACAGGCAGCAAGACGGTTCCTTGCAAGAACAGTGCATTTGCAGGCAATAGCCAAAGTTTAACATTTTAAAGAGTGCATCAAGAGCATTTAGACATTGAGGTAGGTGTTGGTTTATAGCACAATGTGAATAAAAGTCACGGGGGTGTGGGGGAAAGTAAAAAAGGAAAAAAGGCCCATACTTATACAGACCTAGTGTTAAATTGCCTGTGCCTCCTGGAATACAAACGTTTCATGGACTTCAATAAGCAGGAAACAGTTTTATCGTTATCTATGATATGCAAATTTGTTACAACAGTTTTAAGAAAAATGTATCCTTGTAATCCACATAAAGTTTGCCTTGATCTATTGTTTTAATGCAAATGCAAAATTAGCTTGTATTATCAGCGTACATCAAAAGAATATGCAGCTCAAAGCTTTTCATGGCTTCTGGGTGACACAGGAAAACCAACTGAGGTTACACCTGAACTCCAACATTAGATCCAACTAGGGTGTGTGCTGCAGGGAGCTGGGGGAAGGAAAGGAGACACCAAAAACATGCAAAAGAATCTGCAGGGTGTGAGAGGTCAACATCCTGCCTTCCCAGCAGCTACAGGCTGAAGGAATCCAGGGAGATGTACACATTTCAAAATTCTCCAGATCACCTACTCAGTGGGCTGAAGTGACCAAACTGATAAAATTAAAAGCCAGTATAAAATAAGCTTACATGTGGTTTCCCCTCCTCCACAATTCCTCATGAACTGAGCACATATAATTATTTCAATTGCTTATCAGCAATTATCTTTGGGCAGGGGGGAAGAAGCTCACAGCTTTGAGACTACCTTCTGCACCTGCAGAGTCTCTGTTTAGGTCATAGACACGGTGTAATAGAATTAGTGTAGAACAAGCCTTGATTCATTTTGGAACCTTCAGGTAGATAAAAGGCAGGTTTTCTATCCAGAAATATCAGTCTAGAATCTTGGAATTCAGAGTTCAGTAAGTTGAAAGAAAACCCTAAACACTAGGTACTATTTTGCGCTTAAGATACAGAGGTACAATTTTTGCTAGCTCCAAGGGCACCCTGCCTATGTGCAGGCACAGGATATTGTCCTGAGAAATCACACTCCAATGGAAAGATTCTGAGCCCTCTCCCAGAAGGAGATTTTGAGCAGCATACATCTTTCATCTTACACCACCGGCGTATTTTAAGGGGAATTTATGCAGTTCTCCTAAGGTTAGTGAGAAATACATTTATACCTTGCACTGAGCCTGAATTGCTGCCTATGCACGCACACAATCTAATGCTTTAAACTATCATCTCTCTGAACTATTTTATTAGTACTTCAAAGTATTCTTTGCAAGCAGCATTACATTACAGTAGCACAAGCACATTTTGAATCAAGTTACTCTTACCGGTTCTACAGCAAAACCAAATGCATTTGTGTATGAACTGCATTTGCAGGTATTACAAGGGGAATTAAAAAGCACTTCATAATGCAAGAGGAATATTAATCTTAATATATTGTTTAAGTATGAATTTGTTTTCAAATGGTATACGTCATATCTCTGGGCATGACACACTTCCTTGTAAGAAAAAATAATAATAATCCACAAAGAGCTACAGAAAGTTGCATATGAACTAGTGTTTTAGAGCATAATTACCTGTAAGACACTAACATTCACTGTAACCCATGGTCAGTGGATCAGTCTCAGAAGGAGGAGTGATGGATGGGGATATTTGCACTATTTCCCTTTATTATATCAGCAAATTCACCATCTGAGCTTCCCCTCATACTTAATGGATAGAGTAAATACAGCAGTGTCAGCAAGCAAAGAGGGCAAACTGAGTACTTTTAATGAAAAAAGATGAGCTCCTAGATGCTTGGAAAAGCTGATACTCTTCCACATGGAACTATTATTGCATGATCATAACTTTTTTGTCCCAGCAGTCCATTTCAAACTCACAAAATACCTTGAAGAATGTAAAAAAGAAAATCCGCTTTTTCCTTACGCCCCAGTATCATGCCCTGGGACACTATAGTGGCCGCAGAGGTAGGAGCTGGCTGCATTACCCATCTCACTCCTGGTTTGGTTCATGATGCCAACGAAATGCACTTACTGAAGCAATAGAGGATGCAGCAGTTGAAAGGCACGTGTGAAATAATTGCATACAGAGTCCATTTCAAATCAAAGTGACTTTAGCTGGATTGTTAAATAATCATACGGTTTTGCCATGTACTGAGTCAAAAGGAAAAATCCTAAAAAGGAAAAATCCTAAAGCTTTTAATCCATCAATGGCAACTAGCACACTAGGTTTTTCAACCCATTTTACATCTCCTAGGTAGATTTGAAACTTTTTTTTTTTTTTTAAAGAGCAAGATGTTGCTGGTTTGCTGGTTTGATGCACGGCATTTTACTTCACATTACCTGCTGTAACTCTTCCACATTTCTCCAAGTAAGGATTTCCCCGGTCCACTACTGCAAACAAACATAGAGAAGCAGAGACAGGAGTGGAAGGAAATGTGGAGCATTAGGCCTTCCCTACCATTATTCCCTTATTATGCACAAACATGACATAAGTCCAAAGTAAATATTCATAAAATGTGGCTCGACAGTTAAAAGTTTACAAATTACATATCAGAGATAGCTGGTGAATTGTTCTTATCAAGTTACACATACTAACTTGGATTAGATGATATACTGTTCACTGTAGAGATGGAAAGCTAGTTAGCCTCTGGATTTGCCTGTCAACAAGAAATACCTGGAGACAGAGCAGAAGCAGCATGTAAACATCATATAGAGAAACATGTTTGACCAAGACTGGACAGAGAGCAACTGACTGTGCTCCGAGATTCTCCGAGTTTAACTACCTCCTTTACATAACTGAGTTTCATTCTCCTACCTGAAAAAAAAGACACTTGTCTGTTTTTAAATAAGAATTTTCCCTCCCTTCTGTAAAACTGGATTGCAACACACTGCTGGAGATCAGGTCAGATGGAGCCACTGGCATTTAAAATTCAATTAAAGGCTAAAACTATCATATAAGCAGTGATAAAAACTGAACTAGTTTCAGGAAATAAGGATGAAACCCTTTCCATAGTGGAGGTTAAAATAGAACAAGTAATTAAAAGCTGGAAAGGATGTTCTGCAAAAGCTTCAGAAATCTAGTGTGTAAGTCTGTTGTATATTAAACAGAAGATCCTGAGCCACCAACTGGAGCCAAGGTTCAACTCTAAGACTTCCCAGCAACAGCTCCAATCGTTTCTGCTTTCCACAGGTAATTACTGACAGCCCTACCATACCCCAAATGGCTAATGAAGTACCATAATTTCAGAGCCTATTACTTATTCTATATGTGTCCTTGATCTGCAGAATTTATTTCAAAACAGACAAGCCTGAGTTGTTCATCAGCAACACAAACATTTGGTTCTCTTCACTGTGACAGGACATGAACATTGTGTACACAATCTGAACCTGAACTGCTCAGATGAAAATAATTTGTGTGTGTGAGAAACACGATGTGTGGCTTGCAAAGTTTCCACCTCTAAAAGCTCCTATTAAATATATGCTTCTGAAGCTTTGCACAGAAAAAACAATACCGAAAATTTTCAACTAACTTTCACAACACCATATAATCTTTGATAAAATGCCTGACAGATTACAAAGTGCATTACTGGCTTTTATTACAGCAGCAGATACTAGGGAATATGATGGCTATCAGTTCCCTCCTTTCTTAAAGTTCACTGGGCGTTTAAATTTTACCTGCATCCTTGTCTCCAACACAATGGCAAAAGACACTCAGCAATTTTGTCTTAGGTCTTACAGAGCACACAGAATGGTGATCCTGGGTAAGCCTATACCATAGATGCAAATTTGCCCCAGAACAACAGAGAGCTCAGAAACCCTGTGTGCTGAACAGAAATAACAGACTAGGAAGATGTGACAAGCATTAAAAAGAGAGATGTAAAAATAGTATTTTTTTAATATTTTCACTAGCATGCGACCTGGGCACCAAACCAAAAAACATTTTGCGAGATGAAGCTGGACGTTATGATCAAAACAGGATGGGGAGAACACTGCACACAGATGAGATGATCACAAGGACTGGAACAGAATTTATTTTCATACATCAAAATGTAAAGTCATGATGTGACTACAAACTTCTGCAAAACAGCAGACACCCATTAAATGGAACAAACTCAAGTTGAGGACCCCCCAAAACAGCACTTCATAGATTTTTCCAGTAGTGTTCATTCTGTTGCAGTGATGATGGAGACAAACGAGGTCTTGTCAACTATCTCACGGTTATCTCTGAAACAGGAAAAGAAGTGACCTACTGCATGATACACTGGTGAACCTCACCTGGAGCAGTGCCTGAAGTTCTAGCCACCCAACCACTTGCAGGAAAAAACGGAGAGATGCAAAGAAACAGAATGGGAAAGAGATTTAATCTCTCATTTATTTAGCCTCACAAGATGAAGGTTAAAGGGGCAGTTTGTAGCTGCTGTGTTCATACAGGCAGTTAAGTGAATACCGCTGGCCAAGCAAACAGAAAGGAAAATAAGAAAGAAATGTTTAACTTAATAGATCAGGTTGAGACGTTTCTAACGATAGAATAAACCACCAGAATTGCACTAGTACTTGAAGACAGTTTCTACTTCCTAGAGCAATGATATTCTGGTATAGCTTTCTAATTGAAGCAGAAGGAGCAACAACCTAAATTACTTTTAATGTGAAAACTCATTCAATGGCAAAGGTGATTGTACTAGTGTGGTACCTAGAGATCAAGGGATAGTGCTAAGCAACTAAGGAAGTTGCCTGAATTGTATAAGCTATAGCAAATTACTTCAAAAAACACCTCCCAAACCCAACCAACCAACCAAAATCAATGTACAGGAACACTTCAGAAGCATGTCAGGAGCACTAAGCTTTTAGCTTGCTATTGACCACCAATAGAGGCTTCAACAACAGCTACTTACTAGGAAGTGCCAGTGCCGTACCATGCTTCGACAGAAACAAGCTGCTGTCAGAGTGCAGCAAGAGCAGAACTCCTGAGAAATATGTTGCTTTTACTTGTTTAGAACAGAACTGATCTCAAGACCTCTGCTTTGTTTTGATACTGTACAACAAAATACAGACAAAAGAGGTATTAAGTGCATAAAAACATGTATGCTGCAGCATTTAGGTCTCCAAGAAACAGAATATTTTTCAGAGATGAAGGCAACTGTTCTTGGTCAGTTTCTGGAAATCTATGGTTTACCTATGGGCAGAATGATGATGGCTAGAATCAAAGCAATCACTTTCCACAGTTTGGGACCTTTTAAAAGGGGAGAATAAACTTTGCTCCATCCCTCTGTGTGGGCCTTCACCAGTGACTCAAGTGGGAACTGTCCTCAACATAACACCCTGATAAGGTTTCCCTTTCTCCCCAGTAATGTGGGCTTTTTTTCCTTATTCTTCTAGATTCTCATAAACACCCCATTGACTAACAGCAACATGAGTCTTTCTAGCAGGCAAGGAAGGAAAGATTGTTCACACACTCATCACTGTACTGCTGAAGCTTACTCTCACTCCTGAGGCTCTTATTTAGATACTACGGAAGTTTAAGGGATCTTCTCTTTGGCATTCGAAGGTGCATCACCACCTCATCGCATGGCCTGACAGCACTGCATGAGCCGTTACTTCAAAGTCATTTTCAATTTTCTCCCACTCTAGTTCAATCCCATTAATTTGTATTCATGAATTTATTTTGAAGCCAAATGTGTATTACTTTCCACTTGTAGACGTACAATTTCATTTGCTCTCTTTGAGACCACTTTAATAGGAGATCTAAATCCATTTTGAATTTTACCTGCTGTTCAGCAGTGACCTCAATTTTTGATTTTGTGGCATCTGCAAATTCAATTAGTTTATTTCCCACATCTAGGTCATTGATGTTGGCTGGGAACAGAAGAGGTCAGAGCACTGACCTCCATGGAACTCTCACTGCCAGCCAAACATGCCTTCCCTGTTTCCTGTTGTGTAATTGGATTTTATTCATTTTTATCAACTATCTCTTATGTCTGAACTTCACATGCATTGAACAGCAACCTGCAAACTAAAGCTGTCTCTTTTTCAACCTACCAAGAACATAACTTCATGAAAGTCAAAATTATAACTGTCCATATTTGCTAGACTCTGAAAGAAGAAAAAAAAAAAGAACCTGGACAAAGCATATTAGATGGAGGATTTGCTTATAATTGGTACATCACATGGTGTCAGTACCAGAAAAGCAGAAAGATCTATTTAAGTAAGAGCTGACTGCTAAAACAAATTACATTCAACAACATCACTTCAATTTTAAAGGACTTTTTCTACCTTCTCTGCTATAGCTTACAAATTCTCACTGTGACCCTCAGCTGTTAGGAAGTCACCAATTAACTCAGGTTGGAAGGGTTCTCTGGGAGTCTATTATGGTTTGAGGAACCCATAACAATTTATTGCTATTTAAACAATTATTCTCTCACTCGATTACCTCCCCCTACCCAGGAAGGGGAATCAGGGGAAAAATATAAGTAAACCTGAGAGTTGAAATATAAATAGATTTAATAGAATAATACTAAATAATTAATATTAACAATACTAAAGAATCAATATTCATCCCGATACCAATATAAAAGGATTATACTCAGCCAACTCTGTCAGTAGGAAGCTGGGCACTCCCAACAGTGAACAGCAAATGTCAGACAATGTGAGTGCTATGGCTTCAGGAGGAAGGGAAGGGCTCAGGGCAGGAAGTTGGCACCAGGGAAAGAAATTCTCAGGATCACAGCCATCAAGGAAGAAAGAGAACTCCTCAGCAAACTTTCTAATTTATATTGAGTGTGGTGTTCATGGTATGA